>CM044961.1:17092922-17218232 GCA_024516035.1 Bactericera cockerelli
CATGATTGTCCTTATACTACACAGCGTCTTGCTTTCCAGATATAGAACAAATGTACACTTGAGATTTATAAAGGTAATGCGAAAGGGAAACTCGAGCTAGCATTCTGTACATTATGCATTCATTTTCGGCGAAATATGTAAATTGAGGATGTTAATAAAAGGTACTTTCATTATCAACAATGAACTTTCATACCTGTACAATTCCTAATCTTAAATCTGGCTCAAAATTCAAACTAGAACCTAATACCTAAACTGGTTTAAAGTAACCTAGTCATCGATAGAAAATCAAAAAAGTTAATGTAAATTTATGAAAAGAGAGAAATGCTGTGAAAGCCGCCTTCCTGCCCTCTAGCAGGTTGCCAAGATGACAAAGGGTACCATATGTCTGTGTTGAAATATCATTGAAGATGAAGATGAGAACCGAGATAAAAGAGAAATAACTTATATTATATTATCAAGAATTTGGCTTTTATAAACTGATTATGGAGAAGGATATGTAGTTATGATATTAGATGCCATAAATATGATTTCGAAGGATCTGTATAGAGGCTCGTATAACTGATTGAGATATATTTTTGAGGCATGATTCAGGGATGTTAAACAAATAATAAAGATCTGCTGAAGGTCAACCTCAAAGTCAAATTGATTTCAAAATGGCGATTCTCAATCTGACGAAAACGTCGGGTTAAGATTGGAGGAGAAATAAGAACAAGCCGTGAGGAGAAATCCTTAATCTGTGATCAGCTGATGCGAGATTGGGGGAGATTAAGTACAGAAAATACACTTTTAATAAGAAATTAAAACAAAATTACCGTCATATTTTTTCTGATGCTAAGAAACGAATACAAAGAAACACCCAAATAAACGAATAATTGGTGTATAAGCCAATTTTGGTACAGTTTTCAGGGAAGGTCTCCTGAACAAAAGTCCTGGAGGCTGGGAGTGGAGCTAAATGAGAAGGAGGAGGTGAATCTATCTATCCCTTAAGAAAACGAAAACATGTGTAATTTCTTTATAGACCATTTCTTTCTCCTTACAAAATACAGAGTAAATAAAGCCGGGATCCCACTGATCCCGTTACTAACCTATCAGCCTATACAGGGTGGACCAAAAAAACGTTTACACCCGTTAATGGTAGATTACTGACGACATTTCTAGGACGGATCTGCAATCCGTTTTTTCGGATTCGCCTTTATAACTGCACAAAGTGATTTTTTGCAACTTTCTGAAAAAGTCCGACTTTGGCTTATTCTTCAGGTCAGTACTTTTTTCCTGTTTAAGATGAGTTGGTTCTGAACATTTCTGCAGAAAGCCAACAAAATTTCAGTGTTTCTAGCTATACTACTTTGTTTTTTACGGTTTGGTTTGGCATCTTTTTTGACACCTGAATAGAAAAAAAATTCTAATGTAAATTTTTTACACTTTGAAACACTCAAGATTTGCCCGAACAAATTTTGGCACAGACATGGGCAAGTTTGATAAAAGTTGGCGGCCAACCCAAGGATGCTAAAAAATAATTTTACGATTTTTTATCACGTGATCTTCTGGGTAAACAAACCAGGTAAGTCTCAAAAAATGATGTTCAAAATCTTAAAAGTGTAGACCGTGTAGGGTCGTCTTGTACTCAAAGAGTAATTAGCTATTTATGTCTGATAATTATTTTCCTTGGAATTAATTAAAGGCCAGTCAAATGAATGATTGTTTGTTTCTCGATGATAGTTTTCAAGCATATTTTTCTGCATTCTATGAAATATTATCTTTAAACTTCTTGAGTTTTTTTAGTACAAGTTACATTATTATAATTCGGATGCTGAAATGGCAGATACGCATTTAGCATATGGAGTTGCCAACAGGAACATTTGGGATCACGTGAAAAACATAGTTTACGAAATCTGGTAGCAAGAATCCTGTTGGCATTCGATGACCTGACAGAAAAACCTGGAATCTTCCGCAACATTCGACGGAACATGATGAAGAGGTTCCACCTTTGCATCCAGGAAGGTGGACGCCACTTCCAACAGTTCCTCTAAGGGAATTGAGAATGGAGAGAGAGAGAGAGAGAGAGAGAGAGAGAGAGGGAGAGAGAGAGAGAGAGAAAGGCAAGAAGGTAGAGGGACAGTTCTGAGTTAGAACTAAGGTACTAAAGTCACCATTGGTTTCAAAAATTTGTGTGAGGAGAATCCATAGTGTGTAGGTACTATGGCTAAATAAAAAATGGCAACAGTCTTTTTTATTTTGAAGTCATGAATTTTTTGCTGGCTCTGGCGTTCGGACCGGGTGGACTAGCTTACTACTGAGCTAATCGTGCGCGTCTAATCGTTTCTCATTGAACATACTAACACAAAATTTAATGTTTTTTTAAATACCTTTTTGTTTTTATCAAAATAGTATAAAACATAATAAAGACTGCAAAAGTTTATTAATTTTACAAAATATTATCTTGTTTTTTTCAAGACTTCTATTAAGAGTTGGCAATCGGTAAATATTTGTTATTTAATTAGTATTGTTTATGATAGAAGAACCTACCTACATATTTACCTGGATTTATTTCATAAACTCTATTTTCGTTTGGAAAATTCGCTAGTTTTTCTTTTTCTCTCGTAGGGAAGCATAAGAAAAACCATCCTTACATTATGTGTATTGTAATACCAATAGTATCTGATATAACTCAATTTACAGATGGTATTACCCCCAAAAAAACCATATGTTGTTGGTGTTACAACAGGTCAGATACAGGTATGAATAAAATATTCCATCAGATTTTTTTGTTAATTAAAATAATATTGACCGTCGAGAATTGAACCTCGGTCATGCGACTAATACTCTCAGCACTACCACATCTAGCTAACACGGCATGTGAGACCGCGGTATTCAAAAAAAGCCATGTAAACAATTTTTGTAAACAATACAAGACGCCCTTACACAGTCTACAGCTAGAACACTCTTAGGATTTTTGAAGAGTTTTTGGCAAACATCTAATAATTTTTCCCAGAAGATCACGTGATAAAAAATCGTAAAATTATTTTTTAGCATCCTCGGGGCGGCCGCCAACTTTTATCAAACTTGCCCATGTCTGTGCCAAAATTTGTTCGGACAAATGTCGAGTGTTTTATTTAGAAAAAAAGTTTTTTTGGGTGTTTTTTTCTTTTCAGGTGTAAAAAAATATGACAAACCAAATCGTAAAAAACAAAGTAGTGTAGCTAGAAACATCGAAATTTTGTTGGCTTTCTGCAGAAATGTTCAGAACCAACTCATCTTAAACAGGAAAAAAGTACTGACCTGAAGAATGAACCAAAGTCGGACTTTTTCGGAAAGTTGCAAAAAATCACTTTGTGCAGTTATAAAGGCGAATCCGAAAAAACGGATTGCAGATCCGTCCTAGAAATGTCGTCAGTAATCTACCATTAACGGGTGTAAACGTTTTTTTGGTCCACCCTGTATAGATCCCGATTTGGGTGGTTGCGCACGCTACAAAAGTTGTTGATTTTTTAGCAACTTTATTTATCGATCACGTGAAAAAGTTAGGTTAGGGAAGACAAAGCGGAATTTGTGCATCAGAATATTCAGAAAGAATTGAAAGAAATTAATAACTACACTGGGAAGAAAAAGAAAAGTCGAAAAACGACGAGTGGTTTGACATCTAACTTTTCTCAGTTCATAAGTTATTTAAGTTAGTTAATTTGATCGTCACCATTTGTCATTGTGTGTTAAGTTTTGATTTAACTTAATTTAGTTTTAGACACTCCACACTTGGGATCATGAAGTACATCCTAGTGACAGGTGGCGTTATCAGTGGAGTTGGGAAAGGAGTTATAGCCAGTTCTTTCGGATTATTGCTGAAAAACTGCGGTATCAATGTTACAGCCATCAAGATTGATCCCTATATCAACATTGACGCTGGGACGTTCTCACCCTATGAGCATGGTAAGAGACTGTAACCTACAGTCAGGATGTAGAAAATACCATTCACTTTAGGATGAATCAGTTGAATCACTTCTAGGCAATTTTAGCAGGAATACAATTGAAGTGAGTTACCATGAGTGGCATAGCACACTAGATTTGCACACATGGTGACCTGTGTTCAAATCCCAGCTTGGTAGAACATTTTGTTTTCTTTCCTTTGGAAGTCCAAGGTCCACTCCTTTTCTTTAATGTGCATTTAACGTTGCTTTCAACTGCATGGTCATATCACAACTGGGGTCTTACTCTACATCTGCTGGAAATTCACAAACCAGCTACTCAAATTTACCTCACCTAGCCTGAGTGGGACTAGGAATAGCCAGCATCACAAGGGTTTTAATTTGAATGGTCACTCTCCAAGTTATAGCCTTGCTGGACAATGCTTGACATGGATTACTCTTACCTAGTGAGAAAAAATGAGATGTTTCTTGTATTAATAACAATCAGCAGTACCATTACTAGAGTTCAAAGAAAATAGGTAACTTAAAATAATTCACAAAGTAAAGGAGGCTCACAGTAATGCTGTGCTACCCATTAAAATTTGAAGAATCCTTGTGCTTCACCTCAAATAAATCATGGCTTAACTAACCTTACATTAGAAGTGATCAGTGCCAAGAAAGGACAAATGTTCATGATACCACAAAGTAATTGAATAGTTTTTAATAAGTACTTGAAAATTACATATTAGATGATGTTGTTCCCTTGTTCCATGAAGAGAAGAGAACACTCACTAATGTAGTTGAAGGCAATTGTAGTCATTGGTTGAAGTAGCTCTGACTTGGCCATACTAATTTGACTCATAGCTACCTCATGAATAAAACAGCCCCACCCACCTGTGAAACTTGCAACCAACCACTGACTGTACACCATATTCTTGATGAATGCAGAAAATACTATAACATCAAAATAAAACTACAATTACCAATTACAATATCACAGCTACTAGACTAGTAGACCAACAAGAAAACCTTATACCATTTTTGAAAGAGACTCATCTCATAGATCTCATGTAGCTTTACTACAACTAAAATGGTGTGTATGACCATAGATGTTGAGATGCACCACTATGATCTAATAAAAGATAGATAGACTATCAATACCCCATAGAACCAAGATTCTGGTTCATGTGACTTCAATAACATTATTTTTCTTTGTTCTCAGGTGAAGTCTATGTCTTAGAAGATGGAGCAGAAGTTGATTTAGACCTTGGAAATTATGAAAGGTTTCTTGACATTACTCTTCATAAAGACAACAATATCACCACAGGAAAGATTTATCAGAAAGTCATAGATGAAGAAAGGAAAGGGTCTTATCTGGGCAAAACTGTTCAAGTTGTACCACATATCACTAATGCTATCCAAGAATGGGTATGTGAACTTTTCCCAATTTATGTAAAAAAAAAATTATTGTATTAATTTGTTAGATAATAAACAAAATCGTGACAAACCTTGGGGTTGAAAATGGACAGTTTCTACTTGTTGAACACAGTGCCTGCCCCAACTAGTTATTGGTTAAGAAGAATCAATATTTAAGGGGAAAAAGTTAATTTAAAAGTTGGTTTGTGCTAAAACCTCTTCATTTATTTTGTGGGTAGCACAGCAGTACTAAGAGTCTTCTTTACCTACTTTTATAAATCTTTTATATTCTGGTAATACCAGGATTAATTTGTTACCAATACAAGTAACTACTCATTTTTCCTCATGAGGTATGAGTGGATCCTGGACATAAAAAGTACAGAATAGAAAATTTACTTCTCAGCCTGAATTCAAACCCAGGTTCCTACATATTATTAGCCTAGTGCACTAACTACACCATTTAGATTGACTGGGTGACTACTTATTGAAGGGGAATAAATAATATTCAAGGCATTGTGTAAGCCTTGTAGTCCATCAATGTAAAATGCTTGAATTGTTTTAGTGTGTGCCCAGTAGAATTGTTTAGTAATCATATTTTCAATTAATTAAATTATGACAACTGTACAAATATAACTAATTTTCTGTAGGTTGAGAAAGTGTCCCATATACCAGTATCACCCAATGGTCAAGTTCCTCAAGTATGCATTGTTGAACTGGGGGGCACTATTGGTGACATTGAAGGCATGGCTTTTGTGGAGGCATTCCGTCAGTTCCAGTTTCGAGTGGGAACAGAAAACTTCTGTTCAGTTCATGTGTCTCCCATCATGGAAACTAAGAATGAGTTCAAAACAAAACCTACTCAGGCCACAGTACGGGAGCTTAGAGGTAAATACATCATCATTATCTGTTATAAGTTAATAATGTATTATTTATTAAAGCAAGAGCCTCACAAGTTTTGTGGGTAGCACAGCATTACTAAGAGCCTAAAGATCTATTTAAGGTCGCAGTGAAAAAGAGCTTTTGTAGCCAACAGCCCTTCTTACACCAATACCAAGAACCTACATCACTTTTCTAAATATATTTATTTTTCTTTTACTAAGTTTAACCCCAAGAACTTTCAAGAACGCCCTTTAGTTCGGACAAGCATCCACAGTACAGATTTTTTTATTCAGCAGGGAGTGCACTACCTTACTGGGCCATGGTGACCACTTCATTTTCTAGTTTATTTCATGTTTTAAAATTAAGGATGTCCTCAAACTGCTCCAAATCCATTGTCCAATTATAATGATACTTGTCATATTTACTCATGTTTGTCTAGATTTCCAAGAAATCCCAAGAGCTGCTAGTATTTAATGTCTCTTTTCACCCCTTCAGGACTTGGCCTGTCTCCCGACCTTGTCGTTTGTCGCTCCCAAACAAACATCATGGGTGACACGGACGCTCTGCGTGCCAAGATAAGCATGTTCTGTCATGTTCGTCCTGAGCATGTGATTTTCAACCCGGATGTGAAACCCATCTACAAAGTGCCCTTGATTCTGGAGAAGCAGGGAGTGCTGAACTTTTTCCGCGAAAGGCTCAAGCTGGGACCACTAGCCCCTAGCCGAGTGAAGGAGATGAAAATGTGGCGGCGGTTTACAGAGAAGTGAGTTTTTTGAAACCCAAAAAATTGCTACTAAAAAAAACCACCAAGAAAAAAACTAAAGAATTAGAATAAATCTCCAACTTTTCTATTTAATTTTTTTTTTTAATTAAAGGATTAGAATAAACCTCTAACTTTTCTCTTTCTGTTTAATTATTCTGACAACACATAGCCAGTCGTATTATGATTTTCTATACATGGATCAAAAATATAAAATAAATGAAAAGTCAGAGGACTCCTTATGAATAGTGGGATCTTCTTTAAAAGACCTCCAGAAATGTCAGTATGTATGATATTAGATATTATCGATTTATTTTTTGTATTTTAATTGTGAATAAAATAAAATCTGTATATTTTTTTTTAAATATAGTATAGTATAGTAGTGCTTTATTTAGACTGTCGGCTCGAGACAGGGAGTCCCATTATGTCCATAATTCACGTTTTGTCTTTTAAAAAAATCTAACGTGGGTTCTTGGTAAATCATAAACTCCTCTTCTCTTGTCTTTTCAGGATAGATCGTCTCAGCAAGACAGTCACCATTGGTCTGGTAAATCATAAACTCCTCTTCTCTTGTCTTTTCAGGATAGATCGTCTCAACAAGACAGTCACCATTGGTCTGGTAAATCATAAACTCCTCTTCTCTTGTCTTGCAGGATAGACCGTCTCAACAAGACAGTCACCATTGGTCTGGTAAATCATAAACTTCTCTTCTCTTGTCTTGCAGGATAGACCGTCTCAACAAGACAGTCACCATTGGTCTGGTAAATCATAAACTTCTCTTCTCTTGTCTTGCAGGATAGATCGTCTCAACAAGACAGTCACCATTGGTCTGGTAAATCATAAACTCCTCTTCTCTTGTCTTTCAGGATAGATCGTCTCAACAAGACAGTCACCATTGGTCTGGTAGGCAAGTATACCAAGTTCGAGGACTGCTATGCCTCCCTCACCCGCGCCCTGGAACACGCCTCCTACCATTCCAACAGGAAACTGGTGCTCGAGTACTTTGACTCGGAACTGCTGAGCATCGAGTCCAAAGCTTCCAACACGGCAGAGTACCACAAGACTTGGTCCGACTTTTGTAAGGTTGAGTAAGTAAATATGTCTCTTAGAATCCCTTCACTCTTAGAAGCCCTTCAAAGCTTAGGAGAAGTACCTTTGTATAAATGTTTCTTTATAAAGAAAATAAATAAATAAACTAAACTAAAAAATAAAAAAATAAAGGACCCTATGTAAATATAAACCTCATACGAATTGAATTGAATACTTTTATTTATTTGTACAAGAAAGATATTATAAACAATACAAACATCTCCTATAAGCATCTCCTACGAACCTTGCATCCCATATTTTCAACAAAATTTCAAAATCAACAACATCGAAGTGATTGGTCTGATGGTTGGAGCGGAACCATTACTAATGTTTTTGAAGATTTTCGAAAAAAATTTGATCTCCCCAAATCAATGGCTGAAAAAATCATCATTTCAGCAATTCGTGGCTCTTACAAAATTATCCACCACCACCTGTATAAAAATCATTAAAAAAAAAAAAAAAGAAGATAAAAATGTTTGAAAATATTACTGTGTCGCCGCCTGCCAAGCATCAATGAGATGCCAGTTAAATAAATAAAATAACTTCTGAGGAGGTTTTTTATCTCCTGCATTTCAGGATAACGAAATGCAAAGTCTTTATTTTAGTGCTCATATGACAATTATTTTACGCAACCAATGATTATCTAGCTCTAGAAGAACAAAGTTTCAGCTTTTTCTCTCTCTTTCTCTCAGCTCACCGATTCTATCTCTCTCCTAGTTCCTTAATTCCGTATGGATTAATAAGACTCAACGGTCCCACGCATTCTTAGCCTATACAACACATTTGCACAAGAACTAGATATAGGGATAAATGGACTGGCATACATTAATACTGTACATACAATATACAAAGAGTAGCACCTCCAGCACGATTATTGATCATTAATATTTTTTTTTTTATATATATATTATTATTATAATTATTTTTAATAATTATTATTTTTTAACCCAGATATATATTTAAATTATTTTTCCCCTTTGTAAATTTTCATGTAATTGCATCATAGATGATGCAATTACGTTTGACACCTTTGGTGTACATAGACGTTTGGTGTACATAGACGTTTGAAAATAATAAAAAAAAAAAAAAAAAAAAAACACACGTCTCTCTGCTTCTCCCCAGCGGCCACACCCCTTCTATCTCTCTCCTAGCTCCTTCATTCCGTATGGATTAATAAAACAAACGTCTCTCTGCTTCTCCCCAGCGGCATCATCGTGCCGGGCGGGTTCGGGAAGCGCGGCCTGGAGGGCAAGATAGCCGCGTGCCGCTGGGCCCGCGAGAACAACAAGCCGTTCCTCGGCATCTGTCTCGGCCTCCAGGCGGCCGTGATAGAGTTCGGCCGCTCCGTGCTCGGCCTCTCTGATGCGGACACGGAAGAGGAGCAGCCGGCCGAGGTGCCCCTGGCCAACCCTGTGGTGGTGTACATGCCCGAGCACAACCCAGGTGAGTAGCCAGGTGACCCGGGTTCGAATACCAGCAGGGTAGAAAAAAGTATCTATTAAAAAAAAGGAAAAAAAAGGTAACTGTGCCCCGGAACCCCGCTTTCGCATTACTTCAGGGTACTCTACCTTTACATCCATGCCATTCCGGAAACGGAAAATTCCGGTCAGAAATTTCCGCTCCGGCCGGGATTCGAACTTGCAACCTCCGGGTCAGTAGTAAACGCTTTTAACCACTGAGCCACGGAGGTTGGCTCTGTGAGAAAAAAGTATCTACTCTGCTCCTTGTATGTCGTGTGAGGAAGAATGAGTCACCGCCGTCGAGTGGGTAGCGTACTCGGCTAATACTCCCGCTAAGGTTGGGAATGTTCAGTTTCTTTGTTAGTACCGTGGCTCAGTGGTTAAGAGCATTGGTTACTGACCCGGAGGTTGCGGGTTCGAATCCCGGGTAAAGTGTTCGAATGTAAAGGTAAAGTGCCCTGAAGTAATGCGAAAGCGGTTCCGGGGCACACTTACTTTAAAAAAAAGAGAAAAAAAAAGTACTACTAGTGGTTATGAGTTGAGATGTCATAGTGTGAATCCGATAATCAAGTTCTTTTTTGACTTGATATCCAAACCAATGGACTTTTCTTAATTTCTGTATTGGTGGCTCAGTGATCAAGGTCTGGCAATCCAGAGGTCGCGGGTTCAAAACCCAACAGCAACATGACAAGTTATTTGCCCATTTGGTATTTTGAACACATACGATACGTCTAGAGGTTACTGCTGGATTAATGGGACTCATTAGTCCTAATCGGACACTAAAAATAAAGCGATACTATACATATTAATATTATTTATGTGAGAATTTGGCCGCATGATAATGACACCAAAAAGATCTGCCGAATTGAAGGAACCTTAGGACTGGCTGGGGACGTTAAACAGGGAGAAGACCAGTGTCTTGCTAGAGGACTATAAACAGAGAACAGACTCGCCAACCCTTACAAGCCAGGCTAGCTTGCAGTTTCCTAAGGGTTTAATGGCTTATAAAGAAAAGTCTATGTCATGATGGTTGATCGCACATAGAAATATGTGGTTCAGAACGAGCCAACTTTGAAATAAAGTTGGCTGGAGACCATCACTCAACCCTCCAGCTGTAGCCAAGCTGACTACAACAACAACAACAACAATCTTAGGACCTCTATTTTGACAATATATCTCTGTCCATCATTTACTATACATATATTTTATAAAAATAGAATCATGTTGGAATATGAATGTTTAAAATAACAGCTGGTTTCTCGCAGGTAACATGGGCGGCACCATGCGGCTAGGCAAGCACGAGACCCACTTCAAGCCAGAGCACGAGTCCAAACTGACCTCCGTGGCTCAGTGGTTAAGAGCATTGATTACTGGCCCAGAGGTTGCGGGTTCGAATCCCGGCCGGAGCGGAAATTTCTGACCGAAATTTTCCGTTTCCGGAATGGCATGGATGTAAAGGTAAAGTGCCCTGAAGTAATGCGAAAGCGGTTCCGGGGCACACTTACCTTCTACAAAAAAAAAAAGTCTGTTCTCTGTTTATAGTCTTCTAGCGAGACACTGGTCTCATCTCTGTTTAACATCCCCTAGCCATACCGGAATATGAATGTTTAAAATAGCAGCTGGTTTCTCGCAGGTAACATGGGCGGCACCATGAGGCTAGGCAAGCACGAGACTCACTTCAAGCCAGAGCACGAGTCCAAACTGAAGCGCCTGTACGGGAACAAAGACAAGATAGAGGAGAGACATCGACACCGCTACGAAGTGAACAAAACCTACGTTCCTCAGTACGAGAAACATGGCCTACTCTTCACAGGTAATTAATTTAAATTTTTTTTTTTTTTAAATGCTTTTTCTTTGTGTTATTATGTCACAATTTTAGTGGGTAGCGCAGAATCATAGGACTTTACCACTTTAATTTACAATATCTTGTATTATTTTTTTGCCTAAGATTCTGCCACTGGTCGCTGCTTCACATTAAAGCAGCTACTCATTTTTCCTCACGAGGTATGAGTGGACCCCGAACATCCAAGTACAGAGCAGGAAAAATCCTCCCCCGCTGGGAATCGAACCCAGGTCACCATGTGTGCAATGCCTAGCGCGCTAACTCACTCTGCCACGGTGACTACTCTTCACAGGTAATTACGAGAAACGTGGCCTACTCTTCACAGGTAAGAAACATGGCCTACTCTTCACAGGTAAGAAACATGGCCTACTCTTCACAGGTAAGTGATGTAGTTTTTTTTACTTTCCTCATCCTATAAAAAGGAAAGTATTGTATTCTTCGAAAATTTGACCTACCCAGTTTTTCACATTTCTGGACGAATTATAGCCTCAGGATACCAAAAAACTTGTTTTCAGTCATTGGTCCGTGCGTCAATTTGACTCCTTTTTGGGGGATAAGGAAAGTCGTGTGATGTTACACCAGATTTTTTTGACATTTTCATGTCTTTGCTCTGGCACATAACCAAAATTATGTAACGAAATTATGTGACGAAATTATGTAACGAAATATTAAATTGACATTTTCATGTCTTTGCTCTGGCACATAACCAAAATTATGTAACGAAATTATGTGACGAAATTATGTAATAAATTATGTAACGAAATATTAAATTATAACATGAAAATGTCCCAATAGTTGCAGACTCGTATGCAAGCGTTTTGACATTTTGACATTTTCATGTCTTTGCTCTGGCACATAACCAAAATTATGTAACGAAATTATGTGACGAAATTATGTAACGAAATTATGTAACGAAATATTTCAATTTGGTTTGGTCAACTGCATGGTCTTATCTCGACGAGGATTTTACCCTCCATTCGCTGGAAAATCACAATTAGCTACTCAAATTAACCTCCCCCAGCCTGCGTTTGTATTTGAAAGGTCACCCATCCAAGTCCTAGCCTCGCTGGGCGTTGCTTTTCAGTGACTCAATGAGAACTGGTGTATGCAACGTACCATCGACGTTGACTGATGTGGTAGTTTGGATGCATCCTAGAAGTGTAACATTCAGCCATTTTTCGAGGTCATCATCAGTTTTTCACCTAGTTTTAATCAAAATTTGGTCTAAAAATTTTTTTTCTGTAGGATCAATAGTTTCCGAGTTCTTATGGTTTCAAGTACTTTAACTTTTTCCCTTTCATTACTGTTGTCCTTCTTTTCCAGCCTCCGTGGCGTAACGGTTGTGACTACTGCCCGTAGCCCAGAGATCCTGAGTTCGATCCCCGGTCGCAGCAGATTTTTCACATAGAAAATTTCTATCCCCTCCGTACATGTGAGGCTGGAATTTCCGGCCCTACCCAGGCTGGGTGAGGTTAATGTGGGTAGCTGGTACGATTCCCAGCGAATGGAGGGTAAAACCCCCGTCCTAATTCAGGACGTTAAATCAAATAGAATCGTTGGCGTTAGGAAGGGTATCCAGCCGTAAAAAATGTGCCAAAACCAACCAACCACAACCATGAGGTTAAACAACGTCGACCCTGCTTAAGCGGGATAATACAGAGTAAAAGAAGAAGAAGAAGACTGTAGTCCTTCTTTTTTTTCTCTCTCAGAAAAACCATCTATTCAATTGTTTTTCTTTGGCCAGGTGTTGACGAGAAGGAGACTCGAATGGAGATCGCCGAGCTGAAGGGTCACCCGTACTACGTGGCTGTTCAGTTCCACCCGGAGTACAGCAGCCGCCCCCTCAAGCCTTCCCCGCCCTTCCTCGGGCTCATACTGGCTGCAGCCGGCAAGCTGGACACGTACCTCGAGAAGGAGTGCCGAACAGTGACGGAAACTGACGACGAGGATTCGGGTGAGTTTTTTTTATTTATTTTAAAGATGAGTGTTTCACAGCTTTTTTTATTTCGTAGCCATGAAACAGGAGCTACTGTAGACGCTTGTGGTATGTGCTGTAGCCTGCCCATCCCGTAGTATGCCTCCCCTCTGATGGGCGAAAAGTGACACAGTACTTCCCAATTAGGTGCTGGGTCAACACGAGCGCACCGGAAGGTATCCCTTACAAAATATTGTAACCAAATTAAGAACACAAATTTTTGTCGGCACAGGGGATCGAACCCGGGACCTTCCGCATGGCAAGCGGGTGCTTAACCACTAAGTATATCTAATCGTAAGACATGTCATTTTCACACAGGGGGGTCTGTCCCGGTAGCTCATTGGTAAAGGCGGCACTTCGAAACCCAGCCGGGACATTACAAGTCTCCTATTTGGGATTTTTACCACAAATTAATACATGTTAAGCTTACTGCTGGAACAATGGGACTTCATTAATATTTTTATGGAGGCATTATAAATGAGCAATATTATTATTTTTTAATGGTTCTTTTGGTTTACTTTTTACTTCCTGTGTTGATTAATGCAAATCCTATAATATGTAATGAAAAAATTGGTGAATTGCATAACCGTTTAAAAATAGTGGTAACAAGAAATTTGTTTTTTTATATTATTATTATTGTTTTGGCTACTTTCATGGGTTGTGAGTTGTTTGAGTTAAATAAAGTCGGTAAATTTAATTTAATCCCCATTTCTCTCTTGCAGACTACGAAAGCTCAGATAACAAGAACAAAGTTCAGGTTAGCAATATCGGATCCACCAACAAGACTCCCTCTGATTGTGATACCGGATCCAATAACAAGACCCCCTCTGACTGTGAGAGCGGTTGAAGCTACCATAGCCCAACCCCTATTGACCAGACCTAGCGTAAACATAAACTAGGCAAGTAAACACTGCAATACTTACTACTACATACCTATATTTGCACAGATTTGTTGTATTTCTCAAATTAATTTCTCGCGAATTTAATTTGCATGCATTTTATTTTTCTATAAAGTACCTACATTATTATGATTGGCAATTTGACAAAAAATTCATGTTGTTCATGAGTTGAGGTACCCTATGCAGGCTTACATATTAATTATCGTTTTAGCTACATGAGTGGATTTATATTGTTATTTGTATTGTATTATATATTCTGCATAAAACAGAACTTAAGTTTCTGTTAACTTCTTTTAAGTTTTATTTTGATACCTCAGGTCACATCTTTTAATTTATTATCATCTTAATTTTTAGATCTAAAATAATGTCGTGAAGATATATATATAAGAAAAAATATCTTGTAAAAAAATGACGACTGGTACTTCATACCAACACTCAAACAAACTTTATTGAAACGAGTGAATATGTTTGGGACTCAATTATCAACTGAGTTAAATCTACCAACATTAAATTTAATATAAAAAAAGATGAGTGTTTCACAACCTTTTTATTTCGTAGCCATGAAACAGGAGCTACTGTAGACGCTTGTGGTCTGTGTTGCAGCCTGCCCATCCCGTAATACAAGTATGTCTCCCCTCTGAAAAGTGACACAATACTTCCCATTTAGGTGCTGGGTCAACACGAGCGCCCCGGACGGTATCCCTTACAAAGAACTGTATCCAAATTATGAATACAATTTTTTGTCGGCGCGGGGGTTCGAACCCGGGATCTTCCGTATGGCAAGCGAGTGCTTAACCACTGAGCTATTCGTGCGCTCATTATTTGAATGTTATGAATGTGTTGGTTTTTTTACTAAATTTTGAGAACTTACTTACTGCACAGACAGTATGAAGGAAACATCACGTTGTCTGTGTGATTGATTCGAAAGATATTGCTTGCCAATACGGTATTCAGAAATTTTGTGATTTTGAAAGAACTCTTTATAGTAGAATACTATTCTATCTAGCATATGAATTTAACATAGTACTTCTTTGATAATATTGTATTTTTTGCTACACGATAGATAGTGTTTCACAGTCGCCTTTGAGTTGTTCCAAGAATAATTAATATTTAGAAAACAAGAGAAAGTTCGTTATGTGTGACAAAAATAAAGTTACAAGTGAATGTTAAATAATATTTATTTGCGTTTCTAATGAAAGTTTCCATTACATTAAATGGATATGCATCTTTTTACTCTCTTATTATAATTAAAATTCAAATCTCTTTTTACTCTTTTATTATAAGTAAAATCAAAAGCTTATTATTAAACCACAGTCTCTATGTTTGACATTGATATCTTTTGAGTAAAACTTCACTACCCTGTGCTGGATTGAAGTATTTTTTTTAAACTAATTTTATTACCACAATTATTTACTTTAGTGATAATAATTATTGTACTTTTATTTCTAATTTTTCACGTGACAGAAATGTTTTTCTGTCTATTTTCATTGTGATTCTATTATTTTTTAAGGAAAATTAAATAAACTTCCAATGTAACTCCAAAGTGAGAATTTTGTTTCTTTCCCAATAGTATTACAACCAACAATCGTGGTCGACACCGTTCTACGTTCTTCATAGCATACATCCATGGAAATGCAATAAATGGAAAACACAAATTTGGTTGGGGGTCTATTAACTGGTATATAACGATGTGCACTGGTAGTCAAATGGTTTAACGCGCTAGTCTGGTAATCCAGGTAATGTAGGGATCCGTTGGTTCGAATCCCACCCAGTGCACGAATATTTCCTCATTAATTTGATTTTGTGACCACATAATAATAAGACTCTGAGGGTTAGGTGGTAGAAAATGCTTTAAGCATTTTCTACCCCACCTGGTGGTTACCTTCCACTAAATAGTATTATTATTATTATAAACATTAACAAGGAGTAGACGAGTAAAATTCCATCTGACCTAACTCGGTTACGGTCAATTAAGGGTTTAAAAGTTTTTATCGGTGGTCGCCCAGTTAAGAGGGTTGGAGTTAGCAAGGTCATCCAGATGTAAAATGTGGAAGTAGAAGTGCCAGTACCAACCAACCTGAACTATGAGGAAGAGGTTAGACAATGATGACCCCAGGTAAGTTTGTGAAAAGGCAAAGTGAAAGAAGAAGATGCCCGTTTGGTATCTGTAAGCTAAGAGAGGCCAGGGGAATCCTGATGGTAGAGCATCACCTCTGAAAAATAACAGTATTTCAGCGGTCATCAGCACAACAATAACATTGTTTAACCCTGTCTGCTTTTGTGCATGCACATTGCATAATTATGTTACTAAGTTTGGGACAAAGAATTTGTTTTCCACTGAAAGAAACAGAGTGTGATCTGAAATAAATTAATTTGTTTTTAGGAATAAATAATTTGATTTTACAAAAATATATTCTTGAATATAGCACATTGAAATACAACTAAACAATTAAAATGCAACATGTATAATATTCCATATGTTCTGAATGAACATAAGGTCAACTGAAAGGAGAATCAGGTTTTTCGTGAAGAACTTATTGTGATATTATTAGTTTTATAATGGATTCAAGGGGATAGATAAGTAGTCCCTGGCTACATTTCGGTATTCTTAGGGTACTAATACTATCATGATCGAATCCAAATACATAATAGCGTTCTCATGCTCTATCCTAATTTAAATTCCAACTTCTTTTTGAAAATTTAACTACTTCATGCAATTCGTAGATTTACATAAAAAACCCAATATTTATGTAAGCAAATTCGCTTCTTTAGCATTGAGTTATAGGAACAAAAAATCCGTGAATTGTTCAGATAAATAAGAGTGACCGAGCCACTTTTTTCTTCCTAGGCTGTTGATCAAGTCTTCAGTACTGATCAAAGAATACATGAACGCTATAGAGAGAGAGTGACAGAGCCACTTTTTCCTTCCTAGGCTGTTGATCAAGTTTTCAGTACTGATCAAAGAATACATGAACGCTATTCAAGTTATAGTAGAACAACTTAAATTCGTTAAGGTACAACTGAGATGTTTTCAGTGTCAAATTTTCCACATTGTTCACATTTGCAGACTTTGTGTCAGAAGGCGCTGGCTTGTACTTCTCCACAATACTAGAGTAGAAGTCTAAGCTGCTGTAGAGGTTATTGATGTTGAAAATTTTGATCAAATACGAGAGCCCTAGGATAAAGCCATCGTCTGTGAAATTCAAAATCTCTTGTGAGCTCATTGAGAAGTTTGTTGATTTTATTTTATTGACTTTCTCTTTGAGTTTGATGATGTACTGAACATAGTGGTAGATAAGGGCGGGAATGAGAATGTAGAAGTGCTTGATGTTTGTGTTGGCTAGGAGAGGCTTGAACACGTTAATGATGAGCTTGAAGTAGTCGGTCGAGTCTTGGAGGCTGTGGATCGATTTCTTGAGAACCATGTCGAAGTTGTTCAAACATTCCACAGTGCTGGGAGACAGCGGATGGGCGTCCTTCACTTGCTGACCATCTGGTTTATCCTTGCTGGGACTCAACAGCTCCTCCATATCGTTGGCACTATTTAGATTGGGAACAAACTGCACAGAGTTGGCGCAGTAGTGAAGACTGCCTGAAAACAGATGATAATTATTTTATTTTTTTCTCAACAATCTAGATCTCTGGATTTAGCATTCTTTTCATCTTCTTTAGAAATATTTGACTTGGTCGGGAGGAGGACTGAAATGATTTTTTTTTTATATATAACAATAATTTGTTTTTTTGACATTTTCATGTCTTTGCTCTGGCACATAACCAAAATTATGTAACGAAGTTAAGTAACGAAATTATGTAACGAAATTATGTGACGAAATTATGTAACGAAATTATGTGACGAAATTATGTAACGAAAAAAAAAAAAAACATGAAAATGTCCCAATGGTTGCAGACTCGTATGCAAGCGGTTTTTTTTTTACTTTTCTTTGTACATACCTATTACCTATTCTTTCACTTGAAATAATGTGCATTGTTTAACAGTGGCCGCAAAATTGAAAAAGAGTGCGTAATTTTTAATTCTTAACACAATAAATTGAAGTGTAGCTTACGAGTTGCGAGTGCTTAGGTGATATACTCGTATTACCTGATCGAATCATCCGTATCAGACCAATAGCATTGCCAACTTGTGTTATCACAAGTCGGAATCGTTCCAAATAATTCAAATGTCCATTCTCATCTGTCCCATCTGGCTCTTCTTGAATTGTTTTCAGCGATTTCAAAAGCTTCTCAGTTCGATCAAACGGATATTTCTGGTTCAGCTTGAGTTTGTTTTCACGGAAGAATTTGATTTCGTTGATTAACTTGGACTTGACATTCTCGTTGTAGAGATATTTAATAAGCAAATTTAATTTTTTGCAAAGGTACTGATAGATGAAGTTGATCAATGTGTTGATGATACCTGGAAAATAATAATTGAATCGTGATGTTTGTAAAAAGTATTTTTAGGGACAAAAGCTCTCTTTTCTATAACATTTTTTTACTTACGTAAGTAGTCAACGTAGCTAAGTGGAGTAAAACGCTAGACTTACAAGCAAGGTGACTTGGGTTCAAATCCCGGCTAGGTAAAATATTTTTTTCCTGTACATTGAATGTCTGGGTATACTCATACCTCGTCAGGAAAAATGAGCAGTTATATGAATGAATAACCACCAGTGGCAACATTACCAGAGTAAAAATAAAAGTCTTGAAGGCTTTTAGTATTGCTGTGCTACCCACAGTGTATGCATCACCATAATTCATACATGACACTTGGTTTTTTTTTTTTGTTGGACTTGTTATATTATTTTAAATATGTAGTACATATTCTTTTTTTTTTTGAGGCTTATTCCTCAGAGTTGCTCATAACATAATAAAAAAACACTGTCTTTACTAAAAATTATACTTTAGGAAACTCACCTATCCCATAGATCCGTATATTATTAGCAATATGGGATATTGTGATGGTGTTCAGAAATTTACTATTGCTTTTATTCTCGATGAAAACTTGATTGTTGATATTGTAGTTGTAGTTATTAATAAAATTGTTAATATTTCGTATTAGAAACAAAATATCAATCCCATTATCTAATGTTTTACTTGGTAAATTATTTTCAATAACATTCAATTCAAATTTGTACTTGGCAATATTTTTCATTTCATTGTATGTTTTATAATTGTGCAAAGCAATGGTGGTGAGATCATAGAAGGTTTTGTCCAAATAATTTTCTATTTTGTACTTGATATCCACATATTCATTGAGAATTAGAAATAATTCTGGATTACGCAGGAACATGTGATTGCAAGTATTTTCCACCTTGTCAAGAGTCAGCTTTTCAACTTGTAAGTGCAAGTGGGAATGTAATCTTACATTGTTTTCTATGCTGGTACAGAGGGGGTTAATGATGTTATTTTGAATTTCCTTCAAGAAAATATCCTTCTCAATAGCATTTATTGCACTCACATCATTGATGACTTTAGAAATGTATTTTATAAATAAGTTGGATGTACCACTGTTCCTAATGTAAATGTTTATCAAGTTCTTGTGGAAATATAGAAATGATAAATTGCAGTTCTCTTCTACAATATTTTCCAAGTTATAGCTCAAACTCAATTGATTAACACATTTGTAGAGATTGTTCACATCATCTTCTCTAGCAGAATTTTTATTTATAAAGGCTAATGTATGCTTAATGATGAGTAATTTGTCATTGGAACAGTTGCCTTTTAAGAGTTTCTCAGCAAGATTTAATGATGTCCAGAGTTGAACATTCTTGTTAGGGTTCAGAGGCTTTTTTATTGCACTAACCATAGTCAAGCATTGATACTGTTGGAAACTAATTATTTTGCTGAAAATTTTGCATATGTGAATGAAATGATTCTGAAAAGCTTGCTCAATGAATTTCAAAGATTCTGCCAATTTACAAATGTAGATGACATTATTCTTGACAATGGGCTTGTTCAATGTGTAATATAGGTTGGTTATGTTAATCAGTATGCGTTTGATCTTCCCACTTAGTGTTATTCCATCATGAAGTATAGTTACAACTTGCTTGATTTCATTCACTCTCATTGAACTTATGTCTTTTTTCATCAGTTGATCAAATTTTAAAATCCAGCTTAGGACATAAATGTGGTAAATGTTTACTTCTTTAAAAAGATTTTCATGAGACTGTAGAATATAATTATCACGTATTGAACTTATTGTATGAATAGATTTCTTATCAATAGTATCATTTACATGTGTGTTGAGGTGATTTTGGAAAAATGTATCAGGAAACCATACAATATTGCAGTGTATTGTTATAGAGGTATATTTTTTGAAACACTCCCATAGTTGCCTGAACAATCTTTTGTCCTTCATACCATAAGTATCAATATGAAAAACATACAACATGCAGATCTTCATAAAATGTAAACATTTATGATAAGTAAGTTCACTCAATTGTTTGCTCTCAAATTTGTTGATGTTTGATTTTATATAGTTCAACATATTGACTGACAATTTGAGATTACCCACTAAATCATTGAACTTAATGAGCATTGCATTAGAAAAAACTTTTCCAGATAAGACTACATTTTCAATTTCAAGTATTACTTTGTGAAGAATTTTCATTTTGTTTTCATCAATTTCCAAAGCATTACTTTGTATTTGACAAACAATGGCTTGTTTGTAAATATTCCAGTGATCATTGAATAGAACTTGACTTACTACTATTTCATCTAAGGTCACAAAGCTCACAAGGAGCTCACTCAAACTTAGGAATACATCAAATAGACAGATATTATTTTCACCCACATTTTTATTGTTCCATTGAAAATAATATATGGAATTCAATTGCTTCAGTGTTTCATTGAATATTTTGTAAGCATAATTTATCAAGTTGAGAAGGTCTAGTAATTTATTCAACATGTTGCTGATTTGAGTTTCAGCACATGTGCTTTCTGTTTCTCCATAGAAGAGAATCAAATTGTAATATTTATTTTTTAGTTCACTAACAATGAAATTGATTTCCTTATTTAAATATGTGAATATTAAAATAATTTTGTTGTAAATTTCATTATCTGTGTTAATCAGATTCATAAGAGTTTGCTTTTCATCTTCCTTGGATACACTTTCATCATTGTAAAGCAGTTTAATTTTGATATAATTGTTCTTGTTTGCAGGATATTCAAAGTGTGTTTTCTCTAGTTTGTTTAGTTTGCTGGTGTAACCGAAAATAAATTTACCATATTTTTGAAGTAGATTTTCACTTAAAATAATGTTTGTGGAGTCATGTAAACTTAAGTCATCTGAGTCCCACATACTGGATCATCTGAAAGTGAGAAAAATAGAGGTCAGTTGATAGGTTATTCAGCTTTCATATGAGATTAAGTTGTAGGTATTTTTGATTTTAAATAGTGAATATACTGATACACTTATCCACCCTCTTGCTGTCTTTCCAATCAGGTACCTTTATCAATTTAAATACAGACTAATTTAAAAAAAAAAAAAAAAAAAAAGATGAGTGTTTCACAGCCTTTTTTATTTTGTAGCCATGAAACAGGAGCTACTGTAGACACTTGTGGTCTGTGTTGTAACCAAATATGATCAATTAGTAGTCTAGCTAACGCACTAGTCTGACAATCAAGGTGGCCTAGAGATCTGTTGGTTTGAATTCCACCCAGTGCATGAATTTTTCCTCATTAATTTGTATTTGTGACCACATAATAATAAGACTCTGAGGGTTAGTTAGGTAATAGAAAATGCTTTGAGCTTTAACCTTGCCTGGAAGTTACCTTCCACTAAAGGAGTTATTATTATTAAGTTCACTGGTAAATTTTGATTCAATTTGATGAATTAGTTTTGTTTTGGTAATCATTTGAAAAAGATTAAGATTGGTGTAGTTTTGGAAATTGGAGAAATCAGGTTCCATGTTGATTGATTTAGAGGGACATTCAGAGGTACCCACCAATCAGTGGTGTAGCTAGCCCTACATTTGGGGGGGGGGGGGGGTTGAGAAGGGTTTAGATATCTCACTAACATATATTCCATCTTTGCTGGGTTCTTGGAAATTTCAGGGGTTTGTCCCCAACCCCCCCCCCCCCCCTGACTACGCTACTGCCACCAAGTTTTACTTATTGCTTCCAACTACTGTGGAAACTCTTGATCTTGTCTGTACAGTTCAAACTGCCTGTACCCAGTACCCTACCAATTATAGCAGGGTACAGTCAGTTTGAACTGCACAATATCTGGGTTCTAATTATTGTCCATTTCTTTCTGGTTCTGTTATGTAATACAATACATTTTCTGTGTTCCCTCTCAGTGTGCATTAACACTACTGACTCAAAGTGACAAATTAGAACCAAAACCAACACAGGAAGAAAAAAACACTGTTGAGTGTATCAAATACCTAACTTACCTAGGTACTATCTTAGCAACACATTCACAGAGGCCCTTATCAGCTGAAATGCTCACACAGTGATGGGAGAATGGTGGATTTTCAAATGGCTCTATGGTACAGGAACAGGATCAATATTTCTGTCAGCTCTCAAAAACTAATGAAGATACTTGTAGATCATGTAGCATGCAGATATGAGATATCAGCAAAATATGAGTTATTAGTTACCTACTAAATAAAGTGATAAGAAAATAATCCCCCACCTCCAAAGAACCGAGATAAGAAAATACCAACACGCAAATAAACAAAAAAAAATTGTTTGAAGTTAGCCATTGTTAACAGCAACTTATTTCAAGACCCCGGTTGCTGAAAATGCGCATCCGCAATGGTTTCCAAAATGTTGCTTTTCAGATTATGACAAAATGAGCAAAAACTGATTCTCTTGTGAATAAATTATCCGAATTCTCTTGATAGATAATAATTAATTACAATAACACAACCGGAATAAGTTTTTTTTCATGAAAATTGCCTTTTAAAAGTGTCATAAATAGTTAAAAATTCGCAAGTTGAGAAGCACTGATCTGGAGGGCTTTTATTTACATCCCAAAAACATGGTCAAAATTTTTCATTCTAAACAAACAAAAGTCAAATATGAAGAAAAATTCCAGGAATTTAGACTTGTGAAAATGTGAATTATAATAAATTAGTTAAAGTAATTAATTAGTTAAATGCAGCAAAAATGAAGTAGTTGAACGTAGTTAAAAGTGTTACAATATTAACTCTAGGTTTTTCTTTCTAAAATATACATCTTTGGTCCACAATGAATAGCTTTAATAGTAAAGCCATTGTATCAAGTACTGCTGAAGGTGGACCAGACAGTACTGAATCTGACTGGCAATTGCCCCTGACATTTGCTGAAAAGAGACACACAGAAGCTATAGAAGGAGACACAGAAACATCTTATCCCTGGAGAATGAAAGAAAAAGTGAGTTTCAAGTTACTATTTATTTCTAAACTATCAGGCCTCAGTAGTAATGAGGTACTCCTTGAGGTGCATAAGAGCATAACCATGCAAGTGTGCCTAAAAGCCACATTACAACAAAGGTATTATTCTCATTCCAAATCACATGTTATTTCTGAAGGTTTAAACAGTCTTGAAACAAGTAATGAAGTAAAAAGTTCATCATAATAACTATGATGGCCAGTCACATGAAATCATTCAGAATAAATATATTGGGAAGGATGAGCTGGGAATAGTTGAGTCAGTAATTTATTATTTTGAGCATTTTCCACAGTTAAAGATGGTTGTGGAAAAATACTTCTATTGATTGTCTTTAAATAAATGTTCTTGTATTAAATAATGAGTTTGAGATTTTTTCATACTCTTACCAGGGTGGGTGGCTGTGTTTTAAATTAAGACCATTTCTATATCCAAGATTCAATTGTAAGGATTAGGCTACCTTAAGCCAGCGTCAATGGCATGTTGAATACACCGGTTCCCTTCAGAACACCGAAGTTAAGTGACATCCAGCGAGGTTAAGACTTGGATGGGTGACTTTTCAAATTCTAATTTTCGTGACGCTGGCTTTTCCCGGCCCCACTCAGGCTGGGTGAGGTCAGTGAGTAGCAGGTTTGTGAGTTTCCTGCGAATGGAGGTAAAACCCCCGTCTGATATGACCATGGCAGTTGAAAGCAACGTTTAAAACCCCACTTAAAAAAAAAAGGCTACCTTTAAAATTTACTTATTTATTGGCTGCAGTTGAAAAATAGGCAAGTTGTAGATGTTTGAGTTAAAATCAATTCAGGACTACAAATATGGATATTATTTTACTGTTCAAAAATTGAGTCATAACCATTTCTTTTAAATTTCAGATGAAAACTGTGAGTGTAGCTTTAGTACTCTGTTTGAATGTGGGTGTGGATCCACCTGATATTGTCAAAACACAACCTTGTGCAAGATTAGAGTGTTGGATTGGTAAGTTAATTACAAGATAGAAACAATGAAGAAAAAAATCTTTAAAACAATGTTTTTTCAACTCTACTTTTCTCTATCAAAACAAGGAAATTGTAGATTTTCTTAGTGTGGTTAGTTGGACCTGTTATGTTGTGTCTTTGTACAATGTACATAGTTAGCACCTATCTATGAGATATATTTATTATATCTATTAGTAATCTTACATATTGTAAAAATGTATTGTTTTAATTTAATTATCATATAAAATGACATCTTTGGTGTCTTTGAAGAGCTTTGTTTTTTTTGGTTTTTTTTCCCCTCATACAATGTCTCATTTGATTTTTGTTTATTTTACAGATCCACTCTCAATGAGTCCTCAGAAAGCTCTTGAAACCATAGGAAACAACTTACAGAAACAATATGAGCGGTGGCAACCCCGAGCTCGATACAAACAAAGCTTGGATCCCACAGTGGACGAAGTGAAGAAGCTTTGTCAATCTCTGAGAAGAAATGCAAAGGATGAAAGAGTGCTTTTCCATTACAATGGACATGGTGTGCCAAAACCCACTGCTAATGGGGAAATCTGGGTTTTCAACCGGGTAAGCTATCAGCCAAAATCAAGTTATCAATTAAATGAGTTAAATCATCAATCAAATGAGTAGGTATTTATGAGAGCACACTAATTTAGTACTAAGTTAGAAATCCTTTTCCAGCATGAGAACTAACAGTTTAAGAAATGACCTTTAGCATCAGCTGTGTTGCTGCAACAACACTAATTTCATCACCTATAATGTTTCTTAAATATCATATTCTTTGCTGAACATTTTCTCTCAATATTTCAGACATATACTCAGTACATACCACTGTCTATTTACGACCTACAAACATGGATGGGAGCACCCAGTATTTACGTTTATGACTGTTCCAATGCTGGTACCATAGTAGATCTGTTCAAACAGTTTGCTGATCAGCACGAGAAAGAGTATGAGGTAAGAAAACTGTACCTATAATATCCTGATCAGTATTTCCTAAGAGAACAATTGCACCACCAGAGTTATTTTGGGTTCACTTTTTGGAAAAAATAATCTATATAATTAGAATCAGTATATCCGAACAGTACTGTATGTCATATTGCACCATTCATTGATTATGTTAGGGTATCAATCTTGTTTTGGAAAATTACATTTTCTTATTAATGTTAGAAAAATATATAAAATCTTATATTGCAATTTACTTAGAATTATGAGAAGTATATTGTTAATCTTACCTTGTTGTATTAATGTGAAACCATTAAATTATTTATTTAGATCCCCATATTGCTCATGTTATTTCCTCATTGAATTCAATGTGGTTCACCCTGAATAACTGACAAATGTGAAGAAAAAATCACTAATCCACCACAGAAATTAATATAAAAAATGTTATAATTGGGTTAGTATAACTTTCTAAAATACTTGCCATATTTCAGCAAAGTCTTGCATCTCGCACGGGGCCTGTCTTGCCTACAGTGAACACCCCCCACCCCCCCTCCTTCGCCTCCTGTATTCAACTAGCAGCCTGCTCCCCAGACCAGATACTTCCCATGAACCCTGACCTCCCTGCTGATATATTCACCTCTTGCCTCACTACGCCCATCAAGGTGGCACTCCGCTGGTTTGTCAAACAGAACAGTGCCAAGCTTGTGTCTAAGATATCACTTGAGTCTATTGATAAGTGAGTAGACTAACCTGTTAATTAAATGTTGAACTCTAAAGGAGAAGAGGATACTGTTTAATGAGATTGAGATGAGACACTTTAACTAGTTAGAAAAGTAGCAAGTATCCTGCTGTCTCCTGTTCCCTTTTGAGATAATTCATTTCCAAATTGCTATTTTTTTTCAGCTATGTTGACTACCAATCGAATTTGTGTTGGTTTTCTAACCAATTTAAATAAAACAAAAAAAAAGTTACGATTGTAAAAAGCGAATGGAGGGTAAAAGTCCTAATATCGGAATCGATTAATATCAAATAATATCGATTGTCGTTAGGAAGGGCAACCCAAGGTAAAAAATGTGCCATGCCAACAACACAAATTTTGGAGGTTTGGAACACTTGACCTAGTAAAGTGAGGAAAGGCAGACGTATAAAGGAAACAAAAATTAAACATTCTTTCTATTCTCATGTCAAATCAAGTAGTCACCGTGGCAGAGTGAGTTAGCGCGCTAGGCATTGTACGCAGGATGACCTGGGTTCGATTCCCAGCGGGGTAGGAATTTTTTATAAAACTCTGGAATATCTTGAAATAATAATTATTATTTTTTTTAATGAGGTACGATTCCCAGTGAATGGAGGGTAAAACCCCCGTCCTGATTCAGGACGTTAAATAAAAATAGAATCATTGGCGTTAGGAAGGGCATCCAACCGTAAAAATGTGCCAAAACCAACCAACCTCAACCATGAGATTGAACAACGTCGACCCTGCTTGAGTGGGATAAGACAGAGTAAAAGAAGAAGATAAAGATTCTTTTTATTTCTCATCATCTCAAACGTTTTTTACTCAACAAAAACATGGTTGGTTACAAAGTTCTTGGTTCAATAATTCCTGAATAGTGAGTGAAATAGGAGAATGAGAAATTTATCAAAAATCTTCTAGGTACATGTTTTTTTTTCATAAACGTGAATTAGCCCTATGCAGTGGTTGGGCTGAGGCAGATGTTTGATTTTTCTTTTCTCTCAGGATTCCAGGACAGCTGAATGATCGCAGGACTATGCTGGGAGAACTGAACTGGATCTTCACCGCTATCACTGATACCATAGCCTGGAACACACTGCCTAGAGGTGAGATGTGTACCTATTATTGTTGAAAGTAATAATTCTCAAGTAGTCTCCGTGGTTGTTGTTGTAGCCAGTTTAGTTACAGCTGTGCAAGTTATGGTCTCTATCGCACTTTAGTCGAAAAGTGTAAAGAGCCACGCTCGCGTTGTTTCCTGGTTGAAAGGCTATCCTTGGCCATTCAGCTAGGAAACAGTGCAAGTGTATTAGGCTCTTTACCTTCCACTGAGCCAATGGAAGAGTTTATTCTATTTGTAAGAAGTTGAGTTTAGTCAAAAAGTGGGCTCGTTCTAAAGCACATATTCCTATGATCAATCAACAACCATCATGAGAACTTTTCTTTATAAGGGAACTGCAAGCTAGCCTGATTTGTTAGAATTGGCTAGTCTGTTCTCTGTTTTTAGTCATCTAGCAAGACACTGGTCTTCTCCCTGTTTAACGTCCCCCAGTCATACGGTATCTGTAGTCGAGTGGAGTTTCTTGGACTCAGCAAAAAGGTGGACTTTGTTCAAAATCCTGATGTGGGTAGAAATTTTATTCGAACATTTAATTCTTTCATAAACTAATTTACATATTATGTGGCTGAGGACATATGTTTGATTTTCTTTTTGAGTAACAGCTGAATGAACGACCTGTAGGCGGTTTGCTATCACTGATACCATAGCCTGGAACACACTGCCTGAGGTGAGATGCGTACCTATTACTGTTGAAAGTAATAATTCTCAAGTAGTCTCCATGGTTGTTGTTGTAGGCAGTTTAGTTACAGCTGGCAAGTTATGGTCTCTTCGAACTTTAGTCGAAAAGTTGGCAGCTGGCGTTTATTTCTTTAAGGGATCACACCATCATGGGAACAGTGCATTATAAGGCTGCATACCTTATAAATGCAAGTTTTATTTATTTGTAAGAAGTTGATTTTGTCGCAGTTGGCCCCGTTCAAAGCAATAGTTCCTCATGAGGCATCAACCATCATAGAACTTGCTTATAGGAAACTGAAGCATGGCCTGTGTTAGAATTGGCTATTTGTTCTCTGTTTTTAGTCCTCTAGCAAGACACTGGTCTTCTCCCTGTTTAACGTCCTCCAGCCAGACGGTATCTGTGGGCGATGAAGTTGCTCATTGGACTTGCATGAAAAGTGACCTGTGTTCAAATCCTGGCTGGGTAGAAATTTTCTGTATTCTGTACTTTGAATGTCTAGAGTTCACCATCATACTGTACATTGTACATATGTGTCATGAGGAAAATGATTCGTGACTTGTTTGAGTAACGAGTTAACGACCTGTGGGGGGTAGAAGATCTTGAACTCTAATTACAAAGAATTCAAGATTTTTTTTTTTTTGATATGGGAAATCTTCAAAAAACGAACATCATGTGGGAGCATGATGAACAGTTGGGATTTGCGCTGGAAAAGTGCACACCTCCCAACTAAAACCTTCCTCTCGTTTTAAAATACCTGCATTCGGAACCGTTTGGGAGAACATTACTTCAATTGCAGGTGTAGATGGATGCAGGTTCTCCATACATTGTAGTTCTACGATTTTTTCTTACTTTTTCATTTCACTCGATTTCAGAACTGTTCCACAAGTTGTTCCGACAAGACCTGCTAGTGGCCAGTCTGTTCCGTAACTTCCTCCTGGCTGAGAGGATCATGAGGTCTTACGATTGTTCTCCTGTGTCCTCGCCCAAACTGCCACCCACCTATCAACACCCTATGTGGCAAGTGAGTATACTCAGTTAGAATGTAGTTTTACTGTATTTTTAATGAGGAGGGATTTAAGAAACGTTAGTCAATTATGAAAACTCAATCTGTCCTTGCCCTTGGTTGCGTTTATTAACTGTCATTTTTTTTTCTAATCAGCTACTTAATTTTATTAAAAATTAGCTTCCAAACAGCTCTTAGGCCTTAGATAGACTATCAATTATATTTCATTAATATTCCATTGTTCAAGGAACTGAATGTCACCTTAATACCTATATTTTAATATGCCATAAATATGGCTGAGGCCTTCCTAAATAATAATAAAAAAATCCCTCAATGTGCTTCAATAAATGCAATAGGCGTTGATAAATGCAATTGACATATTCATTCAATAGTTTGATCATCTAATGTAATTATTTTCACCCTGTTTTGATTTGATTGATAAACACACGCTTAGTGTTGTAATCAATTAAAAGTTTTCAGATAAAGTGAAATCCTTTCTATAAGCTTGTCTTTAGCATTTTTTTATATATTCGGACAGGCATGGGACCTGGCTGTGGATTTGGCGTTGGCTCAGCTGCCCACAGTGCTGGAAGACGAGGCCAAATTTCAGCACTCGCCTTTCTTTGAAGAGCAGCTGACCGCGTTCCAAGTGTGGCTGGACCTGGGATCAGACCAGAGGAATCCTCCCGAGCAGCTACCCATTGTGCTTCAGGTAGACTATCACATCCACACCTCCATAATTTTGCCTAGAATGTTAGATGTAATTTATGTAATACGAGGATCACAGAAAATAATTCACCACCATTTATACTAAAGAGAGAAGAATCTTAAAAACTAAAAATAAGTTAGATAAAAATGCACATCATCTAATACTTAAGGCAAGTGCAAGTGCCCACGTGACACCAGTTGTAGATTGCAATAAATATTTTACTCTCTCTCTTTCTCTCTTAGATACTTACTTAACATTTTACTCTTGTGCCATACCTATGTAATAATAATATTGCTTTATTTATACAGCCCCATCAGGATGTTTATTTTTTTAATACATAAAGTAAAGCCAATTTTCGTCTGTGAAAATTATTTCATCATTTAGCTATGATGATATTTGTCTCGTTCGTATGAAATACATTTAGCTAGAAATACATTCAGTATATCATATAGCTTTGTGTTTTAGAGATTTCAAATAGACCCTGAGCTAAACCTATTTTTTTCATTTGTCATCAAGTTGATTTTTATTTAGAACAATATCTCACATGAGCTTGCTATGATGATATTTGTCTCGTTCGTATGAATTGCATTAAGCTGGAAATGCATTCAGTGTTTCTCATAGCCTAATGTTTTAGAGATTTCAAATAGACCCTGAGTTAAGCTTATTTTTTGCATTTGTCAATGAAGTTGATTTTAATTAGAACAATATCCCACTTGAGTTTGATATGATGATATTTGTCTCGTTCGTATGAATTGCATTAAGCTAGAAATGCATTCAGTGTTTCTCATAGCCTAATGTTTTAGAGATTTCAAATAGACCCTGAGCTAAGCTTATTTTTTGCATTTGTCAATGAAGTTGATTTTATTTAGAACAATATCCCACTTGAGTTTGCTATGATGATATTTGTCTCGTTCGTATGAATTGCATTAAGCTAGAAATGCATTCAGTGTTTCTCATAGCCTAATTTTTTTAGAGATTACTTATTACTTGCAATACGTTATTTGCAATTCCTAAGAATTGAGAGTTTCACTGAAAACTCTACAACCTAGTGAGATAATAATAAAGGTGAATGTCTACTCAAATGATTCTGTCCTACACTTCCCTTAGGTTCTACTGAGTCAGGTGCATCGATTGCGGGCCCTGGAACTGTTGGGCCGATTCGTAGACTTGGGCCCCTGGGCCGTCAACTTAGCCCTGTCTGTGGGCATCTTCCCCTATGTGCTCAAGCTGCTACAGAGCATTGCCAAGGAGCTGCGGCCCTTTCTTGTGTTCATCTGGGCCAAGATTCTGGCGGTGGATGTGGTGAGATTTCAGCTTTTAATTTTATTTGTTATCACTATAATATGTACTGTAATCAATAAATCAATCAACATGGAACATGGTTACAACAGGGAACTTGATTTCTCCAATTTCCCGAACTACACCAATCTAAATCTTATTCAAATGACCAGCAAAACAAAACTAATTCATCAAATTGAATGAAAATTTACCAGTGAACTTATAGATAATAATAATAACACTCTTTAGTGGAAGGTAACCACCAGGCGAGGTTAATGCTCAAAGCATTTTCCACCACCTAACCCTCAGAGTCTTATAATTATGTGGTCACAAGCTAATATAAATGAGGAAAAATTCATGCACTGGGTGCGATTCGAACCAACGGATCCCAACGCTACCTGGATTACCAGACTAGCTCGTTCATATACTTTTCCCAGGTAATTAATGCATAATTGTATAAGTTTACATCAGGGATCAAAAGATAATGAAATTAGTTTTTATTTGCTTCAATGTTGCGCTACGTCCAGCGAACTGTCAAGGTGGGTGCGAACCTCTCAAATTCGATTAAATCACTGTTATGATAGCTAATCTCGAGTCACTCAAACTAGTTGAGGTTAAGGCGAGTAGCTGGTTTCTGGGTTTTCTGTGAATGGACCATGAAACTCCAGTCTCAAAACTCTCAAATAACATTTAGGACCGAATTATAAAATAGAAATAAAATTAAGATAAGACGACTGTCCTTCAAGTCGGGCTATAGTGCACTGTGATTGGTTGAACATCCAATTTGAGTTAGGGTCATTAATGTAATGTAATGTAATCCTGTTTTTTATTGTGGCTCTAGTGGGAATTTCAACCAATCAAAGCGACACTATAGCCTGGTGATAATGTCCACCTAGATCAACTAATCCTGCATCATAATTCAACGCCTAATGTATTTATTTATTTCATTTTCCGTGTCCTCTTTTGTTCCTTGGTCAAATTTTGTTCTTCCAATACGTACTCTGGCTTTTTCGTTTGCCTGATTTAGATCATCCAGTGTGCAGAGGTTTTCTAGTTGACGACATTCTAGAAGGTACTCATGTGTTTGGAATTCCATTGGAATAGAGATTGTAGTGAATTTGACGAGTGTGGCAGAGAAGTGAAAAAGCAATAAATTATACATCCCTGATTCTGGCATGATTTCATTTATTTATTTACTCTTGATTATGTTTGGTTTGTTTCAGAGTTGTCAAGCAGATCTCGTGAGGGAAAACGGACACAAGTATTTTCTAGCCCTGATTCAAGATACAACAATGCCTGTAAGTTTGATAGTTTGAGGGTAGATAGCAATATTTCCCATTATCCTTGAAACATAGTAATAAAATAAAGGCTATTATAAAAGCCAATTGGAAATAAAATTCATAATATACATCACGAGTATTTTTCTTTTTAGTCTCTTGTCATTATTTTTTTACTGGTGTTTTCATAAAAATACTGACTGATGTTAGCTTGCTCTGATACCCTGAGCTAAGCTATCTTCCAAGAATATACTTTTTTTATAAGCAATTTTTATTTATTTTAAAAAAAAAACCGACCGAAAACAATAATTTCTATACCTCACAGGTAATAGAAAGTAAAAACTATTACATTTAGCTGGCTATGATGATACTTGTCTCGTTCGTATGAAATGCATTTAGCTAGAAAAACTTTCAGTGTTTCATATAGCTTTGTGTTTTAGAGATTTCAAATAGACCCTGAGCTAAGGTAACTTGCAAGAATATTCTTATTTATAAACCATTGGACAAAAAAAATAGGTAGAAACTATTACATTTAGCTTGCTATGATGATACTAACTTGTCTCGTTCGTATGAAATGCATTTAGCTAGAAAAACTTTCAGTGTTTCATATAGCTTAATGTTTTAGAGATTTCAAAAAGACCCTGAGCTAAGCTGACTTGCAAGAATATTCTTACTTATAGACCATTGAAAAAAAATACATAGAAACTATTACATTTAGCTTGCTATGATGATACTTGTCTCGTTCGTATGAAATGCATTTAGCTAGAAATACTTCACTGTTTCATATAGCTAACGTATTAGAGATTTCAAATAGACCCTGAGCTAAGCTGACTTGCAAGAGTATTCTTACTTATAAAGCATTGAGAGAAAATAAATATATAGAAACTATTACATTTAGCTTGCTATGATGATACTTGTCTCGTTCGTATGAAATGCATTTAGCTAGAAATACTTTCAGTATTTCATATAGCTAATGTTTTAGAGATTTCAAATAGACCCTGAGCTAAGCTGACTTGCAAGAATATTCTTACTTATAGACCATTGAAAAAAAAAATACATAGAAACTATTACATTTAGCTTGCTATGATGATACTTGTCTCGTTCGTATGAAATGCATTTAGCTAGAAATACTTTCAGTGTTTCATATCGCTAATGTTTTAGAGATTTCAAATAGACCCTGAGCTAAGCTGACTTGCAAGAATATTCTTACTTATAGACCATTGAAAAAAAATACATAGAAACTATTACATTTAGCTTGCTATGATGATACTTGTCTCGTTCGTATGAAATGCATTTAGCTAGAAATACTTTCACTGTTTCATATAGCTAACGTATTAGAGATTTCAAATAGACCCTGAGCTAAGCTGACTTGCAAGAATATTCTTACTTATAAACCATTGGAAAAAAAAAAATACATAGAAACTATTACATATAGCTGGCTATGATGATACTTGTCTCGTTCGTATGAAATACATTTAGCTAGAAATACTTTTCTGTGTTTCATATAGCTAATGTTTTAGAGATTTCAAATTAGACCCTGAGCTAAGCTAATGATTATAAAAAAAAAATTAAAATATAAAGCCCATTTGTTTTTATTACTTTACTTATTAATATCTCTGACAGTCTCGAATAATGAATACTAAGATATTTCTATCTTAAACCAAACTTATCTTGATGGCCTCAATTTTTTATTATTATTATTTCGCAAACTCAATTGCCTTTTTTTCTTCAAAATATTATCAGTGACAGTGCTTGAGAATTTTTCATTTTAATCAGTCCGTTCGTGCCAGTGCAATCCTCTTCTTCAGAGTTTACTGCACTAAGTGTTTAGTAGCTTGTTAAGTTACACACAATCCGGGGTTAAGTTGCAGAAAATGCCTAAGGCATTAACTTCGCCCCGGATTACAAGACAATTGCACATTTAAATTTAAATATTTTTTTTTTTAATATGTACCTTATTGCATAATGGGACTCCCTGTCTCGAGCTGACAGTCTAAATAAAGCACTACTACTACTATACTATACTTATTTTGTAAATATTGTTAATTTTTTTTTATTATCTTTGTTAATAATTCATTGTTGTTTGTCTTGTATAAAAAAATAAAGTGTAAATAAATAAATAAAAAACCTGCTCCAATGTTTTGTTTCGCAGAGTGATCAGCGCACCCTGGCGGCCTTTGTTCTCTCCTGCATTGTGCACAACCATCTTCCCGGACAAGAAATTGCATTGCAGGTAAGCCTTAGCCGTATTTTTCTTTCTAACCAAAGTTAACCAAACGGGAATAAAATGAACCAAACTGGAAGCAAGTCATTTTTCTTTTGGAAGAGGAAAAATTTCCTCTTCCAAAGTTTATCAAAGTGGAAGTAGAAAATTCTTGCTTCCAGTTTGGTTCATTTTATTCCCGTTTGGTTAACTTTGGTTAGAAAGTGAAGTTGACCTTGGAATAAAATGGAAATATTTGGAAAAAAACCTAACCTGGAATTTTTTTTTGGTTAGAAAGAAAAATACAGCTCTAGATCCCTCATGTAGAGCCGAATTTTAAAATACAATAATTGTTGACCCAGCACCTAAAGGGAAAGCACCACTTTCCGGTCTTACCCAGGCTGGGTGAGGTTTATGTGAGTAGCTGGTACGATTCCCAGCGAATGGATGGTAAAACCCCCGTCCTAATCCAGGAAGTCAAATCAAATAGAATCGTTGGCGTTAGGAAGGGCATCCAGCTGTAAAAAACAATGTGCCAAAACCAACCAACCTCAACCATGAGCTTGAATAACGTCGATCCTGCTTGAGTGGGATAAGACAGAGTCAAAGAAGAACTGGATTACCAGACTAGCTCCTTAACCACTTGACTACTAATTAACACAAAATGATAACTATTAGTTAAGAAAGATAGGTGAACATATTGCATTGGGCACAGTGCCTCGTCTTCCTGGATTACAGACTTGGAGGGAATTTTTGTATTTTATAAATAAATTTATGTAGGTATATATTTTTTTTTTTTTAATGTAGGTACCTACGTAAATAAAACTTGATAAGCTTTTATTATTCTCACATATTGCATTAGTATTCTCACATACAATAGTAAATATCCCTTCGAGAATATCAAGTGATTGGTTTGTGGTTTGGAAGTAGAGGGTCTATATCAAAGTTCCTGATGAATGCACTAAAACAGTTTATGATAACACCAAAACAAATCCAAGAAATGTGTGAGACAGTTCTGAAAGATTCAAGACACATTATGCATAACCACATCCATGAAGTATGAAAAAAAAATGCGAAAAAAAAACAGAAAATAAAAGATGAAGAAAAAAAATGTATTTTACTGATTGGTATGCTGTGTACTTTGACAATCAGTAAAAATGCTGACAGCATCTTTGTTTTATTGTTTCATCATAGGGTGGCGTCATCGTGAACGATGGTAGCCAGACAGTGGAGGAATGACTCAGCATTTCTACCACTGTCTTTACAAGGAGGCTAATAATTGACAAGGGCCCCCAGAACCAAGCCAATGCTGGTCTACTCCCGGTTTATAGTCCCCCAGCCAGACTACTGGTCGACTCCCTGTTTATAGTCCCCCAGCCAGACTGCTGGTCTAACTCCCTGTTTATAGTCCCCCAGCCAGACTGACTGGTCTACTCCCTGTTTATAGTCCCCCAGCCAGACTCCTGGTCTACTCCCTGTTTATAGTCCCCCAGCCAGACTACTGGTCTACTCCCTGTTTATAGTCCCCCAGCCAGACTTTTATTGTTTATAATTCATAAAACATTTGTTTCTCTCTTCAACCACCAGGGCTCGCTGGTGTCGGTGTGTCTGGAGCAGCTGAGCGACAAGCACCATCTCCTCCGGCAGTGGCTGGTCCTGTGCCTAGCGAGGCTGTGGAACAACTACGACAAGGCCCGCTGGTGCGGGGTTCGAGACTCGGCCCACGAGAAACTCTACACGCTCCTCAAGGACCCCATTCCAGAGGTATCTGGTTATTTCGGTCTGTCCGGTAGCTCCCGTGTAAAGGCGGCATTCTGTGAATCCAGAGAATCCAGATGTCGTGGGTTGAAACCCAGCCGGGACATGACCCAGTTATCCCCCATTGTGGATTTTTACAAAAATAATGTGTCTTGGCTTACGCTGGAATAATTGGGACTTAAATAGTCTTAATCGGCATAAACTAAGGCCATATTATTATTATTTCCTGGATAGCTGGTACTCTGGAATTCAGAGAATCAGATGTCGGGGTTCGAAACCCAGCCGGGACTGACAAGTTATCCTCCAATTGGATTTTACAACATAATAATGTGCTTGGCTACTGCGGATAATGGGACTTTAATATCTTAATCGGCAGTATATAATTATAGGGATATTATAATATCTTCACCTTGATTAGATTATTATTCCATTTTTAAGATTTGTAGACAAAAACAGGGAGTAACCAGCATTGGCTTAGTTCTGGGGTCCTTGTCATTTTAACCTCCTTGTAAAGACAGTGGTAGAAGTGCTGAGTCATTCATTCCTCCACTGTCTGGCTACCCAATCGTTCTTCATGACGTCACCCTATCATGATGATTTTTAAGATAAAGTGTGTGATTATTTGTCTTCAGAAAAAACCCGAGTTGACCTTTTTGTGTACCTTTAATAACAAGTGTCTGGTTTTGGGGACAGTAAAACTAGCCAACCCAACAAGCAAGGCGAGCTTGCAGTTCCCAATGGTTTTTGGCTTATAAAGAAAAAGCCAAAGTTCTCATGATGGTTGCTCACGCAAAGAAATTTTAATAAGCCAACTTTTCAACTAAAGTTTGATCTCTTTCAATTTCAATGTTTTTATTGATTGTTTCAATATAAAATATTGTTAAACACAGCCAAGAAAACTATCACCCCCAGCTGTAGCCAAGCTGCTGGCTTCAACAACAACATCCTAACATCCTACCCCATCCCTCAGATTGGTTGGTACTGTCCCAATCCATTCTAACTTCTATCCCATCTCTCAGGTTGGTTGGTACTGTCCCAATGCATTCTAAGATCTATCCCATCCCTCAGGTTGGTTGGTACTGTCCCAATCCATTCTAACTTCTATCCCATCTCTCAGGTTGGTTGGTACTGTCCCAATGCATTCTAAGATCTATCCCATCTCTCAGGTTGGTTGGTACTGTCCCAATCCATTCTAAGATCCATTCTAACTTTTATCCCATCTCTCAGGTTGGTTGGTACTGTCCCAATCCGTTCTAAGATCTATCCCATTTTAACTTCTATCCCATCTCTCAGGTTGGTTGGTACTGTCCCAATCCATTCTAAGATCCATTCTAACTTTTATCCCATCTCTCAGGTTGGTTGGTACTGTTCCAATCCGTTCTAAGATCTATCCCATTTTAACTTCTATCCCATCTCTCAGGTTAGTTGGTACTGTCCCAATCCATTCTAAGATCCATTCTAACTTCTATCCCATCTCTCAGGTTGGTTGGTACTGTCCCAATCCGTTCTAAGATCTATCCCATTCTAAGTTCTATCCCATCTCTCAGGTTGGTTGGTACTGTCCCAATCCATTCTAAGATCTATCCCATTCTAAGTTCTATCCCATCTCTCAGGTGCGCGCGGCAGCGGTGTATGCTCTGGGCACGTTCATGAATTCCGTGGTGCAACGCAGCGAGCATGCCAACAACATAGACCACAGTGTTGCTACCATGCTGCTCAACACTGTGTCCCATGACATGAGCCCGCTAGTGAGAAAAGTGAGTGGTGACAATTTTGTAGCACTTCATTTTATTGAAAAATGAACTTAAAATAAATTTATGAAAAGAAAAAAAATCATATTTGTAGCAGTTTATTTTTTTTTTATTGAAAAAAGAACTTGAAATAAATTTATGAAAAGAAAAAATCATTTTTTGTAGCAGTTTATTTTTTTATTATCGAAAAGTGAACTTAAAATAAATTTATGAAAAGAAAAAAATCATTTACTGTAGCTGTATATTTTTTATCGAAAAATTAACTTATAATAAATTTATGAAAAGAAAAAAAAAAATCAATTTAGCATATTCAAAGGATTCATAATACCAACGTTGGATCCCCACTAGGCCCATATTTTATAAACATCACTCCCGATCCAATATTATTTTTTTTAAGATTCAATATATAATGCATTGTTACTGACGAACTAATTTAATCGTAAACTTTTTGTTCATCTCATTGTGTGAAGTTTTTAATTTGTTAAGTTGATTAGGTCGATTCAATCTTTCTACTATCTTCGGGCTACGAACTGTGAATAAAAAAAGTTACCATATTTGTATTAATCACTTCTGCGTTATCACAATTACTCAGACTCGCTTTACTAATGGCCAGGTCGAGATGCAGCTGCCAGGTCAAAGCTCCCGTATATGAGAGTGGCAGAGTGAGTTAGCGCACCACTGTGGCAGAGTGAGTTAGCGCGCTAGGCATTGCACACATGGTGACCTGGGTTCGATCCCCAGCGGTGTAGGAATTTTTCTGCTCTGTACTTGGATGTTCGGGGTCCACTCATACCGCGTGAGGAAAAATGAGTAGCTGCTTTGATGTGAAGCAGCGACTAGTGGCAGAATCATGGGCAAAAAAAATTGAAGATATTGTAAATTAAAGTGGTAAAGTCCTATGATTCTGCGCCACCCACTAAAATTGTGACAGAATAACACAAAGAAAAAGTATCAATTAAAATTAATTTAATTAATATACATGAGCATGAGCAGGGACCTGCCGGTGCATCTTGACCCGGGCATTAATTTTTGAAACTTGGGACTCGAACCACCGACCTCCGGTTATCAGTTTGTCGCCTTATCCATCAAGCTACTGTGGTTGGTGAAAATGGTGAAACTGTAAATAAAGATCTCTCTCTTTCTCTCTCTCTCTCTCTCTCTCTCTCTCTCTCTCTCTTTCTCTCTCTTTCTCTTTCTCTCTCTCCCCTCCCTCTCCCTCCTCTCTCCCCCCCCTCTCTCTCTCTTTCTCTCTCTCTCCCCCCTCCCCCTCCCTCCCTCTCTCTCCCTCTCTCTCTCTCTCTCTCTCTCTCTCTCTCTCCCCCCTCCCTCCCTCTCTTCCTCCCCCCTCCCTCCCTCCCTCTCTCTCCCTCTCTCCTCTCCCCCCCTCTCTCTCCCCTCCTCCCTCCCTCCCTCTCCCCCCCCTACCTCTCCCTCCTAGGAGCTGGTGGTGGCTCTGCAGTGGATAGTCATCGTGTTCGAGAACTCGTTCTGTTCCGTGGCGGTGCAGGAGCTTCGCGAGACTGCCGCCTCCAGCAGTAGTCTGACGGTGGGCCAGCCTCCCCGCTACCCTCCTCCCCCTCCCTCGCCGACCTGACCTCCTCCCCTGTCAACACGCTGAGGCGTCACGCGTCACGGGACCGAATACGTGACGTCACGCCCGCAGGTAAGATACAATACAATTCAGTACAAAGTTTGTGAAAGAGTTTGTGCGAGACATTGGGAGAAAATTAGTGCATATAACGGGAGATCCCAGATCAAAAATCCACCTGAAACAGCGTCTCAGCCTGGCGGTGCAGCGGGGGAATGCAGCAAGTATGCTTTCGGCTCTTCCCTCAGCTGAGTTTGTAGAAGTCTACGATCTCTAATTTTATTATTGTTTGATTTACATTTAAATAAACTTAGGTAGGATTCTCACTGATTAAAAATTCAGCACAGTACTCTACTCACTCAGGAGATCAGGTTTCGAATTCCTGCATGGCTGTAATACTTTGATCCTGTTATTCTAGACTTTAGATACATTTATACACTGTGTTCTTAAGGTCTAGCAACATATACTTTAACTTCTGAACGGTTGAAACTAGAAATTTAAAATTTCAGGGACGGACTCAGGCGAGGGGCTACAATTTTTTAAATGCTGTTGATTTTACATTCATATTAAAAGTATTTTAAATAAAACCCGAAATCTTTGTCGCTCACCAAACCAAAATGGCGGCCACTAGAAGTTTGAAGTTTTAGGTGGTTTTTCTCTCGAACGGTTGGTGATTGTTCTCTCACGTCACTTATTGCTGTTATTTTGTGACACACTATCTTGTGTGAATCGAATAACAGTGCAGAGTTGTAGACGTTAGTAAGAAAAAGGTAAGTGATGAAGTTGTAATAGCATTAAAATAATAACGCAAACATTCAAACCCTATTCCCAAACCCTATTCCCAAATACTATCTTGGTTGAAAGCACAAGGACAAATGTCAATTATAAGAGCAATTGGGTTAAGAATAAGAGGAGCAAGGAGGCTCATAAGAAACTTACACTACGAAGATGGAGCGGGGATGCCTCATTTTTATATATAATTATTAATTTTATGATAAATGAGTGTATTAAATATTAATAAAAAGGATGTTGGATTCTACATTATTACATTGTTTCTCTCGTCTTCTCTTCCCAGGGGGTCGCGATGTGACGGACTTCGCCTCTGATTGGAGCGCGATCAAGCTGAAGCGAGTCTCATCTTCCAGCTCTCTGAGTAGTCTGAACTCTAGCCTCGGCTCCTTCGCCACCAGTGGTGGAGGCAGTGTGGGGAGCACCTTTGTGAGCGTCTACCAGAAACTGTGGCAAGGTGAGAATGTTTTTTTTTTTTTTTTTAAAAAAAAAGCTTAATTAGGAGGACAAAGTACAGGTAACAGTATAAAATTAAGAAAAGAAAAAAAACAAACAAATGACAATGTAAATAAGTAAAAAAAAAAATAATAACAATAAAGTCCTACCTAATGGGCGGGGTTATTGCCTGTGGCAATCTCTTCCACCCAACCCTTATGTCTGTTTAGTCCTTTGATAATTTAACGAGGTTGATCAATTTTATTGAAGGAATACCAACATTGTTCCAGCAAATACTAAAGAAGAACGGAGGGGGGTTTTTAGCGGGTGAGCCGACAGAATTGGTGCCCTTCAAGAGGGGCGACACACCCTGCCGGCAAGTCCCGCATATCCTTCAGCACTAGAGCTTTGCTGAAGGAATCTTCTAAGATTTTCCCCCTCAAAAAAAAAAAAAAAAAAAAAAATCAATTTTAATGGTGCTAAATACTTATCTACTTTTTGTTATCCTGTATTGTTTTGGGCACTTGACAATTTTTGCAGGTACAAAATTAAGAGGCAAAATTTTGATAGTTTTAATTAAATATAAGTTATCATATTGGTGTTAATCACAATGTTATATCACAATGGCTCGCACTCGCTTTATTAAATTCTTGCCTAACTTGGGACTCGAACCAGGGACCTCCAGGTTACGAGTCCGCCGCCTTATCGATCCATCTACTGAGGTTATTATCTTAATACAGATCTTAAGAGTAGTTACGGTTTATCTAATTAAAAAAATATGATTGATTTCAGACCAAGGGCGAAATTAATAGACATTATTGTTATACCTCTGTGGAATAACTTCTAGATTTTGTGTATTGTTTTGAATGGGGATATGTTAGTTCTGACTCGAACCTGTGGTCTCGATTTTATCTATAAATAAACAGGGAGTAGACCAGCATTGGCTTGGTTCTGGGGGCCCTTGTCAATTATTAGCCTCCTTGTAAAGACAATGGTAGACGTGCTGAGTCATTCCTCCACTGTCTGGCTACCATCGTTCACGATGACGCCACCCTATGATGATAGGTAAACCCGGTTACTTGTTAGAAACTAAAGAAAGACAATGGAACACGATTTTTTGTTTTTAAAGATGATTGTTTCACAGGCTTTTTTATTTCGTAGCCATGAAACAGGAGCTATACTGTAGACGCTTGTGGTCTGTGTTGTAGCCTGCCTTTCCCGTAGTATGCCTCCCCTCTGATGGGCGAGAAGTGACACAATACTTCCCATTTAGGTGCTGGGTCAACACGAGCGCACCGGAAGGTATCCCTTACAAACAATTGTAAACAAATTAAGAATACAAATTTTTATCGGCACGTGGGATCGAACCCAGAACCTTCCGCATGACAAGCGACTGCTTAACCACTGAGCTAATCGCGCGCTCAAATATTGCTTTACTATTTTAATTCCTTCATTTTCTGTTTGGTTCTTAGGTCTCGCAATGTTGGACTCAGATCCCCACACCGAAGTGTCTTCCATGTCGCGTCAAGTTACCGATTACATCCGGGACCAAGTAAGATTAACAATTAAACTAAACATAGTTAAGAATAAAACAAAACTAAGTAGTCACTGTGGCAGAGCGAGTTAGCGCGCTAGGCATTGCACACATGGTGACCTGGGTTCGATTCCCAGCGGGGGAGGATTTTTTCTGCTCTGTACTTGGATGTTCGGGGTCCACTCATACCTCGTGAGGAAAAATGAGTAGCTGCTTTAATGTGAAGCAGCGACTAGTGGCAGAATCTTAGGCAAAAAAATAATACAAGATATTGTAAATTAAAGTGGTAAAGTCCTATGATTCTGCGCTACCCACTAAAATTGTGACATAATAACACAAAGAAAAAGCAATAAATAAAAAAATAAAAATAATAAAACAAAACTAAAATAGCATAAAAATAATAAAATACACTGCCTCATGGATAGATGCAAAATATTTTTATTACAAAGTACACTCCTGGATAACAAATATGTTTTTAACTTTTTATAAAATATAAAAAATGGTTTCCAAGTCTGAGGAACGAGGCACTGTGCCCATCACAGCTGCCGCATTTCCTCTCTGGATACACAGAGAAATCCTCTGTTTCAAAAAGGAGGTTGACCTTTTCTCTCCTGATGACAGTCTTATGCCTCATGAATTGATAATTCTATTTTTTCTAATAGAAATTACGGCTGTTGTTAGCTTGCTATGATGATACTTGTCTCGTTCGTATGAAATACATTTAGCTAGAAATACTTCAAGTGTTTCACATAGCTTTTTGTTTTAGAGATTTCAAATAGACCCTGAGCTAAGCTGACATGAAAAAATAATCTTCGTTGTAAACTATTTTATTTTAATAAAAACTATTACATTTAGCTGGCTATGATGATACATGTCTCGTTCGTATGAAATACATTTAGCTAGAAATACTTTCAGTATTTCATATAGCTTTGTGTTTTAGAGATTTCAAATAGACCCTGAGCTAAGCTGACTTAAATAAATGAATTAATAAAATACTCTGTCTCATGATAGAAACACCCGGAATCTCCATAAAAATTCAAAAGGTTTCCTTCAATTACATTTTGTAAGGTGAAAAGTATGTTTTCGAATACAAAACTTTAAAAATTCACGAGGAAAAAAAAAACATTTTTTCTACATTTTTAATTAAAAAAAGAAGTTATGTTCGTACTCTTGTGCTCTAATTTTTCTTCAATACAAAGAAAAAAAAAAAAATTGTCATGCACCCCCAATGCATGGATTTTTTTTTTCCTTTTGATAACTTGACCACATAATATTGACATGAAAACAACTGCCCCAAGTGCTCCATATCCCAATCCCTAGTCCCACTTGTCCTATTCAGGCAAAATAAGAAAGGTCTAGTATTTTTTTTTTTTTTTTAACAGTGTGGGATTTATTTGTGCTGATAACAGTGCACTCTCACCCACTAAAACCACCTCTTCCTTAACATCTGTACCCCCGGAACCGTTACATAAACATAACATTTCTTCAGGAAAAGTCTAGTATTATTTTTATTAGAACGAGACAACGTTTTCATTCTTAAGTTGGCTGGAGACCATCAATCACTACTCCCTACTGTAGCCAGGCCAGTTACAGCAGTATAAATCAGTATAAACAGAAAAGTGAGAAGTTGTTACCATTATTATTACTCTCTACTATCAGGTCTGTGCTTGGCCTCGCGATGATTACGGTTGGAGGGGGTCCTCCTCCCTCTCCCATATAATGACGGTAAGTATTTATTTCACTAACATAGCCTCGCGGTGAAGTGGTATAAATAGTCCAGATTCAACGGGAATGTGCACATTCCAAAACCCTTATAAAAGAATTTATACAAAAAATTTAATTATAAATAAATAAAATAAATATTACACTTAGGGTTTAGACCCTGAGTGAGTTTAGACTTTTAAAAAATAGACTGTAACGATAAAGGTACTTTTCAGACTAATTCAGAAAAAAAAGTATTCTAATGTATAAAGGGTGATAGGAGTCTTACATCCTTTGTTCAATGTAGTTATGGAGTACTATGAAAAAGGCCATTATGTCTCTTGGTAATCATAATGTAGTCTCCGTCGCTCAGGTGTGATCACGCTAGCTTTGAACGCAGGAGGCATGGGTTCAAATGGGGCTTTCCCAAATGACTATTTTTTTCGAGCAGATGATTGATTCTAATGTAAAAAGACCCGAGGAACACGATTTTGATGTCCAAAAATTAAAAAAGTCATTCCTTAGGGATGAAAAGGCTCTCCAAAGGTCTTCCTTGAAATAACGCAATCTGATTGGTCGCCTACGCTGTGACGTCAAAAGTATGTAAACAAACAATTTTGAAACGCTACTTCGAATTTTGTGTGTAGAATTACATTAGAGTTGAATGTGAAGAGTCGATTTAAAACTGTAATAAATTTGTGAATTTTAACTCTAATACAGTATTTTAAACTTTAATGTTAACTAACAATGTCTAAAATATCAGTAGATGACGGTATTGCAAAGGCTGTCAGTGGAAATTTACCTGCAGTAAGGACTTTTACAATGGCCAATTTCTTCAATGTACGCGTGTATTTCACGCGTGCTGCAGACGTACTTAGCAAACCAAATTCAAGTGCAGCCAGCCGTCCAATCGCTCACTTTGGTTAAGAAACGTCCAGCGTGGTTAGGACAAAGCTCGGTGAACGGTTTGGTTTATTTTAAAATTTATCATTGGTAATTACATTAAGCCACACGATTTACTGGTAAGTAAATCTGAGAAGGATAACTTTATTGTGTATGTTGAAAATTAATAAATTGCGAACCAACTATATACAAGGTTATTGTGTTATGTAAAAATGAGAAATTCTGTGCCATTTATATACGTATAGGCTAGAGATTTTATCAAAGGAATCTCTATATTGCTTTTTTACGTCCGACTATCGAATATGACGCTAATGTAAATCTTCTTCGTATTGGGTATTGCATTTTTTCGTTTTAAAACAATTACGGACACAATGCTTCTTCGTGATTGATTCGCAGTGTATACACGTGGCTATTTTGAGATTGGAAGTGTTAACAATAAGTAACAACATCATCAGTCTTCTGTGAAAGTGAAACGTGAATTTGCAAAGTGTTCAAAGGCCCAGCATCCTAACTCGATCGTAGCAACCGGTTTTGACAGACAGTATGCTGGACTCTTCAACCCTTCGCGAATCACGAATTCTCACAGAACGAAAACAGAAAACAGACATTACCATGCAAGGTCGCGACTGAAGTATCGGCAAGCTACACTTGAGGAGTCTAGAGAGAATACCGCGTTTTCAATCGACGTGTTCCACATTGTTTTCACAACGTGTTCCACAATCAATATTCTTGTAATAGTCAGCTATAGTATCAAGGATAGTACTTATAACAAAATAAATACTGTTTTTCATTCACTGAAGACTTAAAAAATCAATTTCATTGAAGTGATACCTATGAGAAACCTATGGAAACTGTAGTATTTCAAAACTCCAAAAATTTTGTTTACATACTTTTGACGTCATCAAAACAAAAATGGCTGCCCGCGAAAATTAGGGTGTTTCAAATTTTCCAATTTTCAAATGAAATTTTCTCAATGATTGCGATTCCTAAATTGAAAATGGATGTCACCAATCGAATCAGCGTGTTCTAAACCATAAGAATAATTGGTTTGTAAAAAATGTGGGAAAGCCCCATTCCAATCGAAACGCTATGAGGTCCACTGATAGCGCGTTAGGAAAAATGAGTGCCTCCTAGGTAATTAGTATGATAATTATCATGAGTGACATGAATAATTATAATATGCTTTGATGCCATCTAAAATTGTAACTAGACATATATGGTATGTCTATTTTCGAACTCATAATAAGATTTTGTTTTCTTTTTCTTTTCACTAGCATTATTATTATATTGTCTTGTACTATTATTTATTATCTTGTTTTCTATATTCCTTCTTACCCTCTAATTGTCTTATTTATTTACATTTTCATTGTATTTATACTCAGATAAATAAAGAGGTGCTTTGTTAAACTGTTGGCATAATGGGACTACCTCTCTTGCGCTGACAGACTAAATAAAGCACTACTTATACTCATACTTATATGTACGTATACTCATATAATTAGTTATATGGGTTTGGTTGAAGAGATTGCCAAAGGCAATAACCCCGCCCTTTAGTTAGGACATATATTATGTATATATTTATTTATTCTTTCTTTATTCTTCTCTTATAGTTTATTTTAATTTGTAATTATTTGTGTTTTATATAATATGTCCAATTAATAAAGTGTAAATAAATAATTTTCCTCTGTATTGCAGGCCAAAGAGTCAGTTCCTAAGGAAGTGAGTGACACGAAGATCTCTGCGTCCTTGTCTCTCCCGCCGTCTCCTTCCAACAGATCTGGCTACCTGACGTGAGTATTTGGTAGGCGTGGCATCAGTAGGCTTACCTGACGTGAGTATTTGGTAGGGTGGCATCAGTAGGCTTACCTGACGTGAGTATTTGGTAGGCGTGGCATCAGTAGGCTTACCTGACGTGAGTATTTGATAGGCGTGGCATCAAATTTGGTAGGCGTGGCATCAATAGGCTTACCTGACATTAGCACTGTCCCGGTAGCTCAGTGGTAAAGGCGGCACTCTGTGAATCCACAGGTTCCAGAGGTCGTGGGTTCGAAACCCAGCCGGGACATGACAAGTTATCCTCCCATTTGGGATTTTTACCACATAATAATATGTTTTGGGTTTACTGCTGGAATAATGGGACTTTAACAGTCCTTATCGGGCAGTATAAATAAGGCGATATTATTATTATTAGTATTTGTTAGGCGTGGCATCAATAGGCTTACCTGACGTGAGTATTTGGTAGGCGTGGCATCAATAGGCTTACCTGACATTAGTATTTGATAGGCGTGGCATCAGTAGGCTTATCTGACGTGAGTATTTGGTAGGCGTGGCATCAGTAGGCTTACCTGACGTGAGTATTTGGTAGGCGTGGCATCAATAGGCTTACCTGACGTGAGTATTTGGTAGGCGTGGCATCAATAGGCTTACCTGACGTGAGTATTTGGTAGGCGTGGCATCAGTAGGCTTACCTGACACTAGTATTTGATAGGCCTGGCATGTTGTACGTAGCTGCCGTAGTACGACTCCTTCCGGATGGCGAGAAGAGGCATAATATTTCCCATTTAGCTGCTTGGTCAAGACATTCGAAAGCTATTCCTGGCCAACAACTGTAACCAAATTTTCAATTGATAATAATAATAAATTCATTTTATTGTACATTTTACACCATATGGCCTGTATACAAAGTCACTTAAAACTAAAAGTAAAATTAAAACTTAAAAAAAAATTGAATTTTTTGTCATCTCTAGGGTTCGAGTTCATGTGCCTATCTGTTCAATACCCAAATTGATAGATCAATAATTGACCCGTATAACGTTTTGGTGAGCAAACTTAATACTAAAATCCAGAATAGCGCGCGATTAGCTCAGTGCTTAAGCACTCGCTTGCCATGCGGAAGGTCCCGGGTTCGATCCCCTGTGCCGACAAAAGTTTGTATTTTTAATTTGGTTACAATTGTTTGTAAGGGATACCTTCCGGTGCGCTCGTGTTGACCCAGCACCTAAATGGGAAGTATTGTGTCACTTCTCGCCCATCACAGGGGAGGCATACTACGGGATGGGCAGGCTACAACACAAACTACAAGCGTCTACAATAGCTCCTGTTTCATGCTTACGAAATAAAAAAGGCTGTGAAACACTCATCTTTAAAAACAACAACAAAAATCGTGTTCGATTGTCTTTCTTTAGTTTCTAACAAGTAACCGGGTTTACCTATCATCATAGGGTGGCGTCATCGTGAACGATGGTAGCCAGACAGTGGAGGAATGACTCAGCACGTCTATCACTGTCTTTACAAGGAGGCTAATAATTGACAAGGGCCCCTAGAGCCAGGCCAATGCTGGTCTACTCCCTGTTTATAGTCCCCCAGCCCGACTACCTATGCTTAATTAAAAAAAAAAACACACACAATTTCAACTGTGTCTCATTGTGTATCGCAGGGCGGAATCTCCCCCCACCTCATCCCCACCCACCTCGCTGTTCGGCAACTCAACACTCGACCTCAACCGTCTTTCATCTCCCCGCTACGTGCCTCTCACGTTCAAGACCCGCAGTACAGTGCCCAACACGGTGAGTCAATGTTCAGCTGTTTTTAAAACAATTTATTTAATTTATTTTTTTTTTTTTATTTTTTTTTTTTTTTTTAATACTTTTTCATCATTTATTTTTTTTAAACATATAACAATTAAGAAGAACAGAAACAGAACTTAAATAAAATAATATTATATACATAGATAAAATTCTTAAAATTGTTTTTTTGTTATTAAAATTGCAGTAGAAGAGACCCGAAGTGCGTAAGCATGTGTTGGGTCTCTTATAGATAGTAAAAATATAAATTATTATGTAATTTGAGTTTAAAAATATTTGTAATTAAAAATTTATTTTCCATATTATTTAATAATAGGTAATCAGTAATAATTCTAGTTTTATTCTTGCTGTTTTTTTCCCTTATAATGATTTATTTGATGGTATTTATTATTTTATTTTTGATGTTTGCGCTTTTTAACCATTCCCTTATTCTTAATCTAACAAGTTTAGGATCTGATAATGTTTTTATTTCTTCTGGTATGACATTGTATATTTTAATGCCTATGTAAGAAAAATGTTTTCTTATCAGTGATGTATGTATGTTTGTTAGTGAAGCTTGTCCTGTTTGTCTTGTATTGTAATTAGTCTGTCATTTCCTTCAATTACATTTTATAAGGTAAAAAGTATGTTTTGGAATACAAAACTTTAAAAATACATGAGAAAAACACATTTTTTCTACCTTTTTAATTAAAAAAAAGAAGTTATGTTCGTACTGTTAAATGAATAAATATTTTATTTATTTATTCATTTAATAACAGGATAACATGTACAATTGTACAAAGGTATTTTTCCTAAGCTAAACCTTCTAATATTTCTATACAATAGATACAAAATTATGGGTTTGATACAATAGATACAAAAAAAAAGCTGAGAATGAGTTTGATGGCAGAGATTGCCTTAGGCAAAAATCACGCCCTTTGTCAATATTATTCTAGTCAATAATTTATGTACAAATTAGTAATGATAAAAATTATGAACAATATAAACAAGAAAAAAAGATGAATAAAATATATGCAGATGTGCTAACTAAAAGGCGGGGTTATTGGCTATGGCAATCCTAAGGTCTACATTGTAATAGAGTACCAATAAACTTGTTATGTAAACCTTGTAAAAAAAAAAAAATCTCTTCCACCCAACCCTTAGAGCGGAATTAATAGACGTTTTTGTAATACCTCTGTGCGCTAAGTCACCGATTGCGTACTGTGTCAGATAGGGAAAACCGACACTTACCAACGACTTAAGTTATTGATGTTGTCTATTAATTCCGCCCTTAATGTTGCTCACCATCTCATCTGTCCTCAGATAACAGAGGACGGCACCCTAGCGGAGGACTCGGGTAACTCCAGCTCCTCCCAGCGCTGTTCTCTGGTGGCCACCGACTTCGTAGCGTGGAGCACCAAGCACTTCTCCCAGCCCGTCATGTCGCCCTGCCAGGCGCTGGATGTGGAGAGCAGCCTCTACTACCAGAGGGAGTTTAGGTGAGAGGTCATAATATATAATACTAGCCGTTTGCCCGTGCTTTGCAACGGGACTAAATTTCAAATTTACTAAGGCATGGCCGTACTGCTGGACAGCAATGCCTTTTTGAACTTTTTATAATTTTTCTGGACAAAGCGATAATGGTTTTGGGGGGGTCAATTCTGAGACATTTTTCGCTATCTCTTACCGTTTTGGCTAAACAACTCCGGACAAACAAACAAACAAACATAGGTAGGTAGGTAGTCCTTTTTTCTGTTTTATATATAGAGATAATAATAATAATACTCTTTAGTGGAAGGTAACCACCAGGCGAGGTTAATGCTCAAAGCATTTTCTACCACCTAACCCTCGGAGTCTTATTATTATGTGATCACAAACTCAAATGAATGAGGAAAAATTCGTGCACTGGATGGTATTCGAACCAACGGATCCCTTCGCTACCTGGATTACCAGACTAGCGCGTTAACCACTTGACTACCAGTGCACGTTTGAGGGAGTTCAGGTGAGAGGTCATGTTTGAGAGAGTTCAGGTGAGAGGTCATGTTTGAGGAAGTTCAGGTGAGAGGTCATGTTTGAGGGAGTTCAGGTGAGGAGAGGTCATGTTTGAGGGAGTTCAGGTGAGGAGAGGTCATGTTTGAGGGAGTTCAGGTGAGAGGTCATGTTTGAGGGAGTTCAGGTGAGAGGTCATAATATATATAATAATTCTCTTTAGTGAAAGGTAACCACCAGGCGAGGTTAATGCTCAAAGCATTTTCTACCACCTAACCCTCAGAGTCTTATTATTATGTGATCACAAACTCAAATTAATGAGGAAAAATTTGTGCACTGGATGGGATTCGAACCAACGGATCCCTTCGCTACCTGGATTACCAGACTAGCGCGTTAACCACTTGACTACCAGTGCACGTTTGAGGGAGTTCAGGTGAGAGGTCATGTTTGAGGGCGTTCAGGTGAGATGTCATGTTTGAGGGCGTTCAGGTGAGAGGTCATGTTTGAGGGAGTTCAGGTGAGAGGTCATGTTTGAGGGCGTTCAGGTGAGAGGTCATGTTTGAGGGAGTTCAGGTGAGAGGTCATGTTTGAGGGAGTTCAGGTGAGAGGTCATGTTTGAGAGAGTTCGGGTGAGAGGTCATGTATGAGGGAGTTCAGGTGAGAGGTCATAATATATAATATAATAATAATAATACTCTTTAGTGGAAGGTATCGAAGGTAACCACCAGGCGAGGTTAATGCTCAAAACATTTTCTACCACCTACCCCTCAGAGTCTTATTATTATGTGATCACAAACTCAAATTAATGAGGAAAAATTCATGCACTGGATGGAATTCGAACCAACGAATCCCTTCGCTACCTGGATTACCAGACTAGCGCGTTAACCACTTGACTACCAGTGCACGTTTGAGGGAGTTCAGGTGAGAGGTCATGTTTGAGGGAGTTCAGGTGAGAGGTCATGTTTGAGGGAGCTCAGGTGAGAGGTCATGTTTGAGGGAGTTCAGGTGAGAGGTCATGTTTGAGGGAGTTCAGGTGAGAGGTCATAATATATAATATAATAATAATAACACTCTTTAGTGGAAGGTAACCACAAGGCGAGGTTCATGCTCAAAGCATTTTCTACCACCTAACCCTCAGAGTCTTATTATTATGTGATCACAAACTCAAATTAATGAGGAAAAATTTGTGCACTGGATGGGATTCGAACCAACGGATCCCTTCGCTACCTGGATTACCAGACTAGCGGGTTAACCACTTGACTACCAGTGCACGTTTGAGGGAGTTCAGGTGAGAGGTCATGTTTGAGAGAGTTCAGGTGAGAGGTCATGTTTGACAGAGTTCAGGTAAGAGGTCATGTTTGAGGGCGTTCAGGTGAGAGGTCATGTTTGAGTGAGCCCAGGTGAGAGGTCAATGTTTGAAGTCAATTTTTAGAGTGTCATTAGTTGAAAAACAACTATTGTGGAAAACATTCATGTCTAACACAGTAAAGTCTTTTAAGGTTCTCCATTCGTTGGAAACTCGCAAACTAGCTACCCACATTAACCTCACCCAGCCTGAGTTAGCCGGAAATAGCCAGCATCAGGAGAATTTAAATTTGAGTGTTCATTCACCAAGTTCTGAACTCGCTAGAAGTTGCTGACGAGAACTGGTGTATTCAACGTGCTATCGACCCTGGCTCAAAGTCCTTATTAAATGATAAGTTCTTCACGTTTTCCACTCTACAGGTCTGTCCCGGTAGCTCAGTGATCAAGGTGTCACTATAGTAATCCAGAGATCGCGGATTCAAAACAAAACCGGGATATAACAAGTTATACTCATACTCCCATTTGGCATTTTGATCATATAATAATACGTTTAAGGCTTACTAATGAAAGAATGTAAATCATTAGTTCCAATCGGGCAGCATAAATATTATTGTTATCATTGCAGGTATCTGAGAAACGCTCAAATCAGACGCGACGCGCGGGAAGAGCAGAGGCGGGCCTATGTGTCACGCCTAGACCACCAGGTGTTCACCTCCCGGACCAACTACGTGCCTACGGCTCTGATTCTGCATCCCTACGAGCCTCACTTCATAGTGGCCGCTAAGGATGGACTGAGGTAAGTGGACTGAGGATGGACATCATACCAAGCATTGGCAGTCGATGTGGTTACGGCACGGCGTGACGCTAGATTTGTAATTTAAATGATCTGGCTCATGGATCCGTGATCTGTGGTTATTATTAAACATGTTGGATCAAGTTTTATTTACAAATGACATAGAATACAGGGTGGGGCAAAAGTCTGGAAACCCCTGAATAACTTTCGAATGGCTTCTTCGGTAAAAATAAAATTTTGTACGGTAAACCGGGCTAATAAGACCTTCTTTTAAAGTGGGGTCGATTTTTGTTACCGGCCCCCATGTCGGGGCCAGGGGGGCCAACTTCATTTTTTTAAATACGAACCTCCACCTTGCGATACATTTTTGAAAAGGTCTTTAAATAAGAAATACATTGGTGCAAATTTTATTTTTGTTAATATTAACTGTTTGCAAATGGCGTCCAACTTTGTGTATGCAATAAAGTCTGGAAACCCCTGAATATCTTTTGAAAGGGCTTTCTCAGTAAATTTAAAATTATGTACGGTAATCCTTGGTAATTAAACCTTTCATTAGAATGGGACCAATTTTTTTTTACCGGCCCCCATGTCGGGACCAGGGAGGCCAACTTCATTTTTTTTTTAATACGAAGACCTTGCGATACATTTTTCGAAAGGTCTAATTACCCCGACTTAACGTGTACAATTTTAAATTTACTGAGAAAGCCCTTTCAAAAGATATTCAGGGGTTTTCAGACTTTACTGCATACACAAAGTTGGACGCCATTTGCAAACAGTTAATATTAAAAAAATAAAATTTGCACCAATGTATTTCTTATTTAAAGACCTTTGCAAAAATGTATCGCAAGGTGGGGGTTCGTATTTAAAAAAATAAAGTTGGCCCCCCTGGCCCCGACATGGGGGCCGGTAACAAAAATCAACCCCACTCTAAAAGAAGGTCTTATTAGCCCGGTTTACCTTACAAAATTTTAATTTTACCGAAGAAGCCATTTGAAAGTTATTCAGGGGTTTCCAGACTTTTGCCCCACCCTGTATATACAAATACATACATAGAAATTAAAATTAAGAAAACAAAACTTGATCAAGGACGGTGCTAATGCCAACGGCATTCTCTTCCTTTTTTTGAGTTTTTCCTCATCTAATTGATTATGTGACTACCTAGTTATAATATTATTGAGTGATGTTGATTTCCATCTACCTGTCTTTGTACTTTCTTTGTGTAAGTTTTATGAGCATTGAAATTTTTTTTCTCGAAAATTATGTTCGTTTTTTTTCTCACTACCTCTCTCTGTAGCAATTAATTGCGATTTAATGTAGCTAGATTTGTATCTAGCGTGATTTCGGGGAGCGGCACCTGTTTTTAGACCTATTCTCACTACCTATCGAATATCTCGTTCTTGTACCCTAGTTCACCGAAATCTTTTTCCTCTCTCCCCAGCGTGTGGGATCACATCACCGGGTCCCGGTTGCTCGCGTGGCGGCCGGACCGCGGCTCCTGGGGCCGCAGTTCGGCCCGCTGCACCGCCCTGGCTCTCCTGAACGAACACGACGAGGCCCTGCTCCTCACCGGGTACGATGACGGCAGTGTGAGTGTGTACGCGGCCTATGCGAGCTCGGAGCATCGCCTGGTGACGTCGTTCCAGGCCCTGTCCGACCCCACCTTTGTGAACAAGTCGCTTTCCACCGGTAAGCACGAACACCACATTATTATTATTATTATACAACGCTTTATTAGATATAAATGGACATTATGTACATACAAACAATTATTTTAACACGTTCAACGCCGAGCCATATGTTAGATATGTTAGCACTGGGCCGGGGACGAAATCACTATGATTGCTGAGTGGGCCTGAGACCCACCAGTAGGTTTCACTATTTAGTTCTTAACAGGGTGGGACTCAACAAGACTCATTCGAAATGAGCCCGAAACACATATCTGTGTTTCAGTTACAATGTATTTCTTATGGAGTCTGAAACCCATATATGGGTTTCAGGCCATTTCAACAAACTTACTGAAGCCCACATATGGGACTCAGGCGTCCAACGTGTGTGTAACAAAGAAAAAAATGGAAACAATATATACAATAAAAATGAAAAATAATAGAAAATATATAAAAAAAAAAAACATATGTCCTAACTAAAGGGCGGGGTTATTGCCTATGGTAATCTCTTCCACCCAACCCACATTATGAAGCAAGATTAAAGTTGAGCTAAGCCGGACACGCCTTCAAGTCGCAGGTTCAACCAATCACAGCGCACTATAGCCCGAGTGAGGGGATAGAGTCCGCTTGGATCAAATCTAATCCTGTTTTATAATTCGGCCTTAAATCTCTCTGCGTGTGGTTTTTTTTCGACCACAAGATGATTTGAGCTAGGACAAAGTGTTTTTTTTTTTTTACAGTTTGGGGCTAGTAATTTTCTTTTAGGAAAAGTTCTACCTACGTTAAGACAAATTTAAGGAGAGTCTAGGAATCATAATACGGAGATAACCAAAGCTGAAATTAAAAGATCAAATAATAATAGTTTTGATAAGGATTCTACAAGAGAGAGTATTTTGAAGGCTTGAAATTTTAGGCTTTAAAGGAACACTGTAGAAAGCAAACAATTAGTCGTTGCTTCTGCTACAACAGCATTAACAATTCTCTGTGTGTATCGTTTTCTTTGACATAAGTGGATCTGAACATCACTGTCTTATTTTAACACGTTCGTGGCCATGTCACCCTTATAAGGGTGACAGTGCCTGTCTTCTGTGTTCCATGCTTCTTAGAGTAACATTGAGGTGTCGTGGAGAAACTATAGGACAGGGACATGGAGAAACTAGGAAATTTTGGCGGGATACGAACGTGTTAACAAATAAATTGTCTCTCTCGCTCTCTCTCTCTCGCTCTCTCTCTCACTCTCTCTCTCTCACTCTCTCTCTCACTCTCTCTCTCACTCTCTCTCTCTCTCTCTCTCTCTCTCTCACTCACTCACTCTCTCTCTCTTCTCTCTCTTCCCTCTCTCTCTCTCTCTCTCTCTCTCTCTCTCTCTCTCTCTCTCTCTCTCACTCTCACTCTCACTCACTCACTCTCTCTCTCTCTCTCTCTCTCTCTCTCTCTCTCTCTTTTTGCTTTTCTCACACATTCTCTCCTCTCACATTTCTATATATAAAACAGAAAAAAGGACTACCTACCTACCTATGTTTGTTTGTTTGTCCGGAGTTGTTTAGCCAAAACGGTAAGAGATAGTCTCAGAATTGACCCCCCCAAAACCACTATCGCTTTGTCCAGAAAAATTATAAAAAGTTCATAAAGGCATTGATGTCCAGCAGTACGGCCATGCCTTAGTAAATTTGAAATTTAGTCCCGTTGCAAAGCACGGGCAAACGGCTAGTTCACTTATAATTCATCTAACGCCTCCTACGTATGCCCCCCGCGCAGAGTCCCCGTTCTCCAAGTCCAAGGCGGGCCTCTCCGTCTGCTGGGACCAGCCAAGTCAGAAGCTGCTGGTGGGGGGAGACGCCCGACACATCCGGATCTGGGACGCCGGCACCGAACTGAAGAGCCAGGACATCCCCACGGGGGCGGGGCCCACGAGTGTCTCCTGCATGTCTCTCGGGCACAACGGTGAGTCGCTCGAGCTGGGTGGAAGAGAATGCCCGAGAAATTTATATTTTTCATTATAATGACACTCTGAAAATAAATAAAAAAGAGAGGGTTTTACTCTAGAAAAGATATTGAGTGGGGGACCAGCCATTAATAATATTCTATAAATAATAGACTATGGTGAAGAGCTCGTCACGACCCGTTACAACAGAACAAAAAATCGGGTTTGATTGATTCTTGGAGTATGTACAATTACTCTATCTTTTGTTTCAAATAAATCTCATGTATTCAAATAAAACTGCTGGAATAATGGGACTCTAATAGTCCTAATCGGGCAGTATGAATAAGACGATATTATTATTTTTTACATTGCCTAACATAATATTGCAAATACTTTGTGTTTCAAAGGATACAAATACAAGGGCTATGGTAGAGTCCTGGATCCGTGACATAAAAATCTGTAAAAAGTTTGAAGGGGAAGAAAAATATAATTTTTTTAAATGTTTTAATACAGTGAAATTGACGCCGGATAAATCGACCTTCCTTATAACGACGGAACTTCCCGGGTCCCTTGAATTTTCCTATACCAGTACATTGAGCCCCTCCGGTTATTGCGACGTCGCTTATAGTGACGAAGTCGGTTACAGCGTCCTGATTTTCAAGCAAATTTGGAATTATCCTTCACAAAATCCTCCGGTTATAACGACGGCGCCTTTCTATAAATAGATTATTTTTTTTGTTTTCATGTTGTGACTAGTATAGAAATAGACAAGACACGTGCTACCATTGTAGAGATGTGAGAATTAGTATCCTTTATTCCTTTAGTATTGTTTTGAATTCATAGGTTACGGTGTCGTGTTAAATTAAAACCTATTCTTTTAATTTTTAAAAGTTTTTCATTATTTATGCATGCTCTACCAGCTTAGGTAGCGTCCGGAAACAGCGACCATCCGGATATAACGACGGGAAAGTTTGGTTCCTTGGGCGTCGTTATAAGTGAACTTCATTATTATTTACATTTATGCACATCTTGTCTCCCCAGGCTCGCAAGTGGTGGCTGTAGGGTTCACGGATGGCTCAGTGCGCACCTATGACACGCGCATGTCCCCCACGAGGCTAAGGTGAAGACCTGGCGGGAGCATACCCAGCGGGTGGTCAATGTCCACATGAAGTACAACCAGATCATCTGCGGCAGTAAATCTCTCACTCCTGTGCTCACTAAGGCTGGGTGAGGTTAATGTAAAGGGTTGGTTGGAACAGATTGCCATAGGCAATAATCGATTGCCTATAGGTAGCTTTATTCTCTTTTTTGTTCTTGTTTCTTTGTTCAATCTGTATATTTTTTCTTTATAATTCATTGTATTGTACTGCTGTAAATATTGTACTTCCCGGTAGCTCAGTGGTAAATGCGGCACTCTGTGAATCCAGATATTCCAGAGGTTGTGGGTTCGAAACCCAGCCGGGACATGACAAGTTATCATCCCATTTGGGATTTTTACCACATAATAATATGTCTGGGCTTACTGCTGAAAATGGGACATTAAGAGTGTCAATCCGCATAGTATAAAGATATTGGGGGGTATATTTATCTTGTATAAGGTGGTGAGGTTAATGTAAAGGGTTGGTTGGAAAGATTGCCATAGGCAATAATCGACCGCCTATAGTTGGACATAGTAGCTTTATTTTCTTTTCTGTTCTTGTTTCTTTGTTCAATCTATATTATTTTCTTTATAATTTCATTGTATTGTACTGTAAATGAATTGTAGTTGTCTATGGAAGAACCACCTATGTGACAAGATATTCGAGTCGTGTTAACAAAAATTTTCATTTATTTTCAAAAATGGAACTATGTGTAAGCCTTGAATCTCTAGAGAAGTCAGATGGACAAAAATTTCATCGCATATATAGGCGATTTATTATTATATTAGTGTGGTTATCGTAAATTGGTGAAAGATGCATATGCGAATTAAGATATAGGTAGAATTACTATCCTTGTAAAGTTTCTTGCCAAACACATAGTTGTTTCTTTTATAATTCATTATTGTCTGTAAATATTGTACTTTGTCTTTGCTAATAAAGAGTAATATTATAATAATGTAACAATGGGACTGCAGGTTCAATAAATGTACATTTAGTTTTTTTTATAAATATTTTATTCTATTACCGGGTGTCCATACTTTCATTTATATTTCCAGTGAAAGTGGGGAGGTTCGAGTGATTGACACGAAAACATCCTCAGCCCCACTAGCCGTGTCTACTTCCCTCAACATGACAACCATGTCTGTGCATCCAAACAGTGATATCTTTGCATGGTAAGCTCCCTTACTTAAAAGAATATTGCTTACGAAGTCTCAAAGTTGTATGTCTCTTTTTTCTATAGGGTGTTCTTTACACCTCGGTGGAGGTGTTTGATTATTATCTGGTAACACACAAAGCTTCAATTAGATTTATGATTCATCTATTTTATCTAAGGTTTTATTTTTGTATTTTCGATTATTTTTTTTTAATTTACTTTGTTTTTTTTTGCTGGACATCTTTTAGATCTAGGGTCATTTGAGACGAGATTTTTACCCTCCATTCGTTGGAAACTTACATACGAGCTACCCACACCAACCTCAACCAGCCTGTGTTGGATCGGTAATAGCCAGCATAACGAGAGTTCGAAATCTAGCCTCACTGGACGTTGCTTAATTTGAGTGACAGAACGAGAAGGTTTTTCTTCAGTTTAGATTAGACTCTACAGTGTTTAGAACTTAAGACAACTTAAGGTGTTTACACTTATGAGGAAATTCTATTCAACTAGTCTCATCCAACACTAAATTCTTTTACCTTTAAATTTCCTATGTAAATGAATGTACATTTTATTTGGATCTACCGACCTCAGTAGCTTGATCGATAAGGCGGCGGACTTGTAACCTGGAGGTCGGTAATTCAAGTCCCGATTTCAGCGAAGATTTAGTAAAGCGAGTTTGAGTAGTTGTGATATCACGAAAGCGATTAACACAAATATGATAACTAACTAACATTTATTTGGATCTTCTTTTGTAAACTTTATTCTGTTTGAATACTTTATTGTAATCTTCTTGTAAACTTTATACTGTAACTGTTCTTCTGTAATTATTTGTAATAAAGGTACAGCTTATGTTGTGAATGTTAGTAAAGCGAGTTTGAGTAGTTGTGATATCACGAAAGCGATTAACACAATTATGATAACTAACTAACATTTATTTGGATCTTCTTTTGTAAACTCTATTCTGTTCAAATACTTTATTGTAATCTTCTTGTAAACTTTATACTGTAACTGTTCTTCTGTAATTATTTGTAATAAAGGTACAACTTAAGTTGTGAATGTTGATTAATGGGGAAAGTTATGTAAAGTCGAATCCGTAGTATTTAGTACACTATCACATCTATTGAAGGTTGTATATATGATCCATGCCACTGACATGTGGTAGAGTTCCAAGCATGCAGGCTGCATTGCTGCGTTGAATCCCTATGGATATTCTCTGCAACAAGAATTCTTTGGCGCTTTGAGTGCCAGTACTTTACCCCAACATTTTTTTTTAGTTTAATAAATTGGTTGTTATTTTCTTACAGCGGTAGCATGTGTCGGCATTCAAACGGAACCACGTTCTCCAACCTGATGGTGTACAACACCAATGGGGTCCTGCTCAACACTATCAAACCCCACGACTGGCTCATGTCACCGAGGTACTAGATCTTTTATTATTATTATTATTTTTTAATTCTTTATTGGTCAACTACATACATTCAACAAAATAGGAAATGCTAAAAAAAAAAAATTAAAAAAATAGAATATGTAGTGAACCAAGGGGCGAGGTTAAAGCCTGTGGCTTTCTCTTCCACCGAACCCCAATTTCTTATGTTTTGCTTAATTTCTCTTCCGATGTTCTTTTTCTGTATTACTGTCCATCAAATCAAAGAATTTTACAACAATAAGTTAATCTAAGTTGGGAAGTTATGGGAAGCCATGCAGTTTTTTTTTCACTTAAGACTAAGTCTTCTTAGTCTTAAGTGAAAAAAATATTACAAATGTGTCTCATTCTTGCAGGATAAACAGAGTATTGTTGGGTAAAATATTACCTAATTAATATTACAAATGTGTTTTTTTTTATATTATGATAAGTAGATAGTCTTATGTTAGATAGTTTTATATTTTGTTTATTACGATTAGTTAGGGAAATGAATTGTAAAATTAGTTAGTACAGGGTAAATATGCCCGAATATTGTTCAAAAAAAAAAAAATTAAAACCAGTTTTTTTACCCCTCATTGGCTGGAAAATCTCATATCAGTTACAATACAATACGATACTCTGTTTATCCTGCAAGAATGAGACTAAAGAGTCCCTTTACCAGCAGTAACTTTATCCAGCCTGGGTTGGGTCGGAAGTAGCCAGCATGATGAGTGTTTAAATGTGACTGGTCATCCATTAAAAATCAAATCCGAAAATTGTTGGAGGTTAGTGATGTTACGAAAACGGATATGCTCAACAGTCACTGACGCTGCTGTTAGGATTGAAGAGCAGTAGCTCTATTAGAGCAGCTGAGCAGTGCTCATATTGCGAGAAAGTAAGAGTGGTTTGAGAGAAAGTACTTCGAGATTAAAGAAATGAAGAAAGAGTAGGTAAGTGAAAAAAAAAAAAAAAAAAAATGCATAAGAAAAGTTTGCTTGCCCGTGTAAAACATTTGACTACGTAAATCTTGATGTTTTTTCCCAGACTATCCCCGGTCACTTGCATGGCGTTCCACAAGCACAATGTTCTTCTAGCCGTAGGTTGCATAGACCTGAGTGTGTCAGTCTACTCCATGTCTGACTATATTATGACGAGCAAGAGGTGACAATCGCTTCTGTCCATTACATGAAGGTAAGTCCATCCTTTCTACCCGCCATGATTTTTACTCAGGTTTTGTAACCAATCTCACAAGCTTGATCGATGACTCATAAGCTGGTGGTTCAAGTCCCAAGTAGCGCAAAAATTAGTGAGACAAGTTTGAGTAGTTGAGATTAATACAGTCACTGTAACTACCATCTACTCTGTATCTGTATCCATGGTTAGTATCTTCATAATTTTGTTCTTTTTTATAAAATATAAATTATTATTCATTTTTATACACACGAGGTTATTGCCTATGAGAATATATTTCACCGAAGCCTTTTTCGTTTTATTATCATCTGGAAACCGACCTCAGTAGCTTGATTGATAAGTCGTCGGACTTGTAACCTGGAGGTCGGTGGTTCAAATTCCGGTTTCAGCGTAGATTTAGTAAAGCATGTTTGAGAAGTTGTGATATCACGAAAGTGATCAACACAAGTATGATAGCTTATCATCTGGAATAGAAACACTCCGTAGTAAGTCTTTCTTTTGTGTATACAACTGTACACATTTAAAAAAATCTGAATATTAAATTATTTTTATTTATTAATTATTAATCTACTACAATTTAATTTCTTTTCTCATTTTTCTACATTTTTCACCAGGAATTCACTGAATGGACACCATCGGAAAATAACAAAACTGACATTGTGCAGCAAGACCAGATATTCAGATTGGCTTGCCGTTGTACAAAACTCAAGGAGTTTCCTAATATCCTAATAAATCTCGACATTCATGGAGTCCAAGATGATCTCTTGTTGCACCATCAGCAGCTACCTTGGATTAAGCCTTCAATGGGGTAACAAATGTAAAATTAGTGACATACGTTTAAAGCAAACCCTGTAATGGTTGCTCTGTTCAACATAGATCACCGTTTATAGATATACATAAAATCTTTAAATTTAAATCATAGATGTATTTTTTTTTTTTTTTTTTTTTACTAAGAAAAAGAGAATGTCTGACTTAATAGGGTACAAGGTACGTAGGGACTGACTTAATATTACCATCAACAAAATACTATTAAAATACTGTCTAAAATAACATCTGAGGGTTGTCATTTTCCATTAATTTTGCTTAATCCAAACTAACATTAATTTCTTCTATGGCCTCATGATTGTCCAAGGTTTCATGAGAAAGTTGAGTGCTAAAGTTGAATATACTCTCGGTTTTCAAAATTGTATTGGGTGAATGAAAAAAAGATGATCAACCAGTCTTATTCTTTAAAAAAAGTGAAGGTACGAGAGGGCCAGCAAACAACATTTTCTATTGTTAAGTCATTCAAAAGACTTTTTTGTTGGTGTCTAAATCCATTTTTTCTTCACCGAGTACAGTTTCCACTTTTTCTTTCATTAACAAAAATGCTTTTTTTCATTGAATAATGTTTGGCCATGGTGATTTTTATTTACTTATTATTATTAGATAGGTACACATCTTTTACATAGAACTGTTTCTTCAAATATTAGTACAATTTTAAAAATTTTTTTTAAAAACATTTTTAGCAATAATAAATTGTTTTATCGTACAATCATTTTTACTAATCAAAACCGCCTGTTGCGAACCCCTTAGTTGGTACAAATCCTTTTGAATTTTCAGTTTGTTTATATTTTATTAACTTATTGGAAGATTCTATGAATTTTGTGCTCTGATATATTTTGTTGCTGTCCTAGACGTTAGCTACTGACTGGAAATGTGAGGGTTCAAATCCTTTTTGGTCACTTATGCATTTTAAAATATTGTGTTCTGTACATATGGAAGTTAATTATTGTGAGACTGTCGATAGCCTAAAGCTTACTCTGCAGTATAAAGAAATTATTGTTATCTACATGTGTAAAATTTAAAATTTTATTTATCAAGTGATAAAATAATCTAGATGAGGCATTCCTTTTTTTTACAAATAAAACTTGTAATTGGTGGTACTATTGATTCTCCAATGTGTTATTTACCCCACATAAAGTAGTATGAGGTAATGCTTTAGTTTTAACATATTCAGAACTTGTCAGCTTGCACAAAGGTGATCTCTGGGTTCAAATAACCAGTGGCAGAGTAAAAATAAAATAATAAAAGCTTCAGAAAAGTGATGCAAGTTCTTAGTAATTCTGTATTATCAACAAAAATACTTGCTTCAACACAAATAATAATTTATACTTTACGTTTAGAGATTTTTTTGCTGTTGCTCCATATCAAACATAATTATGTTTCCATAAAAAATAAAGCATTTTGTTATGATTTGTATGTGTAAGCTTGAGTCAACCTATACATAGAAAGAATCATACTTTTCATATATGTCATTTACAATTATTAATATTCTGTCATGAATAGGACATTGTTTTATCACTTGGTATATCTAATAATGTTTCCTGTGAATCCTGTGTTATGTATAATAAAATTAAACAATGAAGGTTTAGCAAAGCAGAAAATACAAAGTTGATTATTATTATTTTTTAAATATATACTGTATTTATTTCACTTTATCAAACCTCAACAGCTGCCAGAAGATTTAAAAAGCAGGTTCTTTTCTGCTGCTGAGATTACAGGTATGAATTCTACATTAGAACCTTTATTTAAACTCTTTATAAGACATATGTGACAGAATACTTTTTGACAAATCAGATATTTTCAATTCCTTCTCACTGATACCATGAAGCTTGCATATTAATTTGGTATTACTAAGTTCTTTTAATCTCTCAATGGGAACAACATCTCCTTCTATTTGCTTTACAACATTTTTAATATCTTCACCTGATGTGTCTTCTGTTATAATCACAACCAAGACATCACTGTCATTTTCTTGTACACTGAATTGTTTCAAAGATTCACTTATATTTTTACTTGATGAGAGATTGTAAAGAGTTTCAGTGTATATTGATTTTGTTGTCATATTACTGTTAGCCTCACTTTCAGTTGCTTTGTTAGCAGCAACACCAACAATCCATGGATCAACTATGACACTAGGTTTCAGCAAACAACATTTTAATTGATTGGAGAAAATCATTTCTCTTAACTTCTTGGTATTTTTGACATTTGATAGTAAAACTTGATATGTAATGTGAGTTTTATTTTCTAAATTTAACTTGAACACATTATCAATCATGATGAGTATTATTTATTGAGGTAAAATTTGCTAATCTTCTAAATCATCCAATGCAGTCATTCAAAGGGACCTTGTGAAATTTGCAGCACCCTACCTGTGTAGAGAAAGCATAATTTATAAATAATGGTAATGAATAATATAGGCTATAAATAACAGAATGGCTTACATATCTAAGTATGTAACAATTAAATCAATTTAACCATTTACAAATTTTTGAGTAGTTGGTCCCAAGTAAGACAAACTCTTTCATTATCATTTGATTATCAAGTAGTCATGGACTGCAATGAAACATGGTGTAGTTCAAAGTAATGCCATAGACAGTCTTACATAAAATTCTAGGGGAACCAGATATGCCTTGAGAGCACCATTTTTAAAAGTAAGTAAAATATATGATGTGTTCAAAAAACTCTACCCAAAATATTTTGATCTTGAGAAATTTGAAAGTGTGAAAGAAAACTTATTTTAAAGGTTGGTTATAACAGGAAAATACCTATTTTGTTTAAATGGTGACATTCTTTTAAATTTTATTATCCTTTGCAAGTTATGACAGTGAAAAAGATGATGTTTAACACTCTCATGACTGGTTGTACCACTTGGTGGTACAAATGTGTCTGCACAGAATTGACTGGTTGGGCCATAGATGGTACACCGTATCTATATTGCATACAACCAATTTACTGTGCAAAACAAAACAAATACTGGGGGAAAAAAATCAGGTCCTACACAGCAACCTACCTCCAGAGTGCTGGTCCAAGGGGGTGGAATGTGAAAAAAGTGCCAGTTGAGAGGGTGTTAAGTAAAACTTGTTAACCTAACACAGTGAGGCAGCAAAGCAACCTCTGTTTTAACTTTCATACTGGATGATTTGGCTTTTGTTTGTCTGTCTGTCTGTTCCGCAATAACTCTAGAACAGATTCTTCAAAATCGATGAAATTTTGTACCTATACGTATGTTCATTGGGGTGGTAGAATTTTACCTGTAGTTTTGGGCTGAATTAGGCCACTTGGGGCCCAATGTGGGCCATTTTGATGAAAATTTAAAATGATTTTTCTATTTTTATTGAATAAAGCAAGACTCTTAAAATTTTGTAGAGTCATTGAGTAAATGTATTTGAGTTTTGTAGTCAAATTTGGTGATCATGAAAGCTAAAGGGGCCGCACTGTGGTAAAAAATTGAAAAAAGGCCAAAAAAGAGGGCTGGTTGATATTTTTTAATTAAAACCTATTGAGTGGGGTATTGAATGAAAGGTCTTGATGTCCTCATGCTTGATCAAACATTTATAATGCAATAGTTGAATCTCTGTGAGGTTTTCAGTTCACAGAACCAAATCGTCTAGTATGCAAGTTAAAACAGAACCTCACTCAGTGAGGTTGCTTTGCTCCCTCATGATGGGTTCTTCACTTACAAAAAAACACCGTGTTTTTCGAAAAATGTTAGTTCCAAAGGATTCTTCAAGATAGCGCCAGTAGAGTTTTGCTCTCGCGAAACGGAAGTCGTATTTTTCTTTCTAACCAGAAAAAATTTCCTGGTTAGGTTTTTTCCAAATATTTCCATTTTATTCCAAGGTCATTCGTAAAAGAAAAATGCGTTTGGTTACTTTTAAAGATAAACAATGGACTTAACCTATAAAAGAACTGGAAGCAAGAATTTTCTACTTCCACTTTGGTTAGCAAACTCTACTGGCGCTATCTTGACGAATCCTTTGAAACTAACGTTTTTCGTGTTTTTTATAACTTTGGAAGTGGAAATTTTTCCTATTCCAAAAGAAAAATGACTTGCTTCCAGTTTGGTTCATTTTATTCCCGTTTGGTTAGAAAGAAAAATACGGCAGGAGTTGGCGTATTTTTTGTGATATACGCCAAAGGTAGAAAAAAAGTAAAAGCGCCAAAATTTAAAAATTCAAGAACATAAACAGAAAGCATAAAAACATGAAAAGCTAATGTACCCGAAGCTACCAACGTCTTGAAATTTTTATCGAAATTTCTACAGGGTAAGGCAAAATATTTTAACTCTTATTGCTGAAGTTACCAAAGAGGTACTAATAATACATACCTCAGTCACAAGATTTTTTTAACTAAGATGTTTTTTTCTCGCAGAGTAAATATAATCCCACTACTAGCAGAAGTCATTTGCGTTCTATTTTTATGATATAAATTTTTAAATCAATTTTGTAATTTTTATAAACTTACACGCGCACTAAAACTTTTTTTATTATTGTTGCAAATACAATTGACTGTAATTTAAGGCAAAATAACTCGATTATAATCTAACGGCACGCAGTCAGATCCGACATTGAAGGAACCAAAAGGTCTGTTGTAATCGTCTGTCGTAATCTTAGTTCCTTCAATGTCGGATATGACTGCATGCCGCCATCTATAACATTTATTATTATTTGCAACAAGAATATAAAAAGTTTTAGGGCGCGCGTAACTTAGTAATAATTACAACAACAAAAATATTTTACAAATAGTATACAATTATATAATCATAATTCCGTGTCCGTGAGATAGGTATTGATACCTAAATCACGGTGGTGAGAGGATTATATGGACGCCCAAATCCAATGTCTAGGCTCCTTTCATGTCCATAGTATACAATTGATCACAAGCTAGATTACGACAGACCTTGGTTCCTTGACATTCGTATATAATATATATATGACTGCGTCCCGCCAGGTTTAAAGCAATAATCTTTTAGGGCGATCCGAATTTCGTTGAAACAAAATTCGATTTCGATGATTTTAATGCTCGGTTCTTCATTTTTGCGAAAAACACGAACCACCTAACCTCAAAATCAGCGTTTCGCTCGAAATACGCTTACTTTTTGCAAATTCAGGGATTGGCAAGAATATAAACAAAATTGTGGCGGTAATTTAAAAAAAAACCTTCATTATGTGAAATTGAGGCGTATTTGGTGTTTGATCATTTGTCAAATAATTAAATATAATAATCTTTACTCTATAGAAATAAACAACGAATTTGATTATTCAACAGGGTTCAACAAACAACCATAAACATTATTTACGAAAAATTCTCTAGAATAATTCATTATTAATTCTCATTAAACTATCCCTTTTTCTCTTTTACCATTGCTTCCCAGCTTCATTTTTTTATATTTCTTCATCTGTTAACTTGCCGATGAGGGCGATGAGGTAAAGTGAAGTCGCTGAGATTAATGTTTTGGAGATCGCGCATGGCACTTGGTCTATTTTTGTGCATAAATTTAAATTCGTCGAAATCGAATTTTGTTTTAACGAAATTCGGATCGCCCTAAAAGATTATTGCTTTAAACCTGGCGGGACGCAGTCATATATGTATAATTATATATGACTGTCAAGGAACCAGGGTCTGTCGTAATCTAGCTTGTGATCAATTGTATACTATGGACATGAAAGGAGCCTGGACATTGGATTTGGGCGTCCATATAATCCTCTCACCACCGTGATTTAGGTATCAATACCTATCTCACGGACACGGAATTATTATTATATAATTGTATACTATTTGTAAAATAATTTTTTGTAATTATTACTAAGTTACGCGCGCCCTAAAACTTTTTATATTCTTGTTGCAAATAATATTGAATGTTATAGATGGCGGCATGCAGTCATATCCGACATTGAAGGAACTAAGATTACGACAGACGATTACGACAGACCTTTTGGTTCCTTCAATGTCGGATATGACTGCGTGCCGTTAGGTTATAATCGAGTTATTTTGCCTTAAATTACAGTCAATTGTATTCGCAACAATTATAAAAAAAGTTTTAGTGCGCGTGTAAGTTTATAAAAATTACAAAATTGATTTAAAAATTTATATCATAAAAATAGAACGCAAATGACTACTGCTAGTAGTGGGATTATATTTACTCTGCGAGAAAAAATATCTTAGTAAAAAAATCTTGTGACTGAGGTATGTATTATTAGTACACCTCTTTGGTAACTTCAGCAATACGAGTTAAAATATTTTGCCGTACCCTGTAGAAATTTCGATAAAAATTTCAACACTTTGGTAGCTTCGGGTACATTAGCTTTTCTTGTTTTTATGCTTTCTGTTTATGTTCTTGATTTTTTTAAATTTTGGCGCTTTTACTTTTTTGCTACCTTTGGCGTATTTCACAAAAAATACGCCAACTCCGTTTCGCGAAAGCAAAACTCTACTGGCGCTATCTTGAAGAATCCTTTGGAACTAACATTTTTCGAAAAACACGGTGTTTTTTTGAAAGTAAAGAACCGAGTCTAAATTTATGCACAAAAATAGACCAGTAGCCTATTCGAATATACTGCCCAGATTCTCCGAATCTCCTTTTCTCCGTTTGAACCGTCAAATATCGTTTAAATATCGATATCACAGAGTGCAATCGGAAAGTGAAAGAGGGAGTTGAAATAGCTGTTCTGCGCATGACATTACGTCAAATTGCCTATACTTCCAATGCTAACAAATCTCGATTTCTCTTTCCTTTTCAATTTCTGTTCGAATAATATTTTTTGGGAAAGTCAAACGGGGAGTAGAAAGGGCGCGTGATTTTTAAAAAAATGACTTCGAAACGGAGATTTAGGGCAGTAAAATGGTCGAAATTCGGGAAGAATAATTTCACTCCCCCAATTGGTTTTAAACAACCCTAATGGTAATTACTCGCCATAATTACTTATTATAATTATTAAATAAGTAAAAGTATGTCATTTTATTAACATATTATATCATAGAATATTATTTTCCGTCTTTTTTAACGCAATAATTCCTTTAATTGAGAGGTCGTTGTTTTCGAAGATTTCCAGCCTAACAGCCGTTTCCATAGCTATATTGCTATATTTTACTATTCTTTACAATTATTTTTACCTTGGTAGTCATTACTGCGCACTCTGAAACGAGAATTATTTTATACTTAACTAGGGGTTTAACCGTACTTAGCAGCGGAATTTTTGTTACATCTAACTAGTCGTCTACCCGTACTTCGTAAAGGGATTTTTTTTTAATATACTAATCCGTTCTCCTTCAAGATATTATTATTTACGTTTTTTAACTAACTAACCATTTACCCATATTCTGCAACGAAATTTCTCTTATACCTAACTGGGTGTCAACCCGTGCTTCGCAATGTCATTCATTTTTAAATTAACTAGAGTTTTACGTTCTTCGTAAAGGAATTTATTTTACGTTTTACACCCAACGAGTTATTTACTCGTACACTGCAACGTGGTTTCTTTATTACCGAAGTAGTCGTCTACCCGTGCTTCGTAGCAGGTTTATTATTTCCGTTTTTTTTTTTTTTTAATACTTGTGTACCTTACTAGCAGTCTACCCGTACTTCGTAGGAGGTTTCTTATTTCCGTTTTTTTTTTAAAATACTTTGTATACCTTACTAGCCGTCTACCCGTACTTCGTAGGAGGTTTATTATTTCTGTTTTTTTTTTTTTTAATACTTTGTATACCTTACTAGTCGTCTACCCGTACTTCGTAGCAGGTTTATTATTTCCGTTTTTTTAATACTTTGTATACCTTACTAGCCGTCTACCCGTAATCTGCTACAAGATTCATATTATGCCTAACTAGTCGTCAACCCGTACTCTCTACTACAACATTTCTCTTATAGCCAACTAGTATTCTACCCGCACTTTGCTACGGGATTTTTTTTATTATACTTTGTATACCTTACTAGCAGTCTACCCGTACTCTGCTACAGTATTTCTCTTATAGTTAACTAGTCTGTAACCTGTACTTTGCAGTGGGATTCATTTTCAAATAAAGTAAACCTTAATTTTATGCGCTTCGTAAGGGAATTTATTTGACGTTTTACACCCAAAGAGTAGTTTACCCGTACACTGCAACGTGATTTCTTTATTACCGAACTATTCGTCTACCCTAACTTCGTAGCTGATTTGTCAATTCACGTTTCAAACCAAGCTAGTCGTCAACACGTACTCTGCTACGAGATTTCTCTAATACGTAACTAGTCGCTAAGCCGTACTTTCTTACGGGATTTTTTTACTAATACTTTGCATCTCTTACTGGCCGTCTACCCATACTTGGCTACAAGATTTTTTTTAGAGCTAACTAGTCGTTAACCCATTCTTTGATACGGGATTTATCTTATGCCTAACTAGTCATTAACCCGTAAAATACCGATTTTCCTGCAGTCTAGATTGTACAAAAAATATCTCTAGTCCGTCTGATTTTCTGCACAAAACAACGAGCTACATTTATTCACATTTCCCTGTAAATACTTGAACAGAACAAAGCGGTCAAGGGGACCGACTACTTCATACCGACTACTTGCGGGTTCAAAACCCAACCGATGCCGAGATATGACAAGTTATATCCTCCCATTTGGGATTTTCACCATATAATACGTCTTCTGCTTACGCTTACTAACAATGGGACTCATTAATGAGTCCCATTATTAGGACTAATTAGTCCTAGTCGGCCAATATAAATAAGGCGATATTATTATTAAAGCACAATATACCTACGCGTATTCACTTGTCTCAGTAAATATTTGAAGACGTGATGCTACCCACTAAAAATTGTGACATAAGAACACAAATAATTCTTATCTTATCTTATCTTAAATGGGATCTATTGAATTACTTCTCGCCCATCAGAGGGAAGGCATATTACGGGATGGTCAAGCTACAACATAGACCACAAGCGTCATCAGTAGCTGCTGTTTCATTGCTACGAAATCCAAAATGCTATAAAACCTTCTTGTTCTTCTTATTCTTCTTCTTCAAAAAATTCCCCCTTTAAAGTACAAGGTAAATGTTCGATAGGTGAATTTAAAATTTCCTAATTTAAAGTACGTGGTGACGACTCGTTAGTTATAGAAACATTAAGCCCGTTGCACAGTAAACATAAAATTAAATTCAATATTTAGTTGCGAATTACAATTTGACAGCTATTTGGTTTTAAAAAATATGCTGTTACAAAGTACGGAATAACATCTAGTTAGGTATAAATCTTATAAAAAAATACTACGTTGCAAAGTATGGGTTGACGGCTAGTTTGCTATGAAAAAATTCCCGTTGCAAAGTAGAGGGTCACTACTATTAAGAGGGCACAATATTTACCAGTATAAAATCAAGAAAAAATTATAAAAGATAGAGTATTATAAAAAATTTATACATATATAAATAAGTAAATGATACTAGTGTCCTGACTAAAGGGCGTATAAAAAAGGTATAAAACCCGAAAAAAAATCCGTTGCGAAGTACGGGTTGACCGCGAGTATGCTATAAAAAATATGCCGTTGCAAAGAACAGGGTGTCACCTAGTTAGGTATGAAGCGTATATAATACTCCGTTGCGAAGTACGGGTTGATGGCTAGTTAACTATAAAAATTATTCTGTTGCAAAGTACGGGGAAACATCTAGTTAGGTATAAAACCTATAAAGATAAATACTCCGTTGCGGAGTACGGTTTAGCGGATTGTTGGCTGTAATATATAGCAGAATTATAGGATTTTTTCCCTTACCTTTAACATCGTAATATTTTATTTTATTTTGCTTATAATTCCGCCACTGGTCGCTGCTCACATTGACACAGTTACTCATTTTTCATCATGGAGTATGAGTGGATGCAAGTACAGTGCACAAAAATACTGCTCTGCTGGGGATCGAACCCATGGCACCATGCGTGCAATGCCTAACGCCTAGCGCGCTAACTCACTCCGCCACGGTGACGTGAGTGACTACATTGAAAAGGAGAATCGGGGATTTGGAGAAGTACAGGGTGGCGCATAAGTAATGACAACAAGTTTTTTTGTGATATTTTTTTTATTATTTGTTCAATCGAAAAGAAAGTTTTATTGGTCTATTCTAGAGGCTTGGCGAATTTGTTCCATACTACACATGGAATATTACGTCACGTAAGTGCTGGCCATTTCCAGCTTCGCAAAGTCGGGCATTTTCCATTACTGATCGGAGAACGTTTGCTCCTAACGCTTGAATTTTTTGTGTAATGTTGTTCTTTAGTTGTTGAATGGTCCGAGGTTTGTTCACGTACACCCTTTCCTTCAGATATGCTCACAGGAAGAAGTCTGGGGCGGATAATTGAGGTGAGCATGGGGCCATGGGAAGTCGAAATTTCGGGAAATTATGCGATTTTCAAAAATTTCCCGTAGAAGTGCCATTGTTGTGCCTGCTGTGTGTGGTGTGGCTCCATCTTGCTGAAATTATATCTAGGGGTGATTTTCAACAGCTCACCTCAAGAAATTATGACCTGCGGGACATTCCCAATTGGGTTGAGCGCCATCGTGTTGAAGTGCTTGGGCTGCTTTCAATATTGTCAGAAACACGCTGTCGATTTGCTTCAGTGACTACTGAACGTTGTCTTCCTGGTCTCGGAAGGTCTCTAACTGCACCTTGTTATTGAAAACGTTCAATTATTTTCATAATTGTTCTGTAAATCGGGGCCTTTCGAACTTGGAAATATCGCCTGTACGCTAACTGACTTTGTGTAATTGAACGTCCATTTTCAAAATAAAATTGTACAATTTTGGTTAGTTGTAAGGTTGTGTACTTTTGCATAATGAACTTGCATATAGTTTATTTTAAGATTCTAAAAAAATAACAAGAAAAAATTATGTAGAAAAAAAGTTATAGGATTTTCAAATGTTGTCATTACTTATGCGCCACCCTGTATATTCGAACAGGAATCACTCCCTTTTTGCGAAACGGAGAATTGGAGAATCGGGGAGTGGGCAGTATATTCGAACAGGCTACAAGTGCCATGCGCGATCTCCAAAACATTAATTAATCTCAGCGACTTCACTTTACCTCATCGCCCTCATCGGCAAGTTAACAGATGAAGAAATATAAAAAAAATGAAGCTGGGAAGCAATGACTGTAGTAAAGTAAAAGAGAAAAAGGGATAGTTTAATGAGAATTAAAAATGAATTATTCTAGAGAATTTTTCGTAAATAATGTTTATGGTTGTTTGTTGAACCCTGTTGAATAATTAAATTCGTTGTTTATTTCTATAGAGTAAAGATTATTATATTTAATTATTTGACAAATGATCAAACACCAAATACGCCTCAATTTCACATAATGAAGGTTTTTTTTTAAATTACCGCCACAATTTTGTTTATATTCTTGCCAATCCCTGATTTTGCAAAAAGTAAGCGGATTTCGAGCGAAACGCTGATTTTGAGGTTAGGTGGTTCGTGTTTTTGGTAAAAGTGAAGAATCGACTGTCACTGTGTTTGGTTAATTAACTAACAAATACTTTTCTTTCACCAGCAAAGCCATTCCTCGGTGAACGCAACGCGGCTAGTTTCATATAAAATCAATTAACCAAACTCAGTAGCTTGATTGATAAGGCAGTGGACTTGTAATCCGAGGTCGGTAGTTCAAGTCTCAAGATAAGAAAATATTCGGTAAAGCACGGTCATCTCGAGACGGGTGTATTACCTTTCATTAGCAGGAAACTCACAAACCTGGTAGCCACATGAAACTCACCCAGCCTGAGTTGGGTACTTGGGCCTGAAGTTATGAACTTTGATAGTCGATTTCTTTTTATCTTAGACTTTTAAATTTGGCGCTTCTTTACAAAAATGATATTCAAATATCGATTTCTAGAAATATCGGTTATCGATTTCTCTTTGTTTACACTTTTTTATTTTGAAATTTCAAATTTGAAATATTTTAAAAAAAAAATATCAAATTAATTTTCATTTTATCAGATAATGTACAATTTTTTACTATTTTAAGGTAAGTTTTGTATTTATTTTCCTGTCCAAGATACACTCTGAGCTCTGAAAACTGTCTCTTGGTTATAGAGCTCTTTGACTGCGAACTGGGTCCCATACAATTTGTGATAGGTGAATCATTTCCATGTGGTATCATGGTATGTGTTTATTAATACCATTATTATGGCATTTCCCATGGCATTCCTTCATTATGAACTCAAACTTTCACCCAGACCTACTTGAATATTACTATACATTTTTCATAAATATGTTTTCTTATTAAAAAATTCTGTTACCCACAAATGCTCAGATAAGTAACTCTCAACTTTCTTTCTCTTCTTGTGCTTATGTTAGAGTTTAACTCTATATTTTAGCTGCAGTTCTTACATGTGTGATCCTTTTTCCAGACTGTAATCAATAAAAAATGGGATGGGTGCGTGTGTATCCATAGACAATGAAGAACTCAAAGCTCAACGTAGAAGTGACAACATTGATAAGCAGCTGACACAACTTGCCCTGCAAGAAAAGCATGTTATCAAAATACTTCTGCTTGGTAATTTTTTTTTTAATTTATGAAGTCAACCTCCATTTTTACAGCATTAAATTGAGGGCAAACAAGATTTTAAGAATCTAGGCTAGTTTAAAATAAAAGAAGTCCTTTACCTTTTCTAATGAGCAATGTAAACCTACACCTGTATCATTCTCTGGCTTGTAGATAGTAAATAAATCAGAGAGGGTTAAAAACAATAACAGCATTTTGTAAATTTGTCTGGACACATTATAAATTTTGGTTCTCCAGATTGAGAAGAGTTAAATTTTAATATGTGATTTGAAAAGTTCATTACAAACATATTTACATGTTTCTGTATATGATTGTGTTGGATGCATAAATTAAAAATCCCTCCTCTCCTACAATGTGTGTGTATCGTTTTAAGTATCTGTGGCCAACCATCATGGCCACATTTTGCCAATTTTTAAAAACAAACAGTCAACCGTCTCAAAATTCCGAATTCGATAACGTGCCGACAACATCATACCGATATAGTGCCTTTTCCGTTTAAAACAACTACAAGATCGACTAAAGGTAGGATACACTCTCCTTTCTTAATTTGCCATTCCTTCATTTGGTCCTATCGAGGCCTAGATCATTATTCTAGAGCCAGAAATCTATTCTATCTGTAAGTTCCACATTTTCTCCACCATTGTGAACATTTAGAACATTTAGTATTAGCCTTTAGTTATTTGCCTTTGTCTTTGCCTAAGAAAACAGAATTGTTTAATTTTGTTCTTTGCCTTTTGCCATTTTGTTTTGTCAGTGCCTTTTAACTTGTAGTTAATTTTACCTAGGTATTACTTTTTGTCTGCCTTTGTCTTTTGCCTAGTACCTTTAATAATTGCCTTTGCCAACTTTATTATTACCTGCCTTTGTTTAATTGCCTTTGCCAACTTTATTATTACCTGCCTTTTTTAATTGCTTTTGCCAACTTTTGTTGCCTTTGTATATTGCCTTTAATAATTAGGTATTTTCTTTGTTGTTTGCCTTTAAAAGCTATTGCCTTTGGTATTGCCTATTTATTCATACCATAGGTGTTTCTTTTATATTATTACCTTTTTATTAATGCAATTTTATTTTTCCTTTAAAAGTCGTATGTGCAAATTGCGAATCTCACGGGAAAATCCCACATAAAATCCCGCGTATAAAATCCCATATTTTATTCCCATCTCGCTTTGAACGCGCTTTTTAACCAGTTCGAAGCTAGAGCTATCTGTGTTCCATTCAAGAACTCTGTGGTTTATTATTTACTTTGAGAACCGCAAAGTTTTGAATAATTTGAATTCCGTTCAATTTTTTTGGGTTTCCTTTGATTTTGATCAAATCGTTCAAAGTTGAAATTTATATAAGTCTAACCAAGTACCTATTCTTTCACCATGGCCAAAACTCCTGCTCAAAAGATGGAACTGGCTGTGGAAAATAGAAAGAGGTATTGGCAAAGAGTCCAGATAACCCATGACTTGATACCCAAGTTGTCAGATCCTAAATCCAAGTCTCAGTTTTTAACAAGGTATGCTGCTGTGGGCGATGCCTATCTAAAGTTTGAAGCAACGTTAGAAATTATCAATGAACTGAATACCTTGTTGGAAACCGATAGCAAGATCACGGATAATCTTTCTTCATCCCAAGCTATGGATGATATGTATTTTGCCATTTTAGAGGCATTCAAAGGTTTAGAACCTGAACTTCCTCAACCTGCTCCTGTCACTCAACCGATTCCAGGTAAGCCAAAGTTGCCACAATTGAACATCCCGCAGTTTGATGGCTCATTTGTGGATTTTAGTGCATTTAAGTCACTTTATGATACTTTGATCCACAGTCATGACTCATTAAGCACCATTGAGAAGTACAGTTATTTGAAATCTTTGTTGTGTGGTCCAGCCCTACATGCTATTCAAGGGTTCCCTTTCTCGTCAGACCACTACCAGGTGGCTTACGATACACTGGTCACTCGTTTTAGTAACAAGCGAGTTGTAGCATCCACAATTGTTAATAAATTATTTTCCATCAAACCCTTTCAAAATGAAAGCCAGCTGGTCCAGTTTCTAGAGAACTTCAATGTCCATGTGGAGTCTCTTAAAAACCTCAACCTACACAATCTTTCTGATTTCCTGATTTGTTCACTGTCTCTCAGGTTGTTGGATAATAATACACGTCAAGCCTTTGAAAGTGCCAGACCCGACAAAACTGCAATTCCAACCTACCAAGATGTTCTCTCCTTTGTTGAGGGTCAAGTTGCCGTGTCTAAGCTGTTGCCTTCCACATCCAACTTCAAGTTACCTCCAATTGTTAAACCTGCTCCACCAACCAAACGGTCTATGGTAGCTAACCTTACTCCTACACCACAGGAGAAGTTAAAATTAAGCCATTCGTGCCCTTGTTGTTCTCAGGGTCACCGTATCCGTGAGTGTCCCAAGTTTTGTTCCTTATCTGTATCTCAGCGCTATCAAGTCCTTAAGGACAATAAGCTGTGTTTTGCATGCCTGGGGCCACACCCTAGGTCATCATGTCATTCAAAGTATTCATGCCGCCAATGTAGCTCTAAGTCTCATCATACATTGTTACATGTTGATGAATCACCAGTGACTTCAGATCCTACTTCTTCCAAACAAAGTTTAAATGCCTTATCAGGAAATGCGTGTGGTGCCATTGAACCTTGTGTATCACAACAAATCCTGTTAGGTACTGCCATTGTTAAGGTCAAAAATGCCTTTGGTCAATCACATGATGTCAGGGCCTTAATAGACCCTGGAAGCATGGTAACCATTATTTGTAAAGATCTTTGTGATCAACTATGCCTGCGTTTAGAACCATGTACTATGCAAATTACTGGCATTGGTTCTAGCAAACCTCTACATGCCAGTGGTTCTCTTAATTGTGAAGTTAGTTCAAAGCATAGTAACTTTACATTAAATATTGAAGCTGTTGTTATGCAACAAATTGCTTCCAATATCCCATCCATGCCAGTAGCTCAGTCTGTTGTTAACAAACTGGCTTCTTATAAACTGGCTGATCCTATGTTTTATCATCCTGCTTCTATTCAGATGCTCATAGGAGCACAGTATTATGCAGACATTATGCAATCAACCAAGGATATTGTTCCTGGTGAGCCATCCATTGTACCTTCCCAATTTGGATATCTAGTTTTAGGTGTTGCAAATTCACAAGATTTGACACAGCCTATTTATCATTCTCTCTTTATTTCCAGTGAAGAGACTGAGTTATCTGATCAGCTCCGCAAATTCTGGGAGATTGAAGAGATCCATGTAAAACCTCCTTCCGATCCTTTTGATGTACAATGTGAGAAACATTTTCTTGATACTCATTATCGTGATGAAAATGGTGTTTATGTTGTCCGTCTCCCTTTCCGAGATGGTTCTCCTCCTGATTTGGGTAACAATATTTCTCATGCCACTAGTCGATTACATAAATTAGAGTTTCGACTAGAACGCCAATGTGAGTTTAAAAAACTTTACCATGCCAATCTCCAAGATTATGTAGACTCAGGACATATGATTCCTGTGAATAAACCTATATTGCCTTATTACCTTACTCACCATGGGGTCTGTAAAGATTCCTCTACCACTCGTGTTAGAGTTGTATTCAGTCCAGCTGAAAGGGCTAGCCCCTCACATCCATCTTTGAATGATTGTTTGTTGAGTGGACCTAAGTTGCAAAACAATATCACTGATATTATTACTAATTTCCGTCTTCATCCTGTTGTTGTCACAGCCGACATTAAACAAATGTATAGGGTTATTAAATTACACCCAGAAGATAGTAAATATCAACAAATATTGTGGCGCTTTTCAAAGAATGAGCCTATTCAGTCCTATGAAATTACTTGTGTTTGTTTTGGAGTAACCAGTTCTCCATTTCATGCCTTAAGAGTAATCAAACAGTTGATTCTCGATGAAGGATCTAAATATCCTGTTGCTGCCAAAGTATTAGATACAGACACATTTATTGATGATATCTGTTCTGGTGCCGCTTCTATTGATGAAGCACGTCAACTTTGTGATGAGTTGTCTGCCTTGCTGGCTACTGCAGGGTTTGAGCTGCGCAAGTGGTCCAGCTCTCATCCCAGTGTCCTAGAGGGACTATCCTCTGAATTCCTAGAGACTCCACGTCGACTTGGTGATGTGGAGACTATCCAAGTTCTTGGTATTCAGTGGGATCCCACTAATGATGTATTCTGTTATCAAATTAAACCTGTGCCTGAGTGCACAACTAAACGTCAGATTTTGTCCCAAATCGCCCGTACCTATGACTTACCTGGATTTTTGAGTCCTGTAGTAATCTGGATGAAAATTCTAATGCAACAAATATGGTTGCAAGGTCTAGGATGGGATGAAACTCTGCCTGAACTTTTGATCTGTCAATGGTCTTCTTTTGTTTCTGAAATGCCTTATCTCCAGACCATTAAAATTCCTCGTTATATACTTGATACGTATGTTTATCCTCCAGAGCTTGTAGGGTTCTCAGACGCTAGCAGTGTTGCCGTGGCCGCAGTTGTCTATCTGCGAGTTGTGTGTTCCGACCAGCGTGTTCTTGTTAACATGATACGTAGTAAGACACGAGTAGCTCCTGTTCGTCCAGTCTCCATTCCTCGTCTCAAATTGGAAGCGAGTCATCTTCTGGCTCGTACTGTTGAATCCCTTCAACCTCTTCGTAGTAAGTTAAAAATAACTACCTTGTATTTGTTCACTGACTCCACAGTTGTTCTTGCTTGGCTCCGTACACCTCCTCACAAACTCAAGGTCTTTGTGGCCAATCGTGTGGTCAAGAATTTGGATGTTACACTGCCAACTCACTGGTCTCATGTACCTACCAATGATAATCCTGCTGATGTAGCTAGTCGTGGGTGTTTCCCTAGCCAGCTTGCTAATCATGACCTCTGGTGGCATGGTCCCTCCTTTCTAACAAAAGATCATGAGTCGTGGCCTAAACATGAATCTATGCCTGTGGAGGAAGTACCTGAGTTAAAGCTGTCTGCTATGACTGCCCATGTCATAGTCAGCAGTGACGGTATTGCCTTGATTGAGCGATTTTCGACTTATAGTCGTGCTCAAAGAGTTATTGCCTGGATTTTGAGATTCAAATCCAATTGCCTGTGTAAACCTTACGATCGACTCTTAGGAAGTCTAAAGGTTTCTGAATTGAACCAAGCTGAACATGTCATGATTCGTACTACACAAAACTTTCATTATGCTACAACTTTTCAAAGTCTCCATAAAGGGGAAAACCTACCACCTTCCTTGTCTCAGCTGTCTCCTTATGTTGATAGCTCAAACCAATTGCTCAGGGTGGGGGGTCGTATCGATAAATCTCCACTTCCTTTTGACTCCCGTCATCCCTATCTTTTGCCAGCTTCCTCTCATTTGGCCAAACTTCTGGTCAGTTATTTTCATATTTTGTCCGTGCATGGTGGACCTAAATTAGTACAAAATCTTGTTCAAGCTAAGTTCTTTATTCCTGGTCTTCGGAATTTGATCCGTAAGACTATTCACAAATGTATTCCCTGCTATCGTGTTAATGCCAAGCCTAGACAACCGTTCATGGCTGAACTTCCTATATCTCGTTTTGTGCAAGGTCGACCTTTTATCCATACTGGGGTCGATCTCGCCGGGCCGTTCTCATTAAAGGACGGACTTCGCCGTAATGCTCCTATCATTAAGGCTTACTTTGCCATCTTTGTTTGTTTTGCTGTTAAAGCAGTTCATTTAGAACCTTTGACATCATTATCCACGCCTTGTTTCCTTGCCTGCCTCGACCGCTTTATTGCTAGACGTGGTCTGCCCTCGTCCATGTTCAGTGATCAAGGCACAAACTTCAAGGGCGCTGCCCGATTAATGAGTGAAACTCATCGTTTCCTTCTGGCCAACACCTCTGCCATATCCGACCACTTGTCCATTCAACATATTCAGTGGTCTTTTAACGCCCCTGCTAATCCATCAGCTGGTGGGTTGTGGGAGGCTGGTGTTAAGTCCTGTAAGCATCATTTAAAATTTCTTTTGAATGATCGCCCTCTTCTTCTAGAAGAATTTCAAACAGTGCTATGTCGCACTGAGAGTATATTAAACTCTCGTCCCTTGGGTGTACCAAGTACCTTGTCTCCTGAAGACACTCCTGATTGTTTGACCCCAGGTCATTTCCTAATAGGGGCTCCTCTCTTAGCACGTCCAGAGATTGACGTGACAGAGACCCCCTCGAACCGTTTGCCACGTTGGGAATTCTTGTCCAAGGTTTGTCAACATTTCTGGCGCCGCTGGCGACAAGAATATCTCCATACCTTAATACAACGACAGAAGTGGTCAGGTCCCACCGATAAAGTAAAGATTGGTGATGTAGTGGTTCTAAATTCCGAGAACACGCCTCCTACTCGTTGGCCACTTGCTAGAATTGTTGAGTTGTTGCCTCACTCTGATGGTGAAATTCGAGTTGTAAAGATTCGGACCTCATCCGGTACTCTCACCCGGCCAGTTCGAAAACTACTCATTCTTCCTGTCTGTAATTAATACCTATGCCATGTCCGTTCATGCCATTCAAATTTGTAAATAAAACTTTGAATTTTTCAGTATAATAAATTCACCCAGAAGTTTTTTGATTTATTTTTCATTTTACCTTTTTATTTTATTATTTTACTTTTCCAGTTGGAGATTTTCCTGTGTTTTCAGCCATTTGCCTGCCATAATTAGTATTGTTCATATTTATTTAATTATTTTACCATTTTAGTTTCCTGCCATATGCCATACAGTCCACTATATTTAATTACCGAATTAATTCCTCCTGGCAAAGACTTATTTAAAAATAGATAGTTAGTTGTCTTAGCTAGGTATCCTTACCATTTAAAAATGTTCATTTTGGTGGGGGGAAATGTTGGATGCATAAATTAAAAATCCCTCCTCTCCTACAATGTGTGTGTATCGTTTTAAGTATCTGTGGCCAACCATCATGGCCACATTTTGCCAATTTTTAAAAACAAACAGTCAACCGTCTCAAAATTCCGAATTCGATAACGTGCCGACAACATCATACCGATATAGTGCCTTTTCCGTTTAAAACAACTACAAGATCGACTAAAGGTAGGATACACTCTCCTTTCTTAATTTGCCATTCCTTCAGATTGGTTAAAAAAGTAACAGTTTGTCTAAAAATAAACAAGTCTGCAATCAGTTTTGATGATGTTTGTACTTTGTATACATTTGCATATACAAAAAATAACATGTCATTTTAATTAATGTTTGTGTTGATATGCATAATAAAATTTGACTAAGGTTTATTGACATTTTCTAATTCTCTGTTAAGCCTACATTTTCCTAGCGATTAAATGTAAATGTGATCTCTGTGTCTCATTATTATTATTATACAACGCTTTATTAGGTATAAATGGACATTATGTACATAGAAATAATTAATTTAACAATGAAAAAAATGGAAACAATATATACTATGAAAATGAAAAAGAATAGAAAATATATAAAAACATAAGTCCTAACTAAAGGGCGGGGTTATTGCCTATGGCAATCTCTTCCACCCAACCCTTTATTACATCATGACAATTTCTTAATATTCAATCTTTTAATTTATTGCATCAGGTTGCAATCCATGCAAATTAATGAAGCAAGTCAATTATTCCTAAAGAATATAGACTGACCCCAAACACTCAAATATATATTTCCAGCCTCTTATGTCAGGGTCATGATACTCATGATGTGCCTGCTAGGTCCAAGCTCATGTAGATTTAACATCTACATGAATTTGTACCCAGAATAATGATAATTATTTTAATTGGAAGGTAACCACCAGACGAGGTTAATGCTCAAAGCATTTTCTACCACCTAACTCTCAGTCTTATTATTATGTGGTCACAAACTCAAATTAATGAAGAAAAATTCATGCACTGGGTGGGATTCCAACCAATGGATCCCTACACTACCTGGATTACCAGACTAGCGTGTTAACCACATGATTACCAGTGCATGGGTATTAGACGTGGCTATGAGTATTTGAACCAATTTCACCTTTGTGTTAGCTGCTTGTATATGGTGACCTATTTAGTCATGACTCATGATATTAGCACATTAGTTGTGAGATTATAAAACAATTGGAACAGATTATTCTTTAATCTATACTTACTTACTTACTTACTGCAGTGGCATTTCAGACCGGTACCGGTCCATTGCCTCGTCGATTTTTCGCCTCCAAATATTTCTGTTCTGCCATTCTCCTTCTTGTAATCCCATAATTTCCATGTCATCTTTGATGTTGTCTAGCCATCTCATCCTAGGTCTGCCGGGGAGTCTTCTGCCTTCTACTTCTCCTGTTAGGATTTCTTGTGTGAGGTTATTGCTTCCCCTCATAACATGGCCATACCATTGTAAACGCCTCTTTTTAATGATGGATACTATATTTGGGTCTTTGTAAAGTTGTCTTAGTTCGCGATTTTTTCTCCTTCTCCAGTGGTTGTTTTCTTGGATGGGCCCAAATATCTGTCTTAATATACACTATTTTCAAACACCAATAATCTGCCCTCTGTCTTTTTGGTCAACGTCCATACTTCTGCTCCATAGAGTAATACTGGTAGTATTAGGGACTTGTATATTCTTATTTTGCTTGTCCTTGATAACAGCTTCGATGACAACATTTTCTTTAATGCAAATCTCGTTCTATTTCCTGCTTTAATTCTTGATATTATTTCTTCCTCCATTCTATTTTTGTCCTCTATGATTGAACCAAGATATTTAAAAGTGTTGACTTTTTCATAGACATCATTCCTTACATTCAGTTGTGTGTTTCTTCTGGTTTCATCTCTAGTAAAGTGCATGTATTTAGTTTTTTCTATATTTTTTTTTAGAGAAGTAGATCCAATACTATTATAATAAATCCAATATTTTTTTTAAAAACGTTCAATTAAAATATTTTCTTAAAAACTTTTTTAAATCAATTTAAAAACGTTCAATTAAAGTTTTTTCTATATTGATTTTAAGACCCATTTGGTCTGTTTCTTCTATAAGGGTTTCTACTTGAGATTTTAGGCCAGCTTCAGTTTCATCTATTAATATAATATCATCGGCATATGCAAGAATATTGACTTTTCTTTCAAACTTTATTCCTGTATCCATTGCTGTCACTCTTCTTATTGCTTTTTCTAGTATTATGTTGAACAGTAACGGGGATAAGCAGTCCCCTTGTTTTAAGCCTGTTTTAACTTCAAAACTTTCGGATAATTTTCCATTTATTCGGACTTTGCATTGTGATCTCATCATACATGCCTTTGTGAGTTGGATGAGTTTTTTTGGGAATCTTTGGTGGTTCATTTCCTTCCAGATTTCACTTTTAATTATGCTATCATACGCTTTACGGAAGTCGATCAGGAGGCAGTGTAAGTCTTTGTTAAATTCATGACACTTTGATAGTATTTGTCTTACATTGTGTATCTGGTCGATAGTAGACCGATTTCCCCTGAAACCTGCTTGCTCCGGTCCCATTATTCTTTCGCTGTAACTGGTCAGTCGTTTCAGAAGTATCATGCTTAAAACTTTGTAAGTCACACTTAAGAGTGCAATGCCTCGATAATTTGAGCATTGCATTACGTCGCCTTTCTTTAAAATTGGGCAAACAATTGCATTAGTCCATTCTTCGGGTATCTTTTCATTTGTCCAGATCATTTTGATGAGGTTGTATATTTTCCAGTGTAGTACTTCACCTCCTATTTTGAGAATTTCTGCAGGGATCCTATCATCACCAGCTGCTTTACCCGATTTCAATTTATGTACAGCCCCTTTGATTTCTTGTAGTGTGGGAATCTCTATCTCTTCTTCATTCAGATAGGTAATTGGGTCTTCATCCAAGTTTTCTCTGTCTCTATCACAATTCAGAAGATTTTCAAAATACCTCTTCCATTCTTCAAGTGCAGTGGTTTCGTCAGATATTATATTTCCATCGCTATCTTTTATTATGTCAATTCGTGGACTGTAGCCTTTCTTAAAAAATCTGGTCACTCTGTAAAATTCTCTTGTGTTATTGTTAGACCTATCTTGTTCCACTTGTTTAATTTTGTTTTCCAGGTACTGTCTCTTTTTCTTCCTCATAGTCTTTTTCACTTCTTTGCACATGTCTTTATACATAGATAGTTTTTCTTGGTTATTTTTTGTTTGCCAGCCATTGGTTTTTGGTATCTTTTCTTTTTTTCAGTATGTCTTCACATTCTTTATCGAACCAGTGTTTTGTTTCTTAACTGGTCTATCTGGTTTCAATATGTCTTTCATTGCTTCAGTTTATAGTGTTTTTTATAAATGTCCATTCTTCATCTACTTCTCTTTCTTCATCATTATCCTGTAGTGCTTTCAAACTTATTGTTAAGAGCTAACTTAAATTCATTCCTCACATCACTATCTTTAAGCTTTTCTATATCAATCTCCCGTCCATCTTTCTTGTTCTTTTCATGGGTACATGATATTCTTTGTCTCATCTTTGCTCTAACTAGAAAGTGATCCGAGCCAATTTCTGCTCCTCTAACCGTTCTTACATCTTCTATGCATCCACTGTGTCGTGTATCTATTAGTATATGATCAATTTGGTTGGCAGTTATGTGATTTGGTGACTTCCATGTGGCTTTATGTATTCTCTTGTGGGGGAACATGGTGCTCATTACTTTTAGGTTCTTTGATGTTGCAAAACTGATTAATCTGACTCCATTTTCATTAGATGTTTCGTGTAGACTGTAATTTCCAATATGTGGTTTCCAAATGCTTTCTCTTCCAACTTTTGCGTTTGCATCTCCCATCAGCAGTTTTGTGTCATAGGATGGTATTTCGTCATATAGAGACTCTAGCTCTTCATAGTATTTATCCTTAATGTCATCATCCTTATCCTCCGTTGGTGCATGGAAAGTCAGAACACTGATGCTGTTGAACTTGGCTTTTATTCTTATGGAACACATTCTTTCATTTACAGGATTGAATTTTTGAACATTTCCTCTGATTTTATTTGATATAGCTATAGCTACTCCTAGTCGATGGTGGCCATCCTCACATCCACTGTAGAAGTATGTGTAGTTTTTTCTCTATTATAGTTCCTTGTCCAGGCCATCTTGTTTCCTGTAGTGCCACGACGTCCATTCTGTACTTGTTCAATTCATTGTCTAGTATTCTGCTAGCACCTGGTGCGTATAATGATCTGACATTCCATGTACCACAATATATTCCATTTGTCCATAATCGATTATCCATATTTCGGGCGTAGTTCAAATCCGTTTGTGACAGTCCAGTTGATTCCGAGGCTAGTATTCGACGATTCGTAACCGATACCTTTTTTCTGATATAGGGGGGTTGGCCCTATGATCAACCCCCAACCTGGAGGACCAGTCCATTGATTTTGTCCAATGGCAGATGGTTTCGACTTTTACAACTTTAGCTCCCTCAACAGCGCCATTCCCGCGTGGAGAGGGGTTCCCGTCTTGCACTACGGGGAAGTATTGTAAAAGTCTTGGCTCGGCCTTCACTTCCACATCGCTGGGTGAGGCAGCATTGATGCTTCAGCTACTGAGTAGAGAAGGGAACTCTACCAGGCTCTGCCCATCGGCATCTTTAATCTATAGATTTGATAAAAGTTCACAACAGATTTGAATATACTTATTTATTTTATTATGGAATTCAGGAGCTGGGGAGAGTGGTAAAAGCACTCTAGTGAAGCAGATGAAAATCATTCACAATGATGGCTTTACCCGGGAGGAGTTGGAGAGTTTCAAGCCAACTGTTATGGACAACTTGCTGTCATCTATGAAATATGTGCTCGGGGGCATGGGAATCCTAAGGATAAATCTACAGAGTGCCAAGAACAAGGTGAGAAGAAGAACCTTCACATTGGTCAATATATTATTTGTGGGCAGAGGTTTGTGAATGTTTAGCCATAAGTAAAAATTATAGTGGTAAAAAATATTTTTCTTACTGAAAAATACCTGCAATAATGTGTAATACGTAAGGTGTTTCTTTATTTTCCATCAATTATCATGTAACTAAGAATTTTAGCAGACTATGATAGACAATGTGACATTAAACCCAATTATAAAAAAATATATATAAATTTTGGTATCCACAGCAATAATGTTTGTAATTAGGTACTAACAAAAAAAAAAAAAATCTTAGTTACATGTTAATCTTCTAGGTACTTTTTAGGAAAACACTATTTTAGAACTAGTTATCATATTTGTGTTAATCACCATGATGTCACACTTACTCAAACACTCTTTACTCAATATTTGCAGAACTTGGGACTCGAACCACCAACCTCCAGGTTACAAGTCTGCCTTCTTATGGATTGAATTATAATAATAATATCACCCTATTTATACTGCCCGATTAGGATTATTGAATCCCATTATTGAGCACAAGTCTGATTCCTCAATGGGGTGGTAACTTGTCCTTTTGCACAGAAAGGTTGCAGAAAAAGGTTTTTTATTACAATTTCTGAATTAAACTTTTATCTTTATAATCATAGGGAGATAACATGGTTTTTATGTTCACTGTTTTATTTGAATTCTGTTCTCGTTTTCAGAACTTTGCAAGGGTCATTCTCAGCACCACATGCTGTTTTGATGAGGACTTTCAAATGTTACCTGATGTCTCCACTGCCATGTTAGCTCTGTGGCAAGATAGAGGTGTGAGGCTAGCTGTAGCCAGAGGATATGAATATGAACTCAATGATTCAGCCCTGTAGTAAGTTATCATGATAATATTGAAGGAAAAAAAGGAGCTAGACAACTGGATTGCAACCAAAGACTGAAACATCAAAGTTCCTTTTTTCTTTTAATAATAGTGGTTGAACTCAGATTCAACCAAGGTGTTTCTTTTTCTAGCTACAGTCTAAAATTTACACTAAGAAAAATTAATAAGGTTTCTCAAGTTTAAGAAGAAAAAAAGGTTCATTTGATTTTGCCTTGATATGTTTCATAACAAGCTGACGCCTTGGTCCAGAAAAAGAGACATATCCTATTTTTTGGGCTAAATTACCACAGCAACTATTGTTTTCCCTGTCATAATACCCAACTTTTGTGTTTAAAATCAATGAATTGAACTAAAATCCTCGAGAAATGTAATTTATTTATTTACAGTATATTTTTTATTACAAAACAATCAACAATAAATTATTAACAGAGAGGCTGGGGGACTATAAACAGGGAGTAGACCAGCATTGGCTTGGTTCTGGGGGCCCTTGTCAATTATTAGCCTCCTTGCATAGACAGTGGTAGAAGTGCTGAGTCATTCCTCCACTGTCTGGCTACCATCGTTCACGATGATGCCACCCTATGATGATGATGATAAAAAAATTAACAATATCTACAAAATAAAATATAGAGAAAAAAAATATTTAAATTTACAATTGTCTTGTAATGTAACAGTTTGTTTATTTATTATTTCAGCTTGTTCGAGAGTATGGAGCGCATCTGTTATCTGAAATATGTGCCGAACGCGACTGACGTACTGCGGGCCCGGGTTCGAACCAATGGCATCATTGAGACCAACTTTCGTCTGGGTGACTCCATTGTCAATATGGTGGATGTGGGTGAGTCTTGCGGTTTGTTAGTTTACCAAAATTTATAGTTCTGGACTTAAAGTACACATCAGTTATTGCTCATATATCCTCCCAAAGGATATATCAGTGTAGACTGTAGATGTATGTAAAAAAAAAGCTTTACTTATAAAGCTGTGTCCTTATCAGATTTACTATTATTATTATTAAACAATTTCAATGGAAGCTTTATGGGGGATTTGATAATTTTACTGTAAACAGAAACCAATAGAATAATTTTTCTCTTCTCGAAATGGCAGTCTCAATATTATTCATATCTGGGGGTCAGTTCTGCATTTGAAAGCCCAAGTTAATATTGTGATCCAAAAAAAAATTGTTATGAATAAATTAAAATCACTCTTTGTTACAGGAGGACAGCGCAGTCAGCGACGAAAGTGGATCTATTGTTTCGACGATGTGAAGGCAGTCTTGTACGTGGTCGCTCTGAGTGGATACGACATGACTTTGTTGGTAAGGGTTGTTTCCACAAAGATGGACTTAATTTGTTTCATTCAATGCTAAATTGATATCTTTATTCCGAAAAAGACAATTCAGATAAATCAGGAACAAATGAAGAAGAACTTATAGTCCTACATCATCTTTTTTACATGATGTACCGTCAGCATTATTATTTGTTCAAGGCGTGAATCAAGTGTAACTTGACAATACTCTGAAAATTCTTACCTACTTATCTTGAGCAAATATTTTTTGCCGACGACGAGATGTAATTGATTTTAATATTTTCCTATTTTGTACATTCACCAATCAATAAGGTAGCTTGATCAATACTAAGGCGGCGGATTTGTAATCGGAGGTCGGTGGTTCAAGTCCCAAGTTAAGCAAATATTTAGTAAAGTGAGTTTGAGTAGTTGTGATATCACGATTGTGATTAACACAATACAATAATAACACTCTTTAGTGGAAGGTAACCACCAGGCGAGGTTAATGCTCAAAGCATTATCTACCACCTAACCCTCAGAGTCTTCAAACCCAAATTAATGAGGAAAAATTCATGCACTGGATGGGATCGAACCAACGGATCCCTACGCTACCTGGATTACCAGACTAGCGCGTTAAACACTTGACTACCAGTGCACAAATTCTGATTGACTAAATTTCTATCTTTTTTTTTTTTCATATTCCATAATTTCATCATTTTTTTACTGGTGTATAGAAATTTTATTAAAAGTTACAGATAGAACATTGAAGTCAATTCTTCTGATGGCAATGCTCCCAACACGCTGGCAGCGTTACCTCTCTGGATTGTCATGCTTATTTTTTTTTCTTTCATTTAACCGTAACTGACCGGTTCAGTTTTGAGATATTCAAATGATATAATATATTTCATTAAAAACGTCTTCTTTCTTCAGTGTGCTCATTACGGATGCCACATTTCCTCTTTGATGCTTATTTTTGCTACTAGGTGACTAACTATTCTGTCTGATGAATCCGACTTCCCAGGAAGACTCCAACGTGAACCGGCTGGACGAGAGCCTGAACCTGTTCGAGCAGGTGGTGAACAATCGCTACTTCCGCGACGCGTCCTTCATCCTCTTCCTCAACAAGTTCGATCTGTTCCGCGAGAAGATTCTCTACTCGGGTCGACACTTGCGATACTATCTGTCCGATTTCAAAGGTAAAATTGAATGTATTAAAAAAAACACTGCCAATTATGGACACAATACTTCCTCGTGATTGTTTCACATTGTGTACACGTGCGAATTTTGAGTTTTTATACTAAATTACTTGTATCTCCAAAACGGCTGAACCGATTTTCTTCAAATTTGTTTTAAGTGGTAGAAAACCGTTTTTTCTACATTCTAGATTCTACAAAAAATTCTGTATCGGCAAGTCGTGGTTCTTATTTTTTGACTTTATTGTCCAAAATTTTGGATTTTCTTAAATATCAGAGTCAAATTATAATTAATTAAAAAGAAAATATAAAAAACCTGTGTAGAACATTAATATGCATATACATACAAAATTTCATCAAAATCGGGTGTACCGTTCACGAGATATAAGCATTTAAGTAAAAAGTTGGTGGTCAGGCGCATGGTCTCTTTCACCCAGAGCCGCTAGTACGAATTCGATGAATTTAAAATGGGACCATCTACAGAATGTCTCCTAGATGTTTACAAAATTTCATTAAAATCGGTCGAGTAGTTTCCGAGATTTGCGCGTTACAAGGAATCGTTTTAACAGACAGACCGACAGACGGACACAAAACCAAATTTGCTCAGGAGGTTATGAAACGTCCAGAAATATGAAAAAAATTGAAATCGGAGCAAAAAAATATTTTTTTTTACAAAAACGAACACAATACTTCCGATTTCTAATATTAGAAATTTCTCGGAAGTAAAAAAAAATACACATAATATATACAAATAATACATCTACTACTTGTATACTCCAAAAAAAAAAAAAAAAAAATGGATTAAAAATTATTTGCACAGTGGTTAGTTTGTTTAATATCTAGTCTGTCTCGGTAGCTCAGTGGTAAAGGCGGCACTCTGTGAATCCAGAGATTCCAGAGGTCGCGGGTTTGAAACCCAGCCGGGACATGACAAGTTATCCTCCCATTTGGGATTTTTACCACATAATAATATATCTTAAGCTTACTGCTGGAATAATAGGACTTAATAGTCCTAATCGGGCAGTATAAATAAGGCAATATTATTATTATCTAATGTTGTTGTTGTAGCCAGCTTGGCTACAGCTGGAGGGGTGAGTGATGGTCTCCAGTCAACTTTATTTCAAAGTTGGCTCGTCCTGAACCACATATTTCTATGTGCGATCAACAACCACCATATCTTATGTAGATAAGATCGGCACTTGTTAAGACTTTTGAAGACATGAAAAAAGAGAAAGATTAAGAAATTAACATGTTCCAAGACTTATATTTGCACAGTGGTTAGTTTATTTTTAATATCTTGTGTAGGTTTTTAAGTTTCCAGCGAATGGAGCGTAAAACCCCCGTATGTAATGTAATGTTAAACCAAATGAAGTTGTTTTTTTCTACATACATTTTTTTTAAACGACGCTTTCAACTGAATCGTCATATCACGACGGGGGTTTTACCCTCCATTTGCTGGAAACTTACAAACCAGCTACTCAAATTAACCTCACCCAGCCTGTTTACAGAAACGGCATTTTGGGTCTTAAGTGATGCCCATCTTGTTTTAATGGTAGTTGAGGCTACAGTGGTCTGTTGGAAAGCCAGTAAGGATTCTTTCCTCTTTGCTCAAACAGAGAAGAGTAATAAAAGTGCATATTTCCCGTCCCGGTAGCTCAGTGGTAAAGGCGGGTCGCGGGTTCGAAACCCAGCCGGGACAAGACAAGTTATCCTCCCATTTGAGATTTTTACCACATAATAATATGTCTTGGGCTTACTGCTGGAATAATGGGACTTAATAGTCCTAATCGGGCAGTATAAATAAGGCGATATTATTATTTTTATTATTTTCCCTCAGGCCCAGATTTCGACGTGGACTCCGGGGCCCTGTTCATTCAGCACAAGTTCGCAGTGCGCAATCACAACTCGGCCAAGGTGATCTACCCGCACTTCACCACCGCCACAGACACGTCCAATGTGCAGACGGTCTTCCACACGGTCATGGATCTGGTCATCAAAATCAACCTGCAGCAGGTCACCTTGCTGTGAAGACACGCCCACACGCATACACACACGCAGGCACCACCCATACATCACACACACCACCCATATATTAATAATATTACACACACCACCCATACAACACTCACACCACACATTTTTTTTTTTTTAATTAAGGTACTTTATTTGTATTTTCATAAATTATTAATAATATTACACACACCACCCATACAACACACACACCACCCATATATTAATAATATTACACACACCACCCATACATCACACACACCACCCATATATTAATAATATTACACACACCACCCATATATTAATAATATTACACACACCACCCATACATCACACACATACACACACGCAGGCACCACCCATACCCCATACATCACACACACCACACCCACACACATTCTCTCTGCCAAGTAAACTTGAAAAAAATACTCGAAATCATACTTTCCCATACTATTTTTTTTTTCCTTCTCATTATTATTATTATTATTAAATTTCAGAAATTGTGTTGTATAATGGCAAATAATTTGCCATTCTTAAACCTTGAACCACCGATGTCCATGTGACGAGTATGCTACCTCAATGAGTTACTTTTCACAGTTCATTTATGATGGTGTACTTTTGTAACATTAAGCGTTTAATGTACATTTGAGCTACAAAAACCTATTTCTCATAGTAAAAGATGAAATAATATCTTTACTAGAGTATTGAATAGGTAAATAGAATAATGATCTATGGTTAAAAAGTGCAATAAGTGATAGAGGAAAATGTGACAGATGATAATAATAGGATTAAGTAATTGAAATAGATTTTTACTGTATTAAGCACGAATAATTGACATAATACAGTCGGATCTGGGTATAAAAAAAACTGGAAATAAGAGAACAATTTCCAGGTCCAATTGACTTACTTCTCTATGAGATAAAATAAAACCTCTTTATAAGAGAAACTTGGATGTATAGAGAAAAAAATCGGTCCCTTGATTTCTCTTATATCCAGGTTCAATTAGTACTCTGGTTTTGAAATTTTGACAGTAGTAATGGTAGTATCCAAACCCTAACAACACTTTGCTTCAAAATTGCACGTTTGAAACTAGCCATAAGTTTTATTTACTTTTAACTTTTTTTGAGTCTAAAAGACAAAATGTTTGTGCCTTATCTTGAATTTAATTGTATTTTAAGGTTCATTTAGATATAGAATCATAGAATATGATGCTTTTAGCTTTTAAGTTTATCAATTTATGCACAGTATTTGCGATCTGTCACACTGTAAAAGGATGGGATTTTTATATTCATCTCAAAAATAAGTTTATAAACAACAATCTAGATCAAGCTTGATGCATTTGTAATGGCCTAATGCTGGTCTGCTTATAGTCCCCCGAGCCAGCCTTACATACATAATGAGCTTCATCATTTCCATCCAGAATTCGAAGGCCAATAATGATAGTGAATATTTGCTTGTGTTCAATAATGATTGTTCTTTTCTTTCTTTTTTACCCATTTAATGGGACTTTATTTTATTTTTTAATATTAACTTTTCAGGGTGTACCATAACAACTTAACAGACAGGAAAAAACTGAAGGTCTTTTTTGTAGATCATTGTGGCTTGAAGTCTAAAAAAAATTGATGATGTGAGACCTATGCACATGTATTAAAGTAATTAAGAGTGTCGTGCACCGAAAGTTATTTCATTTTCTTTACACCTTGGCTCATTTTTTTTAGTGTGCTCAACACCCATGCAACATTTCCTCTTTGTACCGCGAAACTCACTCTTTGTCGGAAGTACTCCCCTATACGTCTTTCTTTCGATTCAAGGACCAGAGACTTGGAAATAGAATTGAATAGATCCAAGGGATTTGGTCCAAAAGATCCGAAAGTTTGAACGGCGAAGGGACAGAAAATTAATTATGAGAGAATTTCGAGATACTAGGCTCATAGTTGTAATGAGAAAAGAGTTATCACTTAAAAGGTCTTTATAGCACAAGGCTTTCTACAATATGTCCGATGTTGAGAGCCGTATAATGCCCCCAGCTTACAACACTCATCAATTAATCATATGTTGCATATTTTTCATTATTTATGATAGGGACACCCTGCTATATGTACTACAAGATATTACATAATTTATTTTGCCATTAGTATTTAATGCGTATCTGTAAGATTTTTTTTCTATATTATAATGATCTCCAAATTGTTTATGATTTTCTCGTTTATTTTTAAAATAAAACAAAACTACTTTTGAAATATAAATTATGTCAAATAATTATTATTAGGAAGTTGGTAAGTTTTGAAGAAATAAAATAATATTTATATTTTATTTTTATTCATGTTGGAAAATAAGGATATTCTCATTTTATTTGATAATCTCAATTTCGTTTTTTTTTTTTCGAACAAAATTGAGATTATATTGTTTAACTTTTCATTACAAATTATTATTTCTTGGAAATTCGAACAACTTTTTTAAATGTTTGACAGAAATGAAGACGTAGCGTAGGTTAGTACTGCTCCTTTTGAATTACTTTTTTCTAGATCTCAATTATTTTTAAAATAAGTTTTCTATTGTATTCATTTTTGAAGATTTTTATATGAAGAAAAAAAGAAAAGATTGGAAAACAATAATAAAAACAAAAGCATCACTTTTATACATTTTTAATGAAGCATTTTTATTTCATTGACCCTTACAAATAAGCAGTAGGTTGCTGTACCTAAGTGATAATTGATCTGTATGAGTATTTCTAAACAACTTCTGTTCTCTGCTCTAAATATTTCTTTTGAATCTGGATAGTCTCGCAGAAAGTTTTCTGAAAATTCTCTGTAGCAAAGAAAATTCTCTGTGTCAGCAGAGGATAATTTTTGGTTGTTGTTGCTTAGCGTCTATATAACATAAAGGTCATTTGAGACGAAAGTTTTACCCTCTATTTGTTGGAAACTCACCAACCAGCCAATACAATTAACCTCACCCAGCCTGAGAGGGACCGGGAATATCCAGCATCACGAGGGTTGCACTTGCAATGATCACCCATCTAAGTCCTCACCTAACTGCATGTTGCTTAACTTCCGTGACAGAACGAGGGATGGTGTATTCAACGTGCTATCGACGCTGGTTGCAGATTATTTTACACCAGCGTAGATTACAGGTCGCATAAATATTCTCTGAAATAACGGAATTTTTTTTTTTCAATCAACAATATGATAACTTTTTTTTATAAATAATTTTTTTTTTCATCTGACCAGCATCTGGTAATGAACCAAGGATGCTGGCCGCATTACCCCTCTGTATGTCTAGGGAGAAAACTTGTTTTATAAAGTTTGGTGTCCGCGTGTCACCTGTTTTCTCTTGTATACCAAATCACCTTCACTCAAGGGGACAAAATCGTCTGCGCTAGAACTTGCAACCACGTGTGAAAGCACCTTAACAATGTATTGAAAAATCTAATTAGGCCCCGCGTCTTAGCCTCACTTTCTCGCCTAGTGTGAAAGGTTCTCAAAGGGTCATCTCTTTAGTATTACCATAGCGTGTAGAATTAGGAAGTGTGGAAACCACCCCCCGCCGGCCTTCATCGTGGCGTCCTCAGCGTGGGTTCCATGCAACTGGGGTTTGTTTCACCTCTTAATTCTACACGCTATGGTATTACATTAAAATATTTCTGGGAAATCTTATCTAAAAGAAATTTCTATGTGCTGCGTCCATTATTTAGAACTACTGCAACCCATTTGGCTAACTCTTCACTTTCAAACACATCTGCTGCCCTTAGAAAGCATAGCAGATGTTTTATGGTCTGGAGTGTATTGTTTTCAGCTCTTGTCCTGGGTATCCAAGAGTTGGGACTCTTATGAGTGCATGTGCTCGGTATTTGAAGCTCTTAACCCATTAACGCCTAGCGTTGCCATATGGCAACGATGGAGGCAGTGCAAGTTTCTGACCTCTTAGTTCAATACGGTACATGTTACCACTTTATAACATTATAGTTCTCATTGTTGACAATATTTGCTACCTTCTGAATTTTACTAGACATTTTGATATTTATTTATCAGAAGTTTTGATATTTATTTTTTCAAAAGGGATCAACGTTTTCCAACAGTTCAGGCGTTAATGGGTTAATTAAGATTCATGGGCTTTATTCCTGAGTGCTCATGTTCACGGATGAGACGGGGGTGTGGACATCACCGCAGAAGTAGGCCCAGCAGGTTCAGAAGACACAGGAAGAAGAGAGAGGACACCAGAGTTACCAGCGTGTAGTGAGCTAGCATGAACCTGGAGTAGAGCAGAAATATATTTTAGGGAGTTCGAGTGAGTCAATGAGATGCGAAATAAAGTAGAATTCCGCTAACTCAAAATTCAAGGTTGATGAAAATAGGATGATCATTCGAAATAATATACTATGATAATATATAAAAAGAAGAAAAAAACACTGCCAATTATGGACACAATACTTCCTCGTGATTGTTTCACAGTGTATACACACGTGCCAATTTGAGATTTTATACTAAATCACTTGTATATCCAAAACCGCTTAGCTGATTTTCTTTAAATTTGGGACCATCTACAGAGCGTCTTCTATATGTGTGCAAAATTTCATCAAAATCCGTTGAGTAGTTTCCGAGATTTGCGCGTTACAAGGAATATTTTTAACAGACCGACACAGAACCAAATTGCTCAGGAGGTTATGAAACGTTCAGACATATGAAAAAATTGAAATCGGAGCAAAAAAATATTTTTTTTTACAAAAACGAGCACAATAGTTCCGATTTCTAATATTAGAAATTTCTCGGAAGTAAAATGGAAACAATGTAAACAATAAAATGAAAAAAAAAAAAAAAAAAAATAGATCAATAGTCAATACATGTGTCTAAGTACTATAGTAACTATAGCAACCGAGATGATTTTTCGATTTTACAGATTTCGCGGTGAAATATGGTTTTTCGGGTCTCACGGAAAAACTATAAAAGCTACGAAATTTTCTTTACATTTTTGTAATCTGTAGGTCTGAATACATACATATGTTCTAACTAAAGGGCGGGGTTGTTCTCATCCACCCAACCCTTATCTCACCTGTGCCGCTTCCTGATCCCCAGCGGCACCGTGTCCAGACTATCCTTCACCAGGTACACTCGTAGTCCTCTCATGTGCGTGTAGAAGTAGTCCTCCCATATCAGGGAACTTATGTCGAAGTTGAAGAACTTTTGATCTTCTACGCCTAGAAAAGCAAGAGAATGACGAGTAAAAATTACGATTATCAATTCTCCAGAGCTATTTGTTAAATTAAATCTTCGAGTCCATTCCAGAAATACGCGCACTCATCTTATATTTAAACTCAAGAGAAGCCATTCTAACGTGGGCGAATTCTCCCCAATGCAAAGGAATCAATCCATGGGGGAACAGAGCCAGTGATGATGGGCTTGATTTGTTTCATATATGAGTCCCTTTTTTTGGCTTTAACGTCGCTTTCAACTGCATGGTCATAGCACTACGAGTGTTGAACCCTCCATTCGGTGGAAACCATAAACCAGCTACTCAAATTAACCTCACCCACCCTGAGTGGACCGGTATTAGCCAGTACCCATTCAAGTCCAAACCTCGCTAGACGTTGCTTAACTTCAGTGACAGAACGAGAACTGGTGTATTCAACGTGCCCTCAATTAAATCATACTCTAGAGGAAGGATAATGCCAAAATTTTCTACCACCTAACCCTCAGAGTCTTTTATTATTACGATACTCAAATAAATGAGGAAAAATGCATGCACTGGGATTCGAACCGATGGATCCCTACGCTACCTGGATTACTTAGCCGTACTTTTCTTTCGAACCAAAGTGGATTCAACTGGAATAAAATGAACGAACTGGAAGAAAGTCATTTTTCTTTTGGAAGAGGAAAAATCTTCTTCCAGTTTGGTTAACCAAAATGGATATAGAAAATTCTTGCTTCCAGTTCTTTTATAGGTTAAGTCCATTGTTTATCTTTGAAAGTACTGAAACGCATTTTTCTTTCACAAATAGTGGGGAAGCTAAACTGGAAATATTTGGAATAAAATGGAAATACATATTTGGAAATACCGAACCTGGAAAAAAAATATCCAAAAGGAAAATACCTCTCTAGACTAGCGCCTTAACCACTTGACTCCCAAAGCGGTTTTTTTTTATTGAACGAAGCGAACCGAAGCTGACCTGGTCATTGAAATTCACTTCTTTTTTTTTGACCGAACCGAAAAATCCTGACCAGAGTGGACCTTTCGGTCCAGAGTGAGTGGCTCGTTCGTTCGGTCATGGCTTTTGGTTCGGTAAGAAAAATAAGAAGGGGATAATTTCAAATGCAAAATGTAAACAAACACCGATATCTTTAATGTAAACAAACCAGAGTTCCGAAAATCGCTTTTTTTTATTCTTCAAATTTTGGTTGACCAGAGCTGATTGTTCGGTATTGTTCAGGCTTTTCGTTCAATTAAAAAAAAAACCGCTTCCAATACACGCAGGCTAGTGGTTATCTTACCCATCTTCCTCCTTGACTCCCAATACACGCTGGCTAGTGGTTATCTTACCCATCTTCCTCCTTGACTCCCAATACACGCTGTCTAGTGGTTATCTTAACCATCTTCCTCCTTGACTCCCAATACACGCTGTCTAGTGGTTATCTTACCCATCTTCCTCCTTGATTCCCAATACACGCTGTCTAGTGGTTATCTTACCCATCTTCCTCCTTGACTCCCAATACACGCTGTCTAGTGGTTATCTTACCCATCTTCCTCCTTGACTCCCAATACACGCTGGCTAGTGGTTATCTTACCCATCTTCCTCCTTGACTCCCAATACACGCTGTCTAGTGGTTATCTTAACCATCTTCCTCCTTGACTCCCAATACACGCTGTCTAGTGGTTATCTTACCCATCTTCCTCCTTGACTCCCAATACACGCTGTCTAGTGGTTATCTTACCCATCTTCCTCCTTGACTCCCAATACACGCTGTCTAGTGGTTATCTTACCCATCTTCCTCCACTGTCTAGTGGTTATCTTACCCATCTTCCTCCAGAGGGCGCGGGTGTTGCTGTCACTGAAGAGCCACTGACGAGTGCTGAAGTAGGAGAGAACCTCGGAGAAGCGGTGGATTTTCCTGTACGCGTTCACCATGCTGGAATCATGCGGCGGGTTCATACTTAGGCGAATTTAATATACGTTTTTCTAATATTAAATAGCTCAGTGGTTAAGCACTCGCTTGCCATGCGGAAGGTCCCGGGTTCGAACCCCCGCGCCGACAAAAATTTGTATTCAAAAATTTGGTTACAGTTGTTTGTAAGGGATACCTTCCGGTGCGCTCGTGTTGACCCAGCACCTAAATGGGAAGTATTGTGTCACTTCTCGCCCATCAGAGGGGAGGCATACTACGGGATGGGCAGGCTACAACACAGACCACAAGCGTCTACAGTAGCTCCTGTTTCATGGCTACGAAACAAAAAAGGCTGTGAAACACTCATCTTTAAAAAAAAAAAAAAAAAAAAAAAAAAAAAATACCTATTATTATTATTATTATTTAACTCTTTATTGGTCAACTACATACATTCAACAAAATAAGACATGCTAAAAAAAAAATAATAAAAAAATAGAATATGTAGTGAACCAAGGGGCGAGGTTAAAGCCCTTGTGGCTTTCTCTTCCACCGAACCGAACCCTCTGTGGCGCTAAGTCACGGATTGCGTACTGTAGGAAAAACCGAAGTTTAGCAGTGACTTGTGATATAGAATTTGTCTATTAATTTCGCCCTTAATATTCTGTATTTCGTAAGATTTTATTTATATTTTATTAGACGAATGATTTTGACATAGGTAGTTATAATTATTAATGAACTATCTACTATCAGAAAAAAAGAAACGGTTAAATATGAAGGGAAAAATAAAATAATAAATATTATTCTGACTTATGTTTATTCGATATATTCAGATACATATTACCAAAAATTCATTTTTCGTTGTGCTATAAAAATAATACCTATTGCGATTATGGCCAACGCTGGTCCGCCTTTGACCAATATTTTTAAAACAAATCTCTTCTTCAAATTTTAAACTCGTATTTAATCAAGTGGTTTTTAAACCATGAGTGAACCGTCAGTAGTATTTCGGGTCACTATAAAACGTAGCTAGGCTTAAATAATTCATTGACATTACGAGTTCTTGTTAGATCGCTCGAGTTCAGCATGATTCCTTAATGAACAAGGCACATTTTGGTATAATACTACAGGTACTCTTATGGAGGAAGAACACATCACCTATATCTCTTGGGTAATGAACGTGTCTCATAAAATCGGCCAGTTTGGATAGTTTTAACACAGAGGAAAATGACAACAATAACAAATTATTAAATGGTTTTGAAAGTGATATCGGTAGCCATATTGGATAGTTTATGTGATAGGTTTGAGCCTTGAGGCATTACGAGTTCTCTATTGCTTATTCCTCCATGGGTGCGCTATACAAAACAAACCAATCCGTACCGTGGCTTGCGACCAATCAGCCGGGCTCCTATATCCACAAGGAACGCGGGCACCCAATGCAAGAAGAAGATAGAGAGCAGGTGGATGGATCTGTGCTTGTTCAGGTGGAAACAGTAGTACCAGATCTGTGGACAAACCAACACTCAACATGACATTAAATATTAAAAGATCTCTATGAATGGTTTTATTTGTGGTGAAGCACAAGGCCTCTTCACAATTTTGGTGGGTAGCGTAGCATTACTAAGAGCCTCGTTTACTTTTTCGAATTATTCTATTAGATTAATTTCTTTTTACTCTGATAATGCCCCCACTGGTCGTTACTCATACAAGTAACTACTCATTTTTCCTCACGAGGTATGAGTGGACCCCGAACATCCATGTACAGAGCAGAAATTCCTGCCCCGCTGGGGATCGAACACAGGTCACCATGCGTGCAATGCCTCGCGCGCTAACTCACTCTGCCACGGTGACTACCCAAATATTAAAAGATCTGTAATAAGAAAAGAAATATTATTTTTGACAATTACTCTTTGATTGGTCCTGTGGGGGGTAATGTTACTCGCTTCCGTGGAATGCTTTAATCCATAAGTGGCCCTTGGGTAGTGCTAAATGAGTAACGCTTTCTGGATGCCAAACTGTCCATAAGATCTCCTGGCTGCTTAAATTATTTCAGTAGATATATGATTTTGAATAAAGTTATCCATACGATAAATAAAATTGGTCCTGTGGGCGAGGACAAGTCGGGAAAACTTTTCAACTGCTAAAGTTACATCGAGACGGGGGATTTATCGTCCATTCTCTGGAAACTCACCAACTACTCATGTTAACCTTACTCTGAGCCTGGATTGGGCCTGAAATAGCCAGTATAACGAGGATTTAAATTTGAATGGTCACCAATCCAAGTCCTACTATCGATAGACGTTGCTTTCAATTTCAAAGGACAGAACGAGAACTGGCCCTCATTCCAGAAAGCACTCGCACTCTCATAATCCCCGAATCTCAACTTCAACCGTATTTTGTTCAAATTAACCAATCAGAGTGCGTTGTGTGACGGTGGAAAGGGAGATTAGGTGATTATGAAAGTGAGAGTGCTTTCTGGAGCAAGGGCCTGGTGTATTGAACGTGCCATCGAAACAGGTGGGTCAAGGACATGTAACTGATAGTAAAAAATGAAAAGTTATCATATTTGTGTTCATTACTGTCGTGATATCACAACTACTCAAACTAGCTTTTCAATGTTTACTCTTACCCTCAAAAATAGCTTAGGATGGGTCCTCTGTATAAAAAAAAATATGAAAAATAAAACAAATGATTTATTATTATTATTATTAAATCTACGCTGAAACCGGGACTTGAACCACCAACCTCCAGGTTACAAGTCCGCCGCCTTATCGATCAAGCTATACTGAGGTCGGTAACATGTAACTGATAGTATACCATGAGCTGGGAAGGTATCTGCGGCTCTGCCCGCTCATTGAGCGACATGAACTGTCTCCAGGTAAGAGGGCGCTGATTGGACGAGACGAAGTTGTATATGGGGACTGAAGAGGGAAGCGTCTTGCGCCTCAGTTTGCGCTTGTGGAGGCGTCTGGTGGAGACGATGTGGTAGTCAGGGTCACCGGGACCGAACAGGTGGTCAGACTCTTTCTCTTCTACAGGCGCGGGGGCGGGCAGTTCCGAGTTGATGGCTTCCATCCTAGAAGAGTAAATTCAGCCCATTCAGTAAACTATTTCTCACCGAACCCAAAAAGCTTCTTGAGCTGAAAATGGAGACTTTCAAGAGCTCAGTTTACATCTATCCAAATGTGAAGGAAAAAAACCAGCTACTTCAGGAACAACCAAGATAATATTATATTTCAAGATCAAACGATCATAGTTTACTTATTATATCGTGTTGTTTTCCTTTCTAGGTTAATAAAATTGAATGACTGAGGATTGAATCGAATGGCGCGTTGAATGCACCGGTTCTCGTAGGATCGATCATCGAAGTTAAACAACGTCCAGCGAGGCGAAAACTTCGTGATGCTGGCATTCTGGCCAAACTATGGCTGGATGAGGTTAATGTGGATAGCAGGTTTGTGAGTTTCCTGCGAATGGAGAGTAACACCTCCGTCGTGATATGACCATGTAGTTGAGAGCGACGTTAAACCCAAATTAAAGAAAAATCGTACTATCGAAGTATTGCTTAGGTAAGGAATGCGGAATATTACGATTAGATTATTATAACATGATAAGTAAAACACATAAGCTCTTGTGGCTTCATAAGGCATCGGACATCTAATTCGATGATCTTGGGTTCAAATCCCAGCAGGGGTGAACTTATTCCAACTCGCCAATTTCCTAATACTTGAGAAAATTCAAAGGGATATAGCATATACTCGTATTATAGTTATTTAATAGAAACAAACCATCTTTGATTCATGAGAACCAACTCACCTCAATGATGGTTGAACCAAGAAATTTGAAAGTTATTTATTATTTGATATAGTGTGATTACTCATATTATTTTATTTTATTAATTTTAAGTACTTATATATTTATTATGTTATTCTAAACATTGTAATGAAATGATGTACAAAAAAAGCACAAATCTTGTTGAAAAAAAAAATTAATACTTTATTGGCAAACTACTTGATACATACTTCTGGTTATATCAGCTGCCCAGTCTGGTTGCCCAACGGGTACCGCAGTTAAACAACATCTTTAATTGTTGAGATTGAGATTGCCATAGGCAATAAACCCACCCTTTAGTTAGAACATATGTTTTCATATATTTTCTATTCTTTTTCATTTTTATTGTATCTATTGTTTCCATTTTTTTCATTGTTAAAATACATAATTATTTGTATGTACAGAATGTCCATTTATATCTAATAAAGTGTTGTATAATAATAATCAAGTGAAGGAGTTACGTCACGTAATTTTAAAGAAAATTTGAAACTATTGGATATGCGACACTCTGTTGAAACAACTATCCAGAAGAGTGTGATCCTGCAAACTTGTCATCTTGTGCGGAAATTTTTTAACAATTAATTTTAACATACTAGTTATAGTTTTAGTGAGATAGACTGAAATGTCTCCTCACTATTAACTTAGAAGAAAAAAAAAAAAAAAAAAAAAAATGTATCTTCCTCGAAATAATAATAACATCTTTTTCTTCCACCTTGGACTACCAGGGCACCTACCTGCTTCGCGCGATGTCCCAGGCGGCGACCACCATGCAGTTGATGACCATGTCCACAGGCACCAGGTCAGCCAGCATGGTGCCGTCGCAGTGCAAGGACCGCAGGAGGCCAATCCCCGCCCCCGCCACCACGCCCGTGGGGCCGTAGAAGTTGTTGATCCAGCCCGCTATCGGCTCCTTCGATGTGGCGATCACTGGGGATCGTAATAATAATAATATCGCCTTATTTATACTGCCCGATTAGGACTATTAAAGTCCCATTATTCCAGCAGTAAGCCCAAGACATATTATTATGTGGTAAAAATCCCAATTGGGAGGATAACATGTCATGTCCCAGCTGGGTTTCGAACCCACGACCTCTGGAGTCTTTGGATTCACAGAGTGCCGCCTTTACCACTGAGCTACTGGGACAGACTAATCGTAAGCAAACAAACAACTTCAATCATGAGCTTGAACAATGCCGACTCCAAGTAGGATTGGGAAAAGGCAAAGTGAAAGAAGAAGAAGAAGTCAGCCCCATTCAGGCTGGGTGAGGTTAATTTGAATACCTGGTTCGTGAGTTCCCAGTGAATGGAGGTTAAAACCCAAACATGACAAACATATCACTGGGGATCGTAAGCAAGGAGGAAGGTGAGATCAAGAGACAAGATCGTATTTACGAGTTTCGAGTCGGTTATTAGTTTTTCTTGTTAACAATAATCGCTGTACATGAAAAACATACATGGGAACTAACTTTGCCGTTACTATACACTCTGCCGCGGTGTCTCTTTCTTTGTAATGGGCGTTCCTTACACCTCACCCGAGGTGTTTGATACGAGAAATAAAAACTTATTTCCATAGGCAATAACCCCGCCCTTTAGTTAGGACACATGTATATATTTATCTATTTTTTCCCTTTTTATTGTTTATATTGTGATGGTCTCCTTTTTTTAATTTTTATAATGATTATTTGTATTGCACATAATTATATATGTCTTTAGTACCAATACAGCATTTAATAATAATAATAATGAAGAAGAAGCACTTACCTATGGAAGGTCTGACAATGGCTATGGGAAGTTTGTCTCCTTTGCTCCTGACCACATCCTCCGCGACACACTTTGTCAGAGCGTAAGCATTAGGCCACTCTCCCAGGATCCTGTGGCATTGGAATTCAAAAGCCATATTAATTTCACAAATTATCAGTTGCATGATTATTAGGTACTTCCAAGAAAAATCTAACATGAGATAGCGGAAGTATTGATCTCTTTTTTGTAATCAGTATAATCAGTAAAGTGAGAAGTTGTACTAGATGTACATGAACATCAGAACATACCCTGGACAGCTGATTCGAGCTTCTTTTCTCTCATCAGCAGGTATCCATCTGAATATCCATCTCATCAACTATAACCTCTCTATTTTAATCAGTCAACTGTTTCTTTTTTTCTCCGAATCGAAAAAAAAAAAAAAAAAAACAAATCGGGAGAGTCTAAGGCTGGTATGCAGAGACGATTTTGTAATCCCTATAGGGTTCACTGTAGGGTGGTCCCGAGCTCGCTATAGGGAGTACTTCGACCTTGACAATTATTCATTAAAGAAACATCTGATCGCACATGCGCACAGACGCTTTAAACAAACGTCTCTGAATAACAAAATCAGCTGAATGGACAAATGACCCAGACTTCCCTACAGTGAGGACTCTGCATGCCACCCTAATTCGTCCAGAAATGTTATCAGCTCAGTTTCGAAAAAACCGACCGAAAACGACCGACCGAAAACGAACGAAGGAAATAGACAAGACACAGAGCGCTACTGACCCGGGAGTGATCTTGGCAAGCATCTCCTCACTCAAAGTCTCGGCCATCAGTGTGAGGGTCAGCCAGGGTATGGGCGGCTCGTAGAACTTCTCCTCGATGTGCTCGCTATCACAGTTGGAGTAGGCGGTCGATACGAACACGAACGCCTGATGAGAAACAAAAGAAAGTGTATTTTTTTGTAAATCTATTTTTTTTTTTTAAGCTTTATTAGGAGGACAAAGTACAACGGTAACAGTATAAAATTAAGAAAAAAAAAAAAAAAAAAAACACAAACAAACAAATGAAAAAACAAATAAGTAAAAAAGAAAATAACAATAATGTCCTACCTAAAGGGCGGGTGGCAATTTTTTGTGATTGTGATGCATATATTTTATCTCTATTTAGTGTGATCATGATTTCTCTGCCCTACAGTAATGACATATTGTTTATATGCTATTGAAGTCATGTCTCAAAAAGTTTTTTCCTTTGGAAATCCAGGTAGTCTGGCTGAGGGACTATAAACATGGAGTAGACCAGCAGTCTGGCTGGGGGACTATAAACAGGGAGTAGACCAGCAGTCTGGCTGGGGGACTATAAACAGGGAGTAGACCAGCAGTCTGGCTGGGGGACTGTAAACAGGGAGTAGACCAGCAGTCTGGCTGGGGGACAATAAACAGGGAGTAGACCAGCAGTCTGGCTGGGGGACTGTAAACAGGGAGTAGACCAGCAGTCTGGCTGGGGGACTGTAAACAGGGAGTAGACCAGCAGTCTGGCTGGGGGACTATAAACAGGGAGTAGACCAGCAGTCTGGCTGGGGGACTGTAAACAGGGAGTAGACCAGCAGTCTGGCTGGGGGACTGTAAACAGGGAGTAGACCAGCAGTCTGGCTGGGGGACTGTAAACAGGGAGTAGACCAGCAGTCTGGCTGGGGGACTATAAACAGGGAGTAGACCAGCAGTCTGGCTGGGGGACTATAAACAGGGAGTAGACCAGCAGTCTGGCTGGGGGACTGTAAACATGGAGTAGACCAGCAGTCTGGCTGGGGGACTATAAACATGGAGTAGACCAGCAGTCTGGCTGGGGGACTATAAACATGGAGTAGACCAGCAGTCTGGCTGGGGGACTATAAACAGGGAGTAGACCAGCAGTCTGGCTGGGGGACTGTAAACAGGGAGTAGACCAGCAGTCTGGCTGGGGGACTATAAACAGGGAGTAGACCAGCAGTCTGGCTGGGGGACTGTAAACAGGGAGTAGACCAGCAGTCTGGCTGGGGGACTATAAACAGGGAGTAGACCAGCAGTCTGGCTGGAGGACTATAAACAGGGAGTAGACCAGCAGTCTGGCTGGGGGACTGTAAACAGGGAGTAGACCAGCAGTCTGGCTGGGGGACTGTAAACAGGGAGTAGACCAGCAGTCTGGCTGGGGGACTATAAACAGGGAGTAGACCAGCAGTCTGGCTGGGGGACTGTAAACAGGGAGTAGACCAGCAGTCTGGCTGGGGGACTGTAAACAGGGAGTAGACCAGCAGTCTGGCTGGGGGACTATAAACAGGGAGTAGACCAGCAGTCTGGCTGGGGGACTATAAACAGGGAGTAGACCAGCAGTCTGGCTGGGGGACTGTAAACATGGAGTAGACCAGCAGTCTGGCTGGGGGACTATAAACAGGGAGTAGACCAGCAGTCTGGCTGGGGGACTGTAAACAGGGAGTAGACCAGCAGTCTGGCTGGGAGACTATAAACATAGAGTAGACCAGCAGTCTGGATGGGGGACTATAAACAGGGAGTAGACCAGCATTGGCTTGGTTCTGGGGACCCTTGTCAATTAATAGCCTCCTTGTGAAGACATCCGTAGAAGTGCTGAGTCATTCCTCCACTGTCTGGCTACCATCGTTCACGATGACGCCACCCTATGATGATGAATCCAGAAAGAACACTAGCTGTATTACCTCACTGGATTGCAAGAGACACTTTTTGTGTGAGAAATGAAGACAAATATGCATCAAGTAATCCCAAATTTATAGAAGATTTACTTGCGTATTATTTGTTTACTTTCACAAATAGATAAAAGATCTTGAAATATCTGACACAAAGACTTTTGTTTTATAATTTCGCCTTAACGTCGCTTTCAACTGCATGGTCATATGGTGACGGGGGTTTTAACTTCCATTCACTGGGAACTCACGAACCAGGTATTCAAATTAACCTCACCCAGCCTAAGTGGGGAGGGAATAAAAAGCATTAAGAGGGGTCAAATTTGAACCACACGAGACATCTTCTTCTTTCAATTCGCCTTTTCCCAATCCTACTTGGGGTCGGCATTGTTCAACCTCATGATTGAATTTGGTTGGTTGACCCCGGTGAACGCCACGAGACTAAACCGCCATAAAGAAAAAGCCGCACCTTTGGGTGGAAGAGATTGCCATAGGCAATAACCCCGCCCTTTAGTTAGGACATATGTATATATTTTGTTTATTTTTTTCTCTTGTTTATATTATTAATATTGTCAATTTTTATATTTAATTTTTACCATTATTTGTCTGTATATATGTTCTACTAATAAAGAGTTTCTAAATAAATAAATAAAATAGGATAGTAAATTATAATTAACACAAAAACTAGAACAAGGCTGCATCCCACGACACAAGGACCATACTTCATACTTTTCAACCATTAGTGTGAGATGACGACAGCCAAAAGAAACCAGCATAAGTTCAATTAAAAATATTATGAATTATGTAAATTTGAACATGGATTATTATTATGAATTATGTAAAAAAATATTTGAACCATTTACTTGTCATGTATTAAAAAAAAAATACCTTGAAAAAAAAAAAAAAAAAAAAATACCTTGAGTTGAGGCATGCCCCGGGCCATGTTGAGCAAGTCAACGGTGGACCGCACATTGGTGAGTACCGCAACCCGCAGACTCGTGTCGAACCGCACCGCGGCCGCCGCATGGAACACCACATCTACCGAGGCTGTGAGGAGAGCGCGCTCCTCATCCGAGAACCCGAGGCCAGACTTAAGGCAGTCCCCGTACACGAGTCTCACCTTGGAGAGGTAGGCGGGACACTCGGACTTCATGCGGTCGAAGAACTGGGGACCGAAACAATCAAATAATATTTTTTTTTTTTAATATTTTATATTTTTATATTTTATTTATTAAACGGGAATAACCCAATATACATAAATTACAAAATGTTACAGTTAAAAACATACAAAATATTTTAAAAATAATACATAATATGTAGGTGAAAGACAATTAGTTAACACGTTCAACGCCGAGCCATATATGTTAGATATGTTAGCACTGGGCCGGGGACGAAATCACTATGATTGCTGAGTGGGCCTGAGACCCACCAGTGGGTTTCACTATTTAGTTCTTAACAGGCCTTCATTAACTCGGACTTCATGCGGTCGAAGAACTGGGGACCGAAACAATCAATGAGTTAATGCTGCCAACCTCCATGGCGTAACGCTTGTGATACTGTCCGTAGCCCAGAGATCCTGAGTTCGACTCCCGGTTGGGGCAGACTTTTCGAACAGAAAATTCTGTTCCCTACGAGCACGTGAGGCTGGCATTTCTGGACCTACCCAAGCTGGGTGAGGTTTATGTGGGTAACTAGTACAATTCCCAGCGAATTGAGGGTAAACTATCTCAAAGCGTCGTCCTGACTATCTCAAATCAGGACGTTCAAACCAAATAAAATCAACTGGTCACAATAGATCGAATAGAGGTCGGTGTGATAATTGGGGCTTCTCTTGTGGAACTCCAACCAATTAATAATAATAATCATGCTTTTATTCACAATGGTAGGTAATATAACAACCACTCAAATTTGCCGTAATAAATAATTGCCATACTTGGGACTCGAAACTCCAGCGAGCTTCCCCACGTTATTTTTAAGGGTAATATTACTAGACTTACCGGTCCTTCGAATATTTCGTAAAATCTGCGGACATGACTCTTGCCCATCTTTGGTCTGACTAGAATGTAGATCATGTTGATATCCTGGCAGGTCCTGGAACAATGAAATATTGCTCAGTTCCATAAAATATTGAAAACGTGCAAAACACAGCTGGCTTTTTGCAAGATAATGTGATTGAATCCGTCGCAAATTTCACCCAGTATAAAAAGAAGGTTCACCCCTGGAGAAGCATGGTGGAGTCTACAAAAAATAGTTTTCAGTTAGTTCTCGCATAACACGGCCAGATGAGTCTCATGAAAGTCGTGTTTTACAAACAAGGGTTATGCTGCGCGTGGGCTAGGTGCTGCGAACTTCCTCACGCTTATCCATGGGATCTTATCTGTTCTGAAGCCTAGTTTGTAGCCAAGTGATCAGACTCTTGGTAAGTTCGGGAAAAACAACTATTAAAGAATTGACCCGACCCAATACAAATAAGCCGAGCCAAGTTTCAGCAAATAAAGGGATCTTGACCACATCATAATATGTCTGGGGTTTACAGCTGCAATAATGGGAGTTTATTTAAATATGCCGATATCAATAATAATAATATTCTTTAGTGGAAGGTAAACACCAGGCGAGTTTAATGCTTAAAAAAATTTCTACTGGCTAACCTTCAGGGTCTTATTATTATGTACTCAAATAAATGAGTACTCAAATAAATGAGGAAAAAATCATGCATTGGGTGGATTCGAAAAAACGGATCCCTACGCTACCTTAATTACTTCACTACCAAAGCACGGTTATTATTATTATTACTACAACATAAAATGTACCAAGCCCAAACTGTAATAAACCCGTGGCTCCTGTCACGAGGATAATAAGCCCTAACAATAGTCACCTCAGCAGTTTCTCCAGCAAGACTTTGCCCATGAAACCCGTGGCTCCTGTCACGAGGATAATAAGCCCTAACAATAGTCACCTCAGCAGCTTCTCCAGCAAGACTTTGCCCATGAAACCCGTGGCTCCTGTCACGAGGATAATAAGCCCTAACAATAGTCACCTCAGCAGTTTCTCCAGCAAGACTTTGCCCATGAAACCCGTGGCTCCTGTCACGAGGATAATAAGCCCTAACAATAGTCACCTCAGCAGCTTCTCCAGCAAGACTTTGCCCATGAAACCCGTGGCTCCTGTCACGAGGATAATAAGCCCTAACAATAGTCACCTCAGCAGCTTCTCCAGCAAGACTTTGCCCATGAAACCCGTGGCTCCTGTCACGAGGATAATAAGCCCTAACAATAGTCACCTCAGCAGCTTCTCCAGCAAGACTTGGCCCATGAAACCCGTGGCTCCTGTCACGAGGATAATAAGCCCTAACAATAGTCACCTCAGCAGCTTCTCCAGCAAGACTTTGCCCATGAAACCCGTGGCTCCTGTCACGAGGATAATAAGCCCTAACAATAGTCACCTCAGCAGCTTCTCCAGCAAGACTTGGCCCATGAAACCCGTGGCTCCTGTCACGAGGATAATAAGACCAACTATAACGACCACATTGGCTGTATGGCAAATTCCCATGATAAGGGGAATAACCAATGCCAAAAAAAAAAAAAAAAAAAAAAAAAAAAGCCCAACTATAGTCACCTAAGTAGCTTCTCCAGCAAGACTTTGCCCATGAAACCCGTGGCTCCTGTCACGAGGATAATAAGCCCAACTATAACGACCACATTGGCTGTATGGCAAATTCCCATGATAAGGGGAATAACCAATGCCAAAAAAAAAAAAAAAAAAAAAAAAAAGCCCAACTATAGTCACCTAAGTAGCTTCTCCAGCAAGACTTTGCCCATGAAACCCGTGGCTCCTGTCACGAGGACATTGGCACCTCGGAAGAAGTGCAGGATATCGCTGGTCTGGTCCTCATTCTCCTCCAGGAAAGACTCTATGGAGATGTCCACGCCCTCTATGATGTTGCTCATCACGACGCACGATCCTCCTGGAAATACAAGATTGAAAAAATAACGTTTCCATTAAAAAAAACTAAATAAAAAAAATGTCAAGAAATTTGGAAAAAAAATTAAAATTGGAGCAAAAAATAAATATTTTTTTTTTCAAAAACAAACAAACACAGTATTTCCGATTTTTAATAATAGAAAATTTCACCGACCTCAGTAGCTTGATCGATAAGGCGGCGCACTGGTAACCTGGAGGTCGGTGGTTCGAGTCCCGGTTTCAGCATAGACTTAGTAAAGCAAGTTTGAGTAGTTGTGAAATCACGAAAGTGACTAACACAAAAATATGATAATAGAAAATTTCTCGGAAGCAATACAGTAGAACCTGGATAGAACTCAAGGGACTTGAATTTCTCTCAAATCCAGATTTCTCTTATAAAAAGTTTGTTTTCCCTTAAAGAGAGAGAAATTTGACCTGGAAATCGTTCTCTTATATCCAGGTAGCTCTTATATTAAATTCTCTTATATCCAGGTTCGATTGTACAAAGTTGTTTATTTAAACTTAATTATGATTTTTAAAAAATACAAAGAAGCAGAAGAATTCCTAAGAAAAAATAAAATTACATCTGTTAAAAAAGTCTTTCAGATATTTAATATCATGTTTATATTCAGTAGGTGCTTATGTCAGTAACTCGGTATAATCAGAAAAATATAGGTATTACACCTATACACCATAATTTTATTATTATCACCCTAAATTTTAGTAATTCGCAACGATTTAATATTGCTAACTTTAAAAATTCACTGCACCAAACACAATATCAAAGGTATTAACACTGTTGATAATGTATGTGATCCACTTCATTATTCCTTTCTGAGTTTAAAAAAAAAATCTTGGACCGCACTCCTTAATTCATGGAAAGAAAACATATTTTTACGAACTTATTATTATTTGAAAAGGTGATGATTAATCATTTTTCTCAATAAAGATATATGTACCTACTAGTGGGTAATTTTATGTAGGTACATCTAGTTTATTAAAATTAGAAAAATTAAATGCTAGAATTTATTTAGGTTCAGGTTAATAAACTCACCCGAAATATTGTGAAGATTCAGGAACTCCAACTTATTGCACACGGAATTGATACTAGAGAAATTGGAATTGGGAAAAGGTTAATCAGAAAACAACAATAGCACGATCCCTACACACTTTATGACCTACGGATGTTAGGATTTTTCACATGTGGATCGGACTAATGCAATAAGGCAAATACAGGGTATATGAGCTCAACATAGTTGACTTTTAATCCAGAATTATAATAATAATAATAATATCGCCTTTTTTCTATTGCCCGTTTATGACTGAATTATTATTATTAAAGAATTTCAATCAAACTTTATTTACATTTTTTATATATAGGTACAGTGAAAAGATATAATTATGTATTAGTAAACAAAGCATGATCAAGGGTGGTGATAATACCTTTGGCATTCTCTTCCGCACCTTTTTAAAGAGTCTCATTATTCCAGAAGTAAGCCCAAAACGTAGGTTTTGTGGTTAATTTTTCATACTCTTAACAGGGGCGGCCCCATGGGGGTCAACTTTGGAATCTTAAATGGAACCACCCTATTTGTAATACATTTCTGAAAAGTAGTTGACATTAAAAGTATTTTAAGACTAGTTTGATATTTTTAATCAAAACAGGCCCGGAGATATCGTACATTTCATTTGACAGGTTTCAGTTATTTTTTAATTAAACACAGTCATGTCTTTTTATTTAAAATAATTAAATTTTCATGCCTTTTTTCTATCATTAGCTTTACCAGGGGAGGTGTCAAGGGGTCATCTTTTTTTTAAATTGTGTAAAAACTATTCTTCTTTCAGTATAGTCTGTGCTAAATAAATGCACTGAGTGTTGTTGTTTAATCTAAATTTAAGACACCCTTGAAAACAGGGCCGAAGAATAGTACTGCACGCGGGTTTTAGAATTTTTCACATTAATTTGAAATAAATCGGACCCTGTTTTATTTTAAATTGAACAACATGAATCATTGCATTTATTTCTCACAAATTATACTCGAAAAAGGAGGGTTTTTACATTTTAAAAAAAGTTCATTCATTGTTCCCTCACTACTCTTTTTTTTGGAGACCGCTAATCTCTACCAGTATGTCACGGGGTACACCTACTTACCAAAGCATTTCCAGTAAGTATTTGGGCTCATTACCAAGTCAAATGAGATGGCCACGTTTCTCCTAGGTGTTATTATTTTCATCGCCATTCACAGGGCCGGATTTGACCGAGATCTATTCAATGTTTGGGATATTTTTAGGACACATTGAAACACGTCTTGTTCTATAGATTCTATACTCACTTTTTTTTGGCTTTCTTTTATATGGCAGGATTCTCCTTCAAGAAGGTCTTCCACCCAACCATAACCATTACTTTTTACACACTTGAGATTTTTCAATTTGTTGAACCGTCACTGAATGAAAAAGAGAATTTTCAGACATTTTATATTTCTTCTCTGGGTGATTAATTTGCCATCTTTTTCGAAAGCGCGTTGTCAATAGTAAATAAACAGGACTAATAATAGACGTCAGAAAATACACGTGCGGAAATATGGCAAATGGTCGATTTTTTGTGTGTTTCAGAATACAAGATCTAAATGTTGTCTAAAATCAGGGTCGTATTTTATTTACATTTGTGTTTTAAATAGCTAACACCGGCCGAGTGGTTAAATCACTAGATTGGTGATTCAGGGAGCGTGGGTATTGTTGGTAAGGTTCAAATCTCACACAATGGGTGGGGTGAAATCGAATTTAGCCAAACACTTCATCTTCTTTTACTCTGTCTTATCCCGCTTAAGCAGGGTCGACGTTGTTCAACCTCATGCTTGAGATTGGTTGGTTTTGGCACATTTTTCACGGCTGGATGCCCTTCCTAACGCGCTAACGCCAACGATTCTATTTCATTTAACGTCCTGGATTAGGACGGGAGTTTTACCCTCCATTTGTTGGGAATCGTACCAGCTACCCACAATAACCTTACCCAGCCTGGGTAGGGTCGGAAACTATAGATATCTATCTATTAGCCAAACACTATATCTATTTATTAAGGTCGTTCCTACGACAGAAAATTGTCGGATATTCTGCTGGTTGAAAAGGAAAAACCCTCGGCGCGAACGACCTGTCTGTCGACAAGGTTAAAGCGCTTAAGAAGAAAAAAAAGGGAAAAACCAATAAAAATAGCAAACATAACAAAAACTGGACCAGAATCAATTAAGTTTCCCCGAGAGTGTGAGACTTCACAGCCGTAGGGCAGAATGATTTATATTTTTAGATGATCAGTCAGCATGATCTTGACAAAAATGTATAGACATGTGCATACAAAAATCGAATATTTTGTCATTAAGTACATAAAGTATCTGAGTTTGAAAAGAAAAGAAGATTATTATACGCACTTTAATGGAAGTAAAAAGGAATAAGAAAAAACATGAATGTAATACATAACCATGGTTATTTCACAAAAAATCACACTCATCTTACACTCGAGGAACTTAAGTAATATCGGCCTTGAGAGTTTATTCAGTGTAAGTGGAGTTAATTCTAGTCAAATTAAAATGCTTACAGAAATGCATTTCAGTGAAGCTGTAATGGAATTTCATATCTGAGTGTCTTGAGAAAGAAAAGTAAAAGAACAAGAAGATTAAGAACAAGAAGGAAAAAACAATTGAAGCTAAATAAAGTACATTAATAAAACAATTAAAGATAAAGCTAAAGATAAAGATACTTAACAATTAACAGTTTACTGGGTCAGTTGTATACTCGCTAATGGAGAATTTCACACATCATGCTCTTAACAGAAAAGTTAAACACCGTCCGTTGAGGTTGGGACTTGGTGGGTGACTAGTCAAATTCGGACGCCTCGTGTTGATGGCTACTCCCGGCTCAAACAAGGCTGTGTGAGGTTAATGAGGGGGTAGGTTTGTGAGTTTTCTAGTCTCGATTGACATGTAATGTTAAAAAGACGTGGAAAAAGAACAACAATAATGAGGTAAAGATTGAAATTCTCCACTGGCAACTACACAACAGGGTGAAAGAGTATTTTAGAGAAGAAAAATCCAATAGATTTCTTGGAGAACAAGTGAAAAATTCGTCATATATAAGAGAAAATGTTGGTTCTTATTTCAATATCTCACATCAATTGCAATAGTTTATTGCTAGACCAAATTAAATACAACATATTTGTGAGCTTGTATAAAAATGAGTATTACTTTCATATTGAAGCGCGCGATTAGCTCAGTAGTAAGGTACTAGCTTACCATGCCGAAGGTCCCGGGTTCAAACCCCAGAGCCGAAAAAACTTGTATTCAAAATTTGGTGACAATTTTTTGTAAAGAATACATTACGGTGCGCACGTTTGGACCCAGCATTTAAATGGGAAGTACTGTGTCACTTCTCGACCATCAGAGGGGAGGCATACTATGGGATGGACAGGCTACAACACAGACCACAAGGATCCTGGCAACTGTTTCGTGGCTACGAAATAAAAAAGTCTGTGAAACACTCATATACAAAAAAATCAATACTATAGTTAGGAAGCATATTGAGTATTTTTAATTAAAAAAAAAAAAAAAAATGAGTTCGTCTGGTATTTTTTTTTTTTTCAACATGACATTGAATGAAATCTGATAGGATCAATCATGTTAACATAGCTATGTCTGGCTGGCTGGGGGACATTTTACAGAGAGAAGACCACTGTCTCGCTAGATGTCTATAAACAGAGAACAGACTAGCCAACCCTAATAAGCCTGGCTAGCTTCCAGTTTTCCCTTTCTTATAAAGAAAAAACCCAGTTTCTCACTCATAGAAATACGTGGTACAAGATGAACCTACTTTATAACAGAACTGTAGTTGGCCATCACTCCCCCCCCAGCTGTAAATATGCTCGTTACAATAACGAGAACATAGCTAAGGTTTCAATGAGCTTTTTGCTCAATTCAACAGCACTATACTTCATTAATTATAAAATAAATCCGTTATTTCAATAAATTAATTGAATTGCTTACAAAACTACCTACAAATTACATTATTATTAACTAAATAAGTACATTAGAAATACATTAATATTAATAATAAAAAGCAATATTAAAATAATACATGTAACAAAACGGTGGGAGAAAAAATAAATGAGAAAAAATATTGGCAAGAAACCTTTGATTAAAGTAAAAGTTTAGCTAGCTTTAATGGTACGTTGAATAAATAATCAGTCCTCTTAACAATCTCGCCGCCATGTGTATCTCCAGCGATACACATAATAATAATAATAATATCGCCTTATTTATACTGCCCGATAAGGACTATTAAAGTCTCATTATTCCAGCAGTAAGCCCAAGACATATTATTATGTGATAAAAATCCCAAATGGGAGGATAACTTGTCATGTCCCGGCTGGGTTTCGAACCCACGACCTCTGGAACTTCTGGATTCACAGAGAGCCGCTTTTACAACTGAGCTACCGGGACAGACACACAGTGTCGCGGTAATTTTTTTGTGAACACATATCATATTTCTAGGCCGTTTCAAATTTATATAACTCATCTTGGCCTGGAAGGATTTTTTTGAAAAAAAAAGAAAAAAAGAAGACCTAGCTAAGGGTGAGTTACACGTGGACCAATTTACAAAACAAGGCTCGGTGGCGAGAGTGTTAAAATTTATAATGCTAAGCAACATCAAGTTAGGTTGGGACTGGGTGGGTGACTCTCGTGATGGCTGTATTGTGTTTCAATTCATTGAACATCAGCATACGCATAGAACACAATGTAGTTTAATTTGTACTATCTAGGCATATTAAACTAACCTACATTACAAGCGAGGTAATACATATGAGACATTGAAAAGCTACGAGTCTTTTTTTATGAAATGCAACTTGATGAAACTCTCAAAAAGAAATTTATAATCTCTCTTCTATTCATAAAACTCCATTAAACTTATACCAAAAATTAAAGCTATTTTCATAACTGTGTTGTTATAAATTCATTTTCAGTACATTATTAGCAAATATCTAAAAGGTTATTTTCTGCTCAGTTTCAACTTTTTCTAACTTGAGCATAACTTAATGCACCCTTGGACTCGAGAATTCCTCCGCCATGCGCATGCGCCACTGAGACAGAGTCTTTTGGTGTGTAAGCATTGATAAAATTAAGATCATATCAAGTATAAGTACCTAGTGCTTTATTTAGACTGTCAGGGTTTTTATAGAACTCAAACTATGAATAAGTGGTTACATCTTAAAACGATTTTGTTTGATAGAATGTTATTGGAGAGTAGCTGAGATATTTGATTATTCAAATACTTGTACCACTTTATTTTCGATCAGAATAATAGATATACGATGCAATAGCGAGGAGACGTTGTCGATTGTTTGGCCATCAGAAAGTTGTCAATTTATTTAGATTTACCCAGGGTGCACCATATAAGGTAAACTGACCGATACACCCATTGAGGAATAATTAATGGAGACACCATAATGTATATCTCATGGGTAATCATTTATCATTATCATCATTTATGATCATTGAATGAATTTGTCTAATGAAAAAAAAATATCCAATATGGATTTTTTTTTTTAAAGGTAAGTGTTCCCCGGAACCACTTTCGCATTACTTCAGGGTACTTCATCTTTAAATCCATGCCATTCCGGAAACGGAAAATTTCGATCAGAAATTTTCGCTCCGGCCGGGATTTGAACCTGCAACCTCCGGGTCAGTAGCAAATGCTCTTAATCACTGAGCCACGGAGGTCGGCATCCAATATGGATGAAGTTATTAATTTCAAAAGCATGCTCGTAAGAAACATTAATTTGTTATTGTTGTGATTTCGTCTGTGTTCCAAATATTCAAAAATGGCCGATTTCTCCATGGTTACACACACCTGGCTGAGGACTATAAACAGAGAACAGACTAGCCAACCCTTACAAGCCAGGCTAGCTTGCAGTTTCCTAAGGGTTTAATGGCTTATAAAGAAAAGTCCAAGTCCTCATGATGGTTGATCGCACATAGAAATATGTGGTTCAGGACGAGCCAACTTTGAAATAAAGTTGGCTGGAGACCATCACTCACCCCTCCAGCTGTAGTCAAGCTGGCTGCAACAACAACATGGCTACTCACACCGCCGTTTCTACCACCCGAAGTTGATGCCGGTCATCTGGTAGAACCTCAGGTTGAAGGGGCGGTAGAACTGACGCAGCCGGTCCAGTATGGACGCGTCTAGCTTGGGGTGGAGGCGGCCCTTGTTCTTGCCCAGGCAGTGGGGGCTGGCGAGGGTCTCGGACTTCATGAGGCAGGGGAACCCCTTGCTCGTGTTGAAGTAGAAGTGCTTCTCCGTGATGATCACCTTGAGCCCGAGGAAGTCCTGGAAGCAACGCAAAAACAATATGGATATGGCGTCCAGGAGGGGGTTTTTTTTGGCATTGGTTTGCAAAGCCATTCCATACAGCCATAAAATTTTATTTTATTATTTTAAATTTTTGGAATAAAATATGCATGTAAAAAATAGGTACCTATCCAGGAGGGTTAACTTAACCCATTGCCTACCAAGCCGTTTTTATGAAACTTGCGCCCTGGGGACCAAGGGTATTTTCCTCAAAATCACCTGTCTAGCATAAATGCAACACGCGGTCCCCCAGACAAAAAACCCATATTTCCTTGTCACTAGGGACCGTGTATAGCTGTATAGCATATGTGCTAGACTAATTGTCTTGCATATATGCTATACATGGTACCCAAGAAGGTTCAAACGTGTCTAGCATATATGCAACCCCGGTACCCCAGACAATACCAGTGTCTTGCAAATGTGCTACCCATGGTAGGCACTGGGTTAAAAGAAAAAAATCACAGCCTTTTTTTTTATTTCGTAGCCATGAAACAGCAGCTTCTCTAGACACTTTTAGTTTGTGTTGCAGCTTACCAATCCTATAGTATGCCGCCCTTTGATGGGCGAGAAGTGACACAATGCTTCCCATTTAGTAAGTGCTAGGGCAACACGAGCAACTTTAACCAAATTTTGAATTCAAATAATTGTCGACTCTGGAATTTGAACCCGGGATCTTTCGCATGGTATGGGAGTACCTTACCACTAAGCTAACTCTCCACAATGCTTCCACTACCATGACAAACATCAAGGACACGCGAAAAAGGAGAAGCATAAGCAAGTGTCCATTCTTATTATTATTAGGAAGTCACAGAAGCATTAAAGATAACCAGGCTTAGACGCAGGTTGACCTTGGTTCGAATCCCAGCAGACTCGGAATTTATCGGCTCAGTGAGTTGGATGTTAGGGGTCCAATCATACTCCCTAAAATGAGTAGCTGCTTTGCTGTGAGCAGTCACCAGTGGCGGAATTATGTACGAATGATACACAAGAATATAAAAGAAACGGAGAAGGCCTATTATTCTGTGCTTTCCACTAATATATCTGGTAAGTTTCTTAGAAGCTTTAGCTTAGGAAAAATATCTTTGTATATGTTATCCTGTTACTAAATAAATAAATAAATTAAAAAAAAAGTAGCAGTCAAAAGACTTCTTATGTCATAAAAAAACAAAAACAAGAAAATGTGATATATTAACACAAAACACACAAAAAGGGTTGGGTGGAAGAGATGGCCACAGGCAATAACCCCGTTCTTTAGGTAGGACATTATTGTTATTTTCTTTTTTTTACTTTTTTATTTTGTCACTTGTTTGTTTGTTTTTTTTTTTTTCTTTTCTTAATTTTATACTGTTACCATTGTACTTTGTCCTCCTAATAAAGCTTAAAAAAAAAAAAAAATATTTATTACCTGTAAGCGTCTCATTTCGGCGGCAGGATCCACAATGAGTGTCTCGCCCGAGATGAAGATGAACTGTGTGAGCGGGAAGTAGCGCAGCCAAGCGTCCAGGTAGCGCGCGTAGAGTCCAATGCGCACGATGCCCCAGCGCGTGTTCACCACCCTGGTGCCGTTCAGGTAGAGCAGATCTGCGAAGCTCTTGCGATTAGCCGGGGACTTTTTGCTGGAACAACCAAACGGAAATAATCAAAAACGAACGGTGTCTTGCTAGAGGACTATAAACAGCAGTGGCGGCTCCTGACTTCAAGACTAGGTGAAGACAAATTATACCCAGAAGTATTGAAAAAATAAAATTATTAATTTATCAGATCTTAGTTCTTATGGTCTCATAAACACAGCCCATTGTAAGTTATGGCTGTTTCCCTGCAGAGCATGATTTTCTCTCATACCAGTTTTGCATCAAATAAGTTTTTATAGGTACTTTTTTTGGAGAACACTTGGTACTTAATGAATAAACAAGGCCAGCAGAACAATTTGTCAACACTTGAGCTGGTACACAGCCATTCATTTTTCATAAGCCATTCAGGCTTGAACTGTATGGCTGTGGGGCAGGCATTTGCTTTACTTTTTTAGTGGTGGTTATACATAGTAATTGGAGAAATTGGACATCCAGTAATCATAATATCTTTCTTAGACTCATTACTTCTTAATCTGAATGGGGTTACTTTTAATGTTTGAACCCCATGATTTTGTGGGAATCTCATTGTTTATTTGAAATATTCATCTTAATAAAAAATATTTAGGTATTCATTCATCTTAATAAAAAATATTAACTAAAAGTTGGTAAAACGGAATTAAAATAAAAATATTAGGATTATACCTCAGTAGATAGGTAGGTACAACATTTTAAAGAGGGGTTAGAACTGGGAAGGAAAGAAAGTTAGTTGAAGACTAAAAATTACAATCCAAAACTGCAAGAAAATCCACCACCAGATTACAAAATAAATCTAAGAAAACATACTTACTACAAATATAAAATCAGCTTAAATTTGTGTTACCATTGATGTTTAAATGACTATTTATGAAAAACACAGATATTGCCTTATAATTTTAAGTACCTACTTCACTGGAAGCTGTGTGCTTAGCTACCTGCATAATTATAATGTTATTTCTGACACTGAAAGAAGTACATAGCTACTTCATATTCAACTTATTATGAAAAGCACAGGTCAGATCAGGTAGGGAAAATGTTTCTATCCTGTATCAAATACTGGGAAATAACTTTATTAATTAGTTACACCAATTAAAAGTCACTTGATTACCGTTGAAACGATTTGAAAATAATCTAATAAAATTTAAAAAGTGTGCCACAAGTTTTGTTTACATTCTAAAGATAAGAGATACAATGTTGCCAAGTTAATTTCATAGCTAAATTTCTACAAACTTCAAGAGCTATATTTTAAATTTAAAGAAATCCCTCAAATCATGTAAGACGTATTTATTTATTTGAAAAAATAATACTACACCGCCTGAACAGAATTTTCTCTTGAGAATTTCATTTCAACACGTCTAATTTCATGATTTTTTTAAAAGTGGTTCCATAGTCAGGATCTTAAACAGTAAAACCATTGTCCCTATTTAAAAACTTCTTGGAACAACTAGATACCAGATTATCTTATTTGGCTCAATTTCGGTACCTACATTAAATAATTATTTCCGAGATTTGACTGCAATCGAGATGTCCTTTATAAGACTATAGTTGACAAGATACATAAATAGTTAAAATTTATTGGTATCGGCTATCGTTTAGGAACTATGTACAAAACTAGAACCCAAAAAATGAGAAATAATATCCAAAATTCCTGACACAAAATCCTGCTTTCCTAACGCCTACGTTATTATTATTATTTTTTTTTTTAATATTACAAGATTGTGCTAGATATGTGAGGCTAAATCATTGACTGGTTTCCTAGGTCTGGCATAATGCTACTGGCAACAATGTTAATATCAAAAACACATGACATCGCACATGGTATGTGGCTTCGTGACATTTCGTATGAGGTCGTGTAGATAATGTAAACTGAATACAACTGAAGACTGTCCTCAGTAGCATATTACATAGATATAGTTCTTGCCTAATATTTCATGATACCTACTTGGAAATACTCAACTCTGATTGGTTGATTCAAGGACAACTGAAGACAATTTCGAATTGTCTTCACATTTGGTGTTCTCCTCGGAAAGTAACATGAAATGTTAAGCAGCATTGATCTATTTTACACAAAGCTTACTCTTTCTTTTTTTTTTTTTTTTTTCTTTGAGTTGGATCAATTGTGCCATGTTCAAGGGATTATGAGTAGTGTTTTCACTGTTCAAAATTAGGTGAAAATGTCTTCAGTGTCTTCACCCGACGAGCCGCCACTGATAAACAGAGAACAGACTAGCCAACCCTTACAAGCCACGCTAGCTTGCAGTTTCCTAAGGGTTTACTGGCTTATAAAGAAAAGTCTATGTCCTCATGATGGTTGATCGCACATAGAGATATGTGGTTCAGGACGAGCCAACTTTGAAATAAAGTTGGCTGGAGACCATCACTTAACCCTCCAGCTGTAGCCAAGCTGGCTACAACAACAACAACAACAAAACGATTCCACGAAGGGCCAAATTGTAAAACAAATAATAATACTCTTTAGTGGAAGGTAATCACCAGGCGAGGTCAATGCTCAAAGCATTTTCTACCACCTAACCCTCAGAGTCCTATTATTATGTGGTCACAAACTCAAATTAATGAGTAAAAATTCGTGCACTGGGTGGGATTCGAACCAACGGATCCCTACGCTACCTGGATTACCAGACTAGCGCCTTAACCACTTGACTACCAGAAAACCCTGTGTGCGGGAGTGGGAGTCTTTTTACGGGAATAACAATACTGCCAGTGTCAACAATAAAGTAAAGATAGACAGACAAAAAACCAACGTTGCCCAGAAGGTGACCACATGCCTAGAAGTATGTTTTTTTTTTAATCGTAGCCAAAAAAATATTTTTTTCTACAAAAACGAACACAATACTTCCAATATCTAATATTAAATAATATCGGAAAAGAAGTAAAAAGTGTTCGTTCAAAATTGGTGTCATGGTTGACAGCTCGAATCATTCTGTTTAGAGTGAAAAATACGTTTGATTATGATTAGTGTCATAATTATGTATGTTAGTGAATAAATTGTGGTGTAATCGTAAATGGACTAACACGATTAAATGCTGGATAATTTATTATCACCTACCAGATCTTTTGGCATAAAATGGTATTTTTCTTCTTACACTTACCTACTTGCCAAGTCCGGCAATCGCCAATCAAATTTTGTACATGGCATCATTCTTAAACGCTTTAGGGCCATCTCTTGTGCAATATGTATTCATATTTCAAACCACCAATCAAATTTTGTACATGACATCATTCTTAAACGCTTTAGGGCCATCTCTTGTGCATTATGTATTCATATTTCAAACCACCAATCAAATTTTGTACATGACATCATTCTTAAACGCTTTAGGGCCCATCTCTTGTGCATTATGTATTCATATTTTGATATACAAGCAAATGGTCTTCTCTTCGTCTTCTTCAGTCATACGATAAGTCACTAAAATAAGATGACTCAACAAAGCAGGAAAGACTGTCCCCTAAAGCAGACTCTCCAGCCATCAAAAGGCCTACATACGAGGAATAAAAGAGACGATCTCCCTTTAGCCTCCCTCGTTATTATCTCACTTTAAAATTTTGGCCCTTAGCTTGATAAAATAAATACCAAGACATCTGGGTACTGCTAATCCAACCGTGATGTCACAAAATGTAATTTCTTTTGGATGATATATAATCTCTTTTTTTGGGTACAACGTCGCTTTAAACTACATGGTTACATCACGATGAGTGTTTTATCCTCTATTCGCTGGAAACTCTCTAAACATGTATTCTTTTAATATTCCCAAAGCACATTGTAAATATGATGAAAATTGAAGTATGCAAATAATTCAAGATATGCATAGAGCTAATTATGTCCAGTACAATTTTTAGCCAAGACTCATTTCCAAATTTGTGCATATTGGCCAGAAACAATTTAGATATACTTCAACAGGTATTCAAAATTACTGAGAAAAAAAGTTAACTGTCTCTATTGAAAATTCAGAGTAAACTGAAATTAAAAGTGTATAGGTAGGTAAACTGATAAACTGCACTCTCATTTGGCAGAATGAACCAACTCAGGAGCAAGTGGAAACAAAGCTATCCAATAACTAATGTTTAGCCAAGTCTCATTTACTAAATATAGGATGACAAATGAAATTCACGAACTTTGGCCAGAAACAAAACAGTCATAAATAAGATAGGTTTTCAACAATACTAAAAAATTAAATATCACAATTCCAAATTCAGAGTAAAATTAAATTTCAAGTACTCCAGAAAACAACCGGACCTAACGCTCAGCAGAACCGCAGGATCTACAGGAAGGACAAAAGGAGGCTGGGGCCTTCGACCTGATGAGGAATGCAAAGCGGAGAACAATGCCACAGGAAGGACAGCTGACAACACGAAACATACAGCCAAATATGTTGGAACTTCATTGTTGCCCGAAAATGAGCACATGCTTTGTCAGTCCAGCTGGCTGAAATGAATTTCCACGAGGAGATTCAGGTAAGCGGAAAGCTCCAGGTAAAGAATATTGCATTCCACAATGGGGGTACCACTGTCTCCTCTTTAGCCGAAGAACACGTGTTCGATTACCGGTTTAGGTGGACGAAATGAAAAATATTCCATTGTCAGCATTGCAATCATTTATTAAGATTGCCTACCTCACAATTAACTTAACAATAAAATCCATTAAAGCTTACGGCGCGGCGCCGGCGATGCTTTTTCCTCATATGATAATAACCAAGTACCTCGCGACCTATTGGTGACTAGTTACCATAGTATCTACTGCCCATACTCAGTTATAAAAATAGAATCAATTTTATTCAAATATTGAGAGAAAAAAATGTTAATACCGATTGTGAAAAATGGGCTAGTCCCGTAAAGAAGATAGATACAATTGTATTTATGCAACTGCCAACAAAGAGCATGCTACATTATATAATGGAGATTATTTTTAATTTTATATGAATAATATAGACATTTTAGGTCAAAACATACTAAAAGAACACGTAACTTAAAGTGAACCTAAATCATGGGACAACGTCCTATTCTCAATTCAACAGATAAAATACAAGATTTTAATATTTTTTACAACAAATATCATTTCTCTTTGGGTAGAAATACCTTTTAATTTCTCCTGCTTATGTTCAAATCGGGGATGGGAAAAAACTGAAAAAAAATTCCTGCCCCGCTGGGAATCGAACCCAGGTCACCATGCGTACAATGCCTAGCGCGCTAACTCACTCTGCCACGGTGACTACTGATATGACCATGCAGTTGAAAGCGATGTTAAATTTTTGTTTAAAAAAAACGCTTGCATACGAGTCTGCAACCATTGGGACATTTTCATCTTTACTAT
>CM044961.1:17218332-17482973 GCA_024516035.1 Bactericera cockerelli
ACAACTGCACACACATTTTTTGATACACACAGGACAAAATCCTATTGTGAGTCTCCGCAATTTCAATTTTTTAAATTTTTAGGGAGGTGGGGGTTGTAAAAAGTAAAACATTTCTAGAGGAAGGACAAAGTCCTATTCTCAATGGGTTCCACCAAAACAGTCAAACTACAAGATTTTAAATTTTTTACAACACATATCATTTCTCTTTGGGTAGAAATACCTTTCAATTTCTTTTGCTAATGTTCAAATCGGGGATGGGAAAAAACTAAGAGCTATGCCTAACTGATGAGTTCTAACAAGAACGAAACGATCGTCTTAGGCTGCCAGGGGCTTCATAGAAAAAGGTTTATTGTAACATTTAATCCGAAAATATAATTTTAATTGATATGTTTTATGTAGATTTGGGAAGTATTGTGTGAATCTAGGTCTCTTAAGTTCCTTATTCATACAAATTTATCATGTATGAACTGAACCAAACTCCATGTGAAAGTTGAGAATGGAGCTAAGAGGTCTTGGACTTTATCAGTTCGTCCCATACGATCCATGTAAACAAACAAACACCAATGAGAAATTTCCTCGCGTTTAGGATATTTTTAGACTGTATACGTGTAGAGGTAGGTAAACTCTCCACCGGTAAAATGCACTCTCATTTGGCAGAATGAACCAACTCAAGAGCAAGTGGAAACAAAGCTATCCAATAACTAATGTTCAATAACAATTTTTAGCCAAGTCTCATTTCCAAAATATAGGATGACAAATGAAATTCACGAACTTTGGCCAGAAACAAAACAGTCATAAATAAGATAGGTTTTCAACAATACTAAAAAATTAAATATCACAATTCCAAATTCAGAGTAAAATTAAATTTCAAGTACTCCAGAAAACGACCGGACCTAACGCTCAGCAGAACCGCAGGATCTACAGGAAGGACAAAAGGAGGCTGGGGCCTTCGACCTGATGAGGAATGCAAAGCGGAGAACAATGCCACAGGAAGGACAGCTGACAACACGAAACATACAGCCAAATATGTTGGAACTTCATTGTTGCCCGAAAATGAGCACATGCTTTGTCAGTCCAGCTGGCTGAAATGAATTTCCACGAGGAGATTCAGGTAAGCGGAAAGCTCCAGGTAAAGAATATTGCATTCCACAATGGGGGTACCACTGTCTCCTCTTTAGCCGAAGAACACGTGTTCGATTACCGGTTTAGGTGGACGAAATGAAAAATATTCCATTGTCAGCATTGCAATCATTTATTAAGATTGCCTACCTCACAATTAACTTAACAATAAAATCCATTAAAGCTTACGGCGCGGCGCCGGCGATGCTTTTTCCTCTATGATAATAACCAGGTACCTCGCGACCTATTGGTGACTAGTTACCATAGTATCTACTGCCCATACTCAGTTATAAAAATAGAATCAATTTTATTCAAATATTGAGAGAAAAAAATGTTGCGAGCTAATACCGATTGTGAAAATTGGGCTAGTCCCGTAAAGAAGATAGAATACAATTGTATTTATCAACTGCCAACAAAGGCATGTAATTATATAATGGAGATTATTTTTAATTTTATATGAATTATAGACATTTTAGTCAAAACATACTAAAGAACACGTACTTAAAGTGAACTAAAAGGACAACGTCCTATTCTCAATTCAAAACAGAAAATCAAGATTTTAAATTTTTTACAACACATATCATTTCTCTTTGGGTAGAAATACCTTTTAATTTCTTTTGCTAATGTTCAAATTGGGATTGGAAAAAAAATAAGAGCTATGCCTAACTGATGAGTTCTAACAAGAACGAAACGATCGTCTTAGGCTGCCAGGGGCTTCATAAAATTTTCATGTAATAAGATTAATTTAACTGTTGACATTAGGTACATGGGATCATCAAATCCCTTTTATAGCCTCTGCAATTTCCATGTTTTTATCCAAGTAAAACTGAATGGTCGGACAACGTCCTACTAAAAAATTGGTTGGGTCTACCAAAAAAGTCCATGTTTAAGATTTAGACAACATTAATAATACAACAAAAACAGCAAAATACATTGAACACACAAGGACCATATCCTCTTGTTAGCCTCTGAAATTTCAGTTTTTTTATTGGGTAAAAAAAAGAGTGGACAGGACAGAGTCCTATCCTAATAATCATTGGGCCTCCCAAAAAAGTCCAACTATAAGATTTAGACAACATTCATTACTATCACAACTGCACACACATTTTTTGATACACACAGGACAAAATCCTATTGTGAGTCTCCGCAATTTCAATTTTTTAAATTTTTAGGGGGGTGGGGGTTGTAAAAAGTAAAACATTTCTAGAGGAAGGACAAAGTCCTATTCTCAATGGGTTCCACCAAAACAGTCAAACTACAAGATTTTAAATTTTTTACAACACATATCATTTCTCTTTGGGTAGAAATACCTTTTAATTTCTTTTGCTAATGTTCAAATTGGGATTGGAAAAAACTAAGAGCTATGCCTAACTGATGAGTTCTAACAAGAACGAAACGATCGTCTTAGGCTGCCAGGGGCTTCATAAAATTTTCATGTAATAAGATTAATTTAACTGTTGACATTAGGTACATGGGATCATCAAATCCCTTTTATAGCCTCTGCAATTTCCATGTTTTTATCCAAGTAAAACTGAATGGTCGGACAACGTCCTACTAAAAAATTGGTTGGGTCTACCAAAAAAGTCCATGTTTAAGATTTAGACAACATTAATAATACAACAAAAACAGCAAAATACATTGAACACACAAGGACCATATCCTCTTGTTAGCCTCTGAAATTTCAGTTTTTTTATTGGGTAAAAAAAAAGAGTGGACAGGACAGAGTCCTATCCTAATAATCATTGGGCCTCCCAAAAAAGTCCAACTATAAGATTTAGACAACATTCATTACTATCACAACTGCACACACATTTTTTGATACACACAGGACAAAATCCTATTGTGAGTCTCCGCAATTTCAATTTTTTAAATTTTTAGGGGGTGGGGGTTGTAAAAAGTAAAACATTTCTAGAGGAAGGACAAAGTCCTATTCTCAATGGGTTCCACCAAAACAGTCAAACTACAAGATTTTAAATTTTTTACAACAACTGAACAATTATCATTTCTTCTAAAGCTTGGGTAGAATATACGCTTTACTAATTTCTTTTTGCTAATGTTTCAAATGCGGGATGGGAAAAAAACATAAAAAACGTAGCTAATGCCATAAACTGATGATGATTTCTAACAAGAACGAAACGATCGTCTTAGGCTGCCAGGGGCTTCATAGAAAAGGTTTATTGTAACATTTAATCCGAAAATATAATTTTAATTGATATGTTTTATGTAGATTTGGGAAGTATTGTGTGAATCTAGGTCTCTTAAGTTCCTTATTCATACAAATTTATCATGTATGAACTGAACCAAACTCCATGTTAAAGTTGAGAATGGAGCTAAGAGGTCTTAGGACTTTATCAGTTCGTCCCATACGATCATGTAAACAAACAAACACCAATGAGAAATTTCCTCGCGTTTAGGATATTTTTAGACTGTATACGTGTAGAGGTAGGTAAACTCTCCACCGGTTAAAATGCACTCTCATTTGGCAGAATGAACCAACTCAAGAGCAAGTGGAAACAAAGCTATCCAATAACTAATGTTCAATAACAATTTTTAGCCAAGTCTCATTTCCAAAATATAGGATGACAAATGAAATTCACGAACTTTGGCCAGAAACAAAACAGTCATAAATAAGATAGGTTTTCAACAATACTAAAAAATTAAATATCACAATTCCAAATTCAGAGTAAAATTAAATTTCAAGTACTCCAGAAAACGACCGGACCTAACGCTCAGCAGAACCGCAGGATCTACAGGAAGGACAAAAGGAGGCTGGGGCCTTCGACCTGATGAGGAATGCAAAGCGGAGAACAATGCCACAGGAAGGACAGCTGACAACACGAAACATACAGCCAAATATGTTGGAACTTCATTGTTGCCCGAAAATGAGCACATGCTTTGTCAGTCCAGCTGGCTGAAATGAATTTCCACGAGGAGATTCAGGTAAGCGGAAAGCTCCAGGTAAAGAATATTGCATTCCACAATGGGGGTACCACTGTCTCCTCTTTAGCCGAAGAACACGTGTTCGATTACCGGTTTAGGTGGACGAAATGAAAAATATTCCATTGTCAGCATTGCAATCATTTATTAAGATTGCCTACCTCACAATTAACTTAACAATAAAATCCATTAAAGCTTACGGCGCGGCGCCGGCGATGCTTTTTCCTCAGATGATAATAACCAGGTACCTCGCGACCTATTGGTGACTAGTTACCATAGTATCTACTGCCCATACTCAGTTATAAAAATAGAATCAATTTTATTCAAATATTGAGAGAAAAAAATGTTAATACCGATTGTGAAAAATGGGCTAGTCCCGTAAAGAAGATAGATACAATTGTATTTATGCAACTGCCAACAAAGGGCATGCTACATTATATAATGGAGATTATTTTTAATTTTATATGAATAATATAGACATTTTAAGTCAAAACATACTAAAAGAACACGTAACTTAAAGTGAACCTAAATCATGGGACAACGTCCTATTCTCAATTGAACAGATAAAATACAAGATTTTAATATTTTTTACAACACATATCATTTCTCTTTGGGTAGAAATACCTTTTAATTTCTCCTGCTTATGTTCAAATCGGGGATGGGAAAAAACTGAAAAAAGAGCTATGCCTAACTGATGAGTTCTAACAAGAACGAAACGATCGTCTTAGGCTGCCAGGGGCTTCATAAAATTTTATGTAATAAGATTAATTTAACTGTTGACATTAGGTACATGGGATCATCAAATCCCTTTTATAGCCTCTGCAATTTCCATGTTTTTATCCAAGTAAAACTGAATGGTCGGACAACGTCCTACTAAAAAATTGGTTGGGTCTACCAAAAAAGTCCATGTTTAAGATTTAGACAACATTAATAATACAACAAAAACAGCAAAATACATTGAACACACAAGGACCATATCCTCTTGTTAGCCTCTGAAATTTCAGTTTTTTTATTGGGTAAAAAAAAAAAGAGTGGACAGGACAGAGTCCTATCCTAATAATCATTGGGCCTCCCAAAAAAGTCCAACTATAAGATTTAGACAACATTCATTACTATCACAACTGCACACACATTTTTTGATACACACAGGACAAAATCCTATTGTGAGTCTCCGCAATTTCAATTTTTTAAATTTTTAGGGGGGTGGGGGTTGTAAAAAGTAAAACATTTCTAGAGGAAGGACAAAGTCCTATTCTCAATGGGTTCCACCAAAACAGTCAAACTACAAGATTTTAAATTTTTTACAACACATATCATTTCTCTTTGGGTAGAAATACCTTTTAATTTCTTTTGCTAATGTTCAAATCGGGGATGGGAAAAAAACTGAAAAAAGAGCTATGCCTAACTGATGAGTTCTAACAAGAACGAAACGATCGTCTTAGGCTGCCAGGGGCTTCATAAAATTTTCATGTTATAAGATTAATTTAACTGTTGACATTAGGTACATGGGATCATCAAATCCCTTTTATAGCCTCTGCAATTTCCATGTTTTTATCCAAGTAAAACTGAATGGTCGGACAACGTCCTACTAAAAAATTGGTTGGGTCTACCAAAAAAGTCCATGTTTAAGATTTAGACAACATTAATAATACAACAAAAACAGCAAAATACATTGAACACACAAGGACCATATCCTCTTGTTAGCCTCTGAAATTTCAGTTTTTTTATTGGGTAAAAAAAAAAAGAGTGGACAGGACAGAGTCCTATCCTAATAATCATTGGGCCTCCCAAAAAAGTCCAACTATAAGATTTAGACAACATTCATTACTATCACAACTGCACACACATTTTTTGATACACACAGGACAAAATCCTATTGTGAGTCTCCGCAATTTCAATTTTTTAAATTTTTAGGGGGGTGGGGGTTGTAAAAAGTAAAACATTTCTAGAGGAAGGACAAAGTCCTATTCTCAATGGGTTCCACCAAAACAGTCAAACTACAAGATTTTAAATTTTTTACAACACATATCATTTCTCTTTGGGTAGAAATACCTTTTAATTTCTTTTGCTAATGTTCAAATCGGGGATGGGAAAAAAAACATGAAAAAAAGAGCTATGCCTAACTGATGAGTTCTAACAAGAACGAAACGATCGTCTTAGGCTGCCAGGGGCTTCATAAAATTTTCATGTTATAAGATTAATTTAACTGTTGACATTAGGTACATGGGATCATCAAATCCCTTTTATAGCCTCTGCAATTTCCATGTTTTTATCCAAGTAAAACTGAATGGTCGGACAACGTCCTACTAAAAAATTGGTTGGGTCTACCAAAAAAGTCCATGTTTAAGATTTAGACAACATTAATAATACAACAAAAACAGCAAAATACATTGAACACACAAGGACCATATCCTCTTGTTAGCCTCTGAAATTTCAGTTTTTTTATTGGGTAAAAAAAAAAGAGTGGACAGGACAGAGTCCTATCCTAATAATCATTGGGCCTCCCAAAAAAGTCCAACTATAAGATTTAGACAACATTCATTACTATCACAACTGCACACACATTTTTTGATACACACAGGACAAAATCCTATTGTGAGTCTCCGCAATTTCAATTTTTTAAATTTTTAGGGAGGTGGGGGTTGTAAAAAGTAAAACATTTCTAGAGGAAGGACAAAGTCCTATTCTCAATGGGTTCCACCAAAACAGTCAAACTACAAGATTTTAAATTTTTTACAACACATATCATTTCTCTTTGGGTAGAAATACCTTTCAATTTCTTTTGCTAATGTTCAAATCGGGGATGGGAAAAAAACTAAGAGCTATGCCTAACTGATGAGTTCTAACAAGAACGAAACGATCGTCTTAGGCTGCCAGGGGCTTCATAGAAAAAGGTTTATTGTAACATTTAATCCGAAAATATAATTTTAATTGATATGTTTTATGTAGATTTGGGAAGTATTGTGTGAATCTAGGTCTCTTAAGTTCCTTATTCATACAAATTTATCATGTATGAACTGAACCAAACTCCATGTGAAAGTTGAGAATGGAGCTAAGAGGTCTTGGACTTTATCAGTTCGTCCCATACGATCCATGTAAACAAACAAACACCAATGAGAAATTTCCTCGCGTTTAGGATATTTTTAGACTGTATACGTGTAGAGGTAGGTAAACTCTCCACCGGTAAAATGCACTCTCATTTGGCAGAATGAACCAACTCAAGAGCAAGTGGAAACAAAGCTATCCAATAACTAATGTTCAATAACAATTTTTAGCCAAGTCTCATTTCCAAAATATAGGATGACAAATGAAATTCACGAACTTTGGCCAGAAACAAAACAGTCATAAATAAGATAGGTTTTCAACAATACTAAAAAATTAAATATCACAATTCCAAATTCAGAGTAAAATTAAATTTCAAGTACTCCAGAAAACGACCGGACCTAACGCTCAGCAGAACCGCAGGATCTACAGGAAGGACAAAAGGAGGCTGGGGCCTTCGACCTGATGAGGAATGCAAAGCGGAGAACAATGCCACAGGAAGGACAGCTGACAACACGAAACATACAGCCAAATATGTTGGAACTTCATTGTTGCCCGAAAATGAGCACATGCTTTGTCAGTCCAGCTGGCTGAAATGAATTTCCACGAGGAGATTCAGGTAAGCGGAAAGCTCCAGGTAAAGAATATTGCATTCCACAATGGGGGTACCACTGTCTCCTCTTTAGCCGAAGAACACGTGTTCGATTACCGGTTTAGGTGGACGAAATGAAAAATATTCCATTGTCAGCATTGCAATCATTTATTAAGATTGCCTACCTCACAATTAACTTAACAATAAAATCCATTAAAGCTTACGGCGCGGCGCCGGCGATGCTTTTTCCTCATATGATAATAACCAGGTACCTCGCGACCTATTGGTGACTAGTTACCATAGTATCTACTGCCCATACTCAGTTATAAAAATAGAATCAATTTTATTCAAATATTGAGAGAAAAAAATGTTAATACCGATTGTGAAAAATGGGCTAGTCCCGTAAAGAAGATAGATACAATTGTATTTATGCAACTGCCAACAAAGGGCATGCTACATTATATAATGGAGATTATTTTTAATTTTATATGAATAATATAGACATTTTAAGTCAAAACATACTAAAAGAACACGTAACTTAAAGTGAACCTAAATCATGGGACAACGTCCTATTCTCAATTGAACAGATAAAATACAAGATTTTAATATTTTTTACAACACATATCATTTCTCTTTGGGTAGAAATACCTTTTAATTTCTCTTGCTAATGTTCAAATCGGGGATGGGAAAAAACTGAAAAAAAGAGCTATGCCTAACTGATGAGTTCTAACAAGAACGAAACGATCGTCTTAGGCTGCCAGGGGCTTCATAAAATTTTATGTAATAAGATTAATTTAACTGTTGACATTAGGTACATGGGATCATCAAATCCCTTTTATAGCCTCTGCAATTTCCATGTTTTTATCCAAGTAAAACTGAATGGTCGGACAACGTCCTACTAAAAAATTGGTTGGGTCTACCAAAAAAGTCCATGTTTAAGATTTAGACAACATTAATAATACAACAAAAACAGCAAAATACATTGAACACACAAGGACCATATCCTCTTGTTAGCCTCTGAAATTTCAGTTTTTTTTTGGGTAAAAAAAAAAGAGTGGACAGGACAGAGTCCTATCCTAATAATCATTGGGCCTCCCAAAAAAGTCCAACTATAAGATTTAGACAACATTCATTACTATCACAACTGACACACATTTTTTGATACACACAGGACAAAATCCTATTGTGAGTCTCCGCAATTTCAATTTTTTAAATTTTTAGGGGGGTGGGGGTTGTAAAAAGTAAACATTTCTAGAGGAAGGACAAAGTCCTATTCTCAATGGGTTCCACCAAAACAGTCAAACTACAAGATTTTAAATTTTTTACAACACATATCATTTCTCTTTGGGTAGAAATACCTTTTAATTTCTTTTGCTAATGTTCAAATCGGGGATGGGAAAAAACTGAAAAAAAGAGCTATGCCTAACTGATGAGTTCTAACAAGAACGAAACGATCGTCTTAGGCTGCCAGGGGCTTCATAAAATTTTCATGTTATAAGATTAATTTAACGTTGACATTAGGTACATGGGATCATCAAATCCCTTTTATAGCCTCTGCAATTTCCATGTTTTTATCCAAGTAAAACTGAATGGTCGGACAACGTCCTACTAAAAAATTGGTTGGGTCTACCAAAAAGTCCATGTTTAAGATTTAGACAACATTAATAATACAACAAAAACAGCAAAATACATTGAACACACAAGGACCATATCCTCTTGTTAGCCTCTGAAATTTCAGTTTTTTTATTGGGTAAAAAAAAAAGAGTGGACAGGACAGAGTCCTATCCTAATAATCATTGGGGCTCCCAAAAAAGTCCAACTATAAGATTTAGACAACATTCATTACTATCACAACTGCACACACATTTTTTTGATACACACAGGACAAAATCCTATTGTGAGTCTCCGCAATTTCAATTTTTTAAATTTTTAGGGGGGTGGGGGTTGTAAAAAGTAAAACATTTCTAGAGGAAGGACAAAGTCCTATTCTCAATGGGTTCCACCAAAACAGTCAAACTACAAGATTTTAAATTTTTTACAACACATATCATTTCTCTTTGGGTAGAAATACCTTTCAATTTCTTTTGCTAATGTTCAAATCGGGGATGGGAAAAAACTAAGAGCTATGCCTAACTGATGAGTTCTAACAAGAACGAAACGATCGTCTTAGGCTGCCAGGGGCTTCATAGAAAAAGGTTTATTGTAACATTTAATCCGAAAATATAATTTTAATTGATATGTTTTATGTAGATTTGGGAAGTATTGTGTGAATCTAGGTCTCTTAAGTTCCTTATTCATACAAATTTATCATGTATGAACTGAACCAAACTCCATGTGAAAGTTGAGAATGGAGCTAAGAGGTCTTGGACTTTATCAGTTCGTCCCATACGATCCATGTAAACAAACAAACACCAATGAGAAATTTCCTCGCGTTTAGGATATTTTTAGACTGTATACGTGTAGAGGTAGGTAAACTCTCCACCGGTAAAATGCACTCTCATTTGGCAGAATGAACCAACTCAAGAGCAAGTGGAAACAAAGCTATCCAATAACTAATGTTCAATAACAATTTTTAGCCAAGTCTCATTTCCAAAATATAGGATCACAAATGAAATTCACGAACTTTGGCCAGAAACAAAACAGTCATAAATAAGATAGGTTTTCAACAATACTAAAAAATTAAATATCACAATTCCAAATTCAGAGTAAAATTAAATTTCAAGTACTCCAGAAAACGACCGGACCTAACGCTCAGCAGAACCGCAGGATCTACAGGAAGGACAAAAGGAGGCTGGGGCCTTCGACCTGATGAGGAATGCAAAGCGGAGAACAATGCCACAGGAAGGACAGCTGACAACACGAAACATACAGCCAAATATGTTGGAACTTCATTGTTGCCCGAAAATGAGCACATGCTTTGTCAGTCCAGCTGGCTGAAATGAATTTCCACGAGGAGATTCAGGTAAGCGGAAAGCTCCAGGTAAAGAATATTGCATTCCACAATGGGGGTACCACTGTCTCCTCTTTAGCCGAAGAACACGTGTTCGATTACCGGTTTAGGTGGACGAAATGAAAAATATTCCATTGTCAGCATTGCAATCATTTATTAAGATTGCCTACCTCACAATTAACTTAACAATAAAAATCCATTAAAGCTTACGGCGCGGCGCCGGCGATGCTTTTTCCTCATATGATAATAACCAGGTACCTCGCGACCTATTGGTGACTAGTTACCATAGTATCTACTGCCCATACTCAGTTATAAAAATAGAATCAATTTTATTCAAATATTGAGAGAAAAAAATGTTAATACCGATTGTGAAAAATGGGCTAGTCCCGTAAAGAAGATAGATACAATTGTATTTATGCAACTGCCAACAAAGGGCATGCTACATTATATAATGGAGATTATTTTTAATTTTATATGAATAATATAGACATTTTAAGTCAAAACATACTAAAAGAACACGTAACTTAAAGTGAACCTAAATCATGGGACAACGTCCTATTCTCAATTGAACAGATAAAATACAAGATTTTAATATTTTTTACAACACATATCATTTCTCTTTGGGTAGAAATACCTTTTAATTTCTCCTGTTTATGTTCAAATCGGGGATGGGAAAAAACTGAAAAAAAGAGCTATGCCTAACTGATGAGTTCTAACAAGAACGAAACGATCGTCTTAGGCTGCCAGGGGCTTCATAAAATTTTTATGTAATAAGATTAATTTAACTGTTGACATTAGGTACATGGGATCATCAAATCCCTTTTATAGCCTCTGCAATTTCCATGTTTTTATCCAAGTAAAACTGAATGGTCGGACAACGTCCTACTAAAAAATTGGTTGGGTCTACCAAAAAAGTCCATGTTTTAAGATTTAGACAACATTAATAATACAACAAAAACAGCAAAATACATTGAAACACACAAGGACCATATCCTCTTGTTAGCCTCTGAAATTTCAGTTTTTTTATTGGGTAAAAAAAAAAGAGTGGACAGGACAGAGTCCTATCCTAATAATCATTGGGTCTCCCGAAAAAGTCCAACTATAAGATTTAGACAACATTCATTACTATCACAACTGCACACACATTTTTTGATACACACAGGACAAAATCCTATTGTGAGTCTCCGCAATTTCAATTTTTTAAATTTTTAGGGGGGTGGGGGTTGTAAAAAGTAAAACATTTCTAGAGGAAGGACAAAGTCCTATTCTCAATGGGTTCCACCAAAACAGTCAAACTACAAGATTTTAAATTTTTTACAACACATATCATTTCTCTTTGGGTAGAAATACCTTTCAATTTCTTTTGCTAATGTTCAAATCGGGAATGGGAAAAAACTAAGAGCTATGCCTAACTGATGAGTTCTAACAAGAACGAAACGATCGTCTTAGGCTGCCAGGGGCTTCATAAAATTTTCATGTTATAAGATTAATTTAACTGTTGACATTAGGTACATGGGATCATCAAATCCCTTTTATAGCCTCTGCAATTTCCATGTTTTTATCCAAGTAAAACTGAATGGTCGGACAACGTCCTACTAAAAAATTGGTTGGGTCTACCAAAAAAGTCCATGTTTAAGATTTAGACAACATTAATAATACAACAAAAACAGCAAAATACATTGAACACACAAGGACCATATCCTCTTGTTAGCCTCTGAAATTTCAGTATTTTTATTGGGTAAAAAAAAAAGAGTGGACAGGACAGAGTCCTATCCTAATAATCATTGGGCCTCCCAAAAAAGTCCAACTATAAGATTTAGACAACATTCATTACTATCACAACTGCACACACATTTTTTGATACACACAGGACAAAATCCTATTGTGAGTCTCCGCAATTTCAATTTTTTAAATTTTTAGGGAGGTGGGGGTTGTAAAAAGTAAAACATTTCTAGAGGAAGGACAAAGTCCTATTCTCAATGGGTTCCACCAAAACAGTCAAACTACAAGATTTTAAATTTTTTACAACACATATCATTTCTCTTTGGGTAGAAATACCTTTCAATTTCTTTTGCTAATGTTCAAATCGGGGATGGGAAAAAAACTAAGAGCTATGCCTAACTGATGAGTTCTAACAAGAACGAAACGATCGTCTTAGGCTGCCAGGGGCTTCATAGAAAAAGGTTTATTGTAACATTTAATCCGAAAATATAATTTTAATTGATATGTTTTATGTAGATTTGGGAAGTATTGTGTGAATCTAGGTCTCTTAAGTTCCTTATTCATACAAATTTATCATGTATGAACTGAACCAAACTCCATGTGAAAGTTGAGAATGGAGCTAAGAGGTCTTGGACTTTATCAGTTCGTCCCCATACGATCCATGTAAACAAACAAACACCAATGAGAAATTTCCTCGCGTTTAGGATATTTTTAGACTGTATACGTGTAGAGGTAGGTAAACTCTCCACCGGTAAAATGCACTCTCATTTGGCAGAATGAACCAACTCAAGAGCAAGTGGAAACAAAGCTATCCAATAACTAATGTTCATTAACAATTTTTAGCCAAGTCTCATTTCCAAAATATAGGATGACAAATGAAATTCACGAACTTTGGCCAGAAACAAAACAGTCATAAATAAGATAGGTTTTCAACAATACTAAAAAATTAAATATCACAATTCCAAATTCAGAGTAAAATTAAATTTCAAGTACTCCAGAAAACGACCGGACCTAACGCTCAGCAGAACCGCAGGATCTACAGGAAGGACAAAAGGAGGCTGGGGCCTTCGACCTGATGAGGAATGCAAAGCGGAGAACAATGCCACAGGAAGGACAGCTGACAACACGAAACATACAGCCAAATATGTTGGAACTTCATTGTTGCCCGAAAATGAGCACATGCTTTGTCAGTCCAGCTGGCTGAAATGAATTTCCACGAGGAGATTCAGGTAAGCGGAAAGCTCCAGGTAAAGAATATTGCATTCCACAATGGGGGTACCACTGTCTCCTCTTTAGCCGAAGAACACGTGTTCGATTACCGGTTTAGGTGGACGAAATGAAAAATATTCCATTGTCAGCATTGCAATCATTTATTAAGATTGCCTACCTCACAATTAACTTAACAATAAAATCCATTAAAGCTTACGGCGCGGCGCCGGCGATGCTTTTTTCCTCATATGATAATAACCAGGTACCTCGCGACCTATTGGTGACTAGTTACCATAGTATCTACTGCCCATACTCAGTTATAAAAATAGAATCAATTTTATTCAAATATTGAGAGAAAAAAATGTTAATACCGATTGTGAAAAATGGGCTAGTCCCGTAAAGAAGATAGATACAATTGTATTTATGCAACTGCCAACAAAGGGCATGCTACATTATATAATGGAGATTATTTTTAATTTTATATGAATAATTATAGACATTTTAAGTCAAAACATACTAAAAGAACACGTAACTTAAAGTGAACCTAAATCATGGGACAACGTCCTATTCTCAATTGAACAGATAAAATACAAGATTTTAAATTTTTTACAACACATATCATTTCTCTTTGGGTAGAAATACCTTTTAATTTCTTTTGCTAATGTTCAAATCGGGGATGGGAAAAAACTGAAAAAAAGAGCTATGCCTAACTGATGAGTTCTAACAAGAACGAAACGATCGTCTTAGGCTGCCAGGGGCTTCATAAAATTTTCATGTTATAAGATTAATTTAACTGTTGACATTAGGTACATGGGATCATCAAATCCCTTTTATAGCCTCTGCAATTTCCATGTTTTTATCCAAGTAAAACTGAATGGTCGGACAACGTCCTACTAAAAAATTGGTTGGGTCTACCAAAAAAGTCCATGTTTAAGATTTAGACAACATTAATAATACAACAAAAACAGCAAAATACATTGAACACACAAGGACCATATCCTTTGTTAGCCTCTGAAATTTCAGTTTTTTTATTGGGTAAAAAAAAAGAGTGGACAGGACAGAGTCCTATCCTAATAATCATGTGGCCTCCCAAAAAAGTCCAACTATAAGATTTAGACAACATTCATTACTATCACAACTGCACACACATTTTTTGATACACACAGGACAAAATCCTATTGTGAGTCTCCGCAATTTCAATTTTTTAAATTTTTAGGGGGGTGGGGGTTGTAAAAAGTAAAACATTTCTAGAGGAAGGACAAGTCCTATTCTCAATGGGTTCCACCAAAACAGTCAAACTACAAGATTTTAAATTTTTTACAACACATATCATTTCTCTTTGGGTAGAAATACCTTTTAATATTCTTTTGCTAATGTTCAAATCGGGGATGGGAAAAAAACTGAAAAAAAGAGCTATGCCTAACTGATGAGTTCTAACAAGAACGAAACGATCGTCTTAGGCTGCCAGGGCTTCATAAAATTTTCATGTTATAAGATTAATTTAACTGTTGACATTAGGTACATGGGATCATCAAATCCCTCTTATAGCCTCTGCAATTTCCATGTTTTTATCCAAGTAAAACTGAATGGTCGGACAACGTCCTACTAAAAATTTAGTTGGGTCTTCCAAAAAAGTCCATGTTTAAGATTTAGACAACATTAATAATACAACAAAAACAGCAAAATACATTGAACACACAAGGACCATATCCTCTTGTTAGCCTCTGAAATTTCAGTTTTTTTATTGGGTAAAAAAAAAAGAGTGGACAGGACAGAGTCCTATCCTAATAATCATTGGGCCTCCCAAAAAAGTCCGAACTATAAGATTTAGACAACATTCATTACTATCACAACTGCACACACATTTTTTGATACACACAAGACAAAATCCTATTGTTAGTCTCCGCGATTTCAATTTTTAAATTTTTAGGGGGTTGGGGGTTGTAAAAAGTAAAACATTTCTAGAGGAAGGACAAAGTCCTATGCTCAATGGGTTCCACCAAAACAGTCAAACTACAAGATTTTAATACTTTTTACAACACATATCATTTCTCTTTGGGTAGAAATACCTTTTTATAACTTTTGCTAATGTTCAAATCGGGAATGGGAAAAAACTAAGAGCTATGTCTAACTGATGAGTTCTAACAAGAACGAAACGATCGTCTTAGGCTGCCAGGGGCTTCATAAGTTTTTTCGTGTTATAAGATTAATTTAACTGTTGACATTAGGTACATGGGATCATCAAATCCCTTTTATAGCCTCTGCAATTTCCATGTTTTTATCCAAGTAAAACTGAATGGTCGGACAACGTCCTACTAAAAAAATGGTTGGGTCTACCAAAAAAGTCCATATTTAAGATTTAGACAACATTAATAATACAACAAAAACAGCAAAATACATTGAACACACAAGGACCATATCCTCTTGTTAGCGCCTCTGAAATTTCAGTTTTTTTATTGGGTAAAAAAAAGAGTGGACAGGACAGAGTCCTATCCTAATAATCATTGGGCCTCCCAAAAAAGTCCAGCTATAAGATTTAGACAAGATTCATTACCATCACAACTGCACACACATTTTTTGATACACACAGGACAAAATCCTATTGTTAGTCTCCGCAATTTCAATTGTCAAACTACAAGATTTTAATATTTTTTACAACACATATCATTTCTCTTTGGGTAGAAATACCTTTTAATTTCCTTTGCTAATGTTCAAATCGGGGATGGGAAAAAACTAAGAGCTATGCCTAACTGATGAGTTCTAACAAGAACGAAACGATCGTCTTAGGCTGCCAGGGGCTTCATAAAATTTTCAATACAAGACTGTTATAGAAATACTTTTGTTATGGAAATGCTTTTGTAGAGCTATGTTTAACTGATGAGTTTTAACATGAACGAAACGATCGTCTTAGGCTGCCAGGGGCTTCATAAAATTTTCATTACAAGACTATTTTGGAAGTACTTTTGAAGAGCTGTGCCTAACTGATGAGTTCTAACCAGAACGAAACGATCGTCTTAGGCTGCCAGGGGCTTCATAAAATTTTCAATACAAGACTGTTATAGTTACCTATCATATTTGTGTTCATCACTTTCGTGATGTCACAACTACTCAAACTCGGTTTTCTAAAAATACGCTGAAACCGGGACTTGAACCACGGACCTCGAGGTTACAAGTCCGCCGCCTTATCGATCAAGCTACTGAAGTCGGTCTGTTATAGAAATACTTGTGAGGTCTACCTGGCGGACTGCGTGTAGTCGGACACTGCCCTGGTGACCGGGTCCCTCACCACCACTATCAGCTTCACATAGGGGTTCATCCGCTTCACCCTCAGGGGCACTCGCCTGGTCACGAAGTAGCTGGGCGTCTTCTCCATGGTCATCTGACCCTCCAGAGTGAGGGGCATTTGATTTCTGAACAAGAAAAGACAAAGAGAGAATAATAATAATGCCTTTTCTTTGATTTAGTATAATAATAGTGAGGGGCATTTGATTTCTAAACAAGAAAAAACAAAGATAGAATAATAATAATGCCTTTTCTTTGATTTAGTATGATTTTCTAGTACAACTTCTCACTTTTCTGTTTATACTGATTAAAATAGAGAGGTTAGTTGATGGCTTGGATATTCAGAACTGTTGCCTGCTGATGAGAGCAAATAAGCTCGAAACAGGTGTCCAGGTATGTTCTGATATTCAGTACATCTAGTACAACTTCTCACTTTTCTGTTTATACTGATTTCTATACTGAATAATAAATAATAATAGAAAATCTTATAAGGGCAAAGTTTTATAAGTTAAGCTATTGGGCCCCAGAACTATGTCACGATTTCAGTGGGTAGCGCAGAATCATAGGACTTTACCACTTTAATTTACAATATCTTGTATTTTTTTGCCTATGAATCTGTCACTGGTCGCTGAAGAAAAGACAAAGATAGAATAATAAATACTTTTTCTTTGTGTTAGTATGTCACGATTTTAGAGGGTAGCGCAGTATCATAAGGACTTTACCACTTTAATTTACAATTTATTGTAAAAAAATTTGCCTATTAGTCTGTCACTGGTCGCTGCTTCACATTAAAGCAGCTACTTATTTTTCCTCACGAGGTATGAGTGGACCCCGAACATTTAAGTACAGAGCAGAAAAATTCCTGCCCTGTTGGGGATCAAACCCAGGTCACCATGCGTGCAACGCCTAGCGCGCTAAGTCACTCGGCCACAGTGACTACGCAAAGATAGAATAGCTACAATTATAATATCTCAAGTGATTGGAAATTATTTCTCCTATATCCAGATTTCTCTTATAGAGGTTATTTGCCCTAATAGGAAGGTAAATCTGGCCTCAGAATTGTTCTTTCATACGAGGTCTGTTCAAAAAGTTCCCGAACTTATTTTATTGCTTGCCCCCCAGTTGATGCCACAGACTTCTGCCAGGGCGAATTGTGTTTGTTGAAGCCTAACGAGTAACCTGAATTTTTCAGATTGGTGTTATCTTAACTGATAGCTGAGAAATACCTGTTTTTGTGGTGGCGTCTCCTTGACAGTCGGCGGATTTTGCGATGATCCACGCGAGCAGCGGTGTGCCATTAAATTTAGCGCTAAAATTTGCAAATTTTTCTCCGGAATTCATGAACTGCTTTTAAATTATTTTATTTCTTCATTATAACACATTCGGAAGGTACAAACTTTGGTTAACAATATAAAAAAGGAACAAAATAATGGTAAATGATATAAATAATAACCGACACAAACGGTTCAATGGTGTTCGGGAGTCGGTGAAGAACTTAAACGAGTCAATAGTATTCGGGAATCGGTGAAGAACTAATTTGGCCAAAATCAGAGAACTGGTTCGTGAAAATCGGACGACTGACTGTTTGGGAACTTGCAGAAGAGGCCAACATTTCAATCCGTTCAATCCATTTAACGCAAAATTCACTTGCACACTGCTGTTCGCGTACTCATAGCGAAATCTACCGACTTCGCTTTCACAAAATCAGGTGATTCTCGGCTGTCAGATAAGATAACACCAATCTGGTAAATGCAGGAAAACGAGGCTTCAACAAGCACAATTTGTAAAAAAAATTATTTTTTTGCTCCGATTTCAATTTTTTTTTCATATTTCTGGACGTTTCACAACCTCCTGATTAAATACATTCCTTGTAACGCGCAAATCTCAGAAACTACTGAGCGGATTTGGACGAAATTTTGTACACATATAGGAGACGTATTGTAGATGGTCCCATTTTAAATTTAACTTCGCACTAGCAGTTCTTGGTGATAGAGACTATGCGTCTGACTCCTAACTTTTTACTCATACGCTTATATCTCGTGGACGGTATACCCGATTTTCATGAAATTTTGTATGTATATGCGCGTATTAGTGTTTTACATAGTGAATTTGTACAATAGACCCGCCCTAAAATATATGTAAGGCTCAATATTTCAGATAAAAAGTCAATCTTGGAGCGTCCAGGAGTAGAATTTCGATTTCATGTTTCCTCCCCTAACTTGGGCATATTCTGGCACCTCACCTACCTCTCTGTAGCAAATAATAATAATTGCAACTTTACTGTTGCTAGATAAGGTTTATCTAACTTTATTTGGGGGTGCGTGCGGCTCCTGTTTTTGACTTATCCGCTACCTACCTATACCAGCGGAGTCCGCGAGCATAGTTCTTGTCAAAGAAGTGCATCTCGGAGCTCGGGGCCTGCACATTGGGGTGCAGTTTGATGAACTCGAGAAGAGCCCTGGTCCCTGATTTCTTGACCCCGATGATGAGAGCGTCAGGAAGATGGCGGGAGGCTTGAAGATTTGCGTCCCGCAGGAACTTGTACTTGGGAGACGCATTTAACTGCTGACATTGTAAACAATCAATTATAATACGATTAACATTTGTAACATCGATTTTTTTCTCCTTCTAGGCTAGCACTCGATTTATTTCATAGGCTTAAAAAAAAAAAAAAAAAAAAAAAAAAAAAAAAAGATGAGTGTTTCACAGCCGTTTTTATTTCGTAGCCATGAAACAGGAGCTACTGTAGACGCCTGTGGTCTGTGTTGTAGCCTGCCCATCCCATAGTATGCCTCCCATCGGATGGGCGAGAAGTGACACAATACTTCCCAATTAGGTGCTGGGTAAACACGAGCACACCGGAAGGTATCCCTTACAAACAATTGTAACCAAATTAAGAATACAAATTTTTGTCGGCACGGGGGATCGAACCCGGGACCTTCCGCATGGCAAGCGAGTGCTTAACCACTGAGCTAATCGCGGCTAGCACTGCTAGCTATAAAATATCAGAAGGTTGCTATAAGGCTTGTCCTATCAATAAGAGTGTAGATATTTGATATGAATGGTATGATTCATATCATAATACTTTTTTTTAGGTTTGATTTAGCTTTCAACTGCATGGTCGTATCACGACGGTGGTTTTACCCTCCATTAACTAGATACTCACAAATCAGATACTCAAATTAAACCCACTCAGCCTGAGTGGGGGGCCAGGAAAAACCAGCATCGCAACGGTTCAAAATCAATTGGTAACCCATCCAAGTCCTAAACATGCTGGACGTTCAATGATTAGAGATCATAAAGGACCAACTTACATATTCATTCCTTTTGTGAGTAAGGGATCCATAGTTATTGTGACCTAATTCCTGAAAATAAATAAATGTACATATTATTATTTTACACTTTATTAATAAAGACATAACAACACAGGTTACAAATATACAATATAAGAAGAAGTACAAGAGAAAAAAAATTAAGAAAAAATAAATTTATAGGTACATTGTCCTAACTAAAGGGCAGGGTTATTTATTGCCTTTGGCAATCTCTTCCACCCAACTCACATAACAACACAGGTAACAAATATACAATATAAGAAGAAGTACAAAGAGAAAAAAAAAATTAAGAAAAAAAAAATAAATAAATATATACATTGTCCTAACTAAAGGCAGGGTTATTTATTGCCTTTGGCAATCTCTTCCACCCAACTCTTTTCTTTTAAATACATATTATGTATTTAAATTAGCTGTTTAATTTTTACTTTTTTTACTATAAAAGGACCTTCCACATGACAAACATGAACCTTACCACTGAGCTAAGTTCTGCCTAATGTATGTTTTTTTCTTTCTTTTTTTTACAAAAAAAAGAAGATATTTTTCATGTGATATGAATGAATCATCACTTGTGTTCTTATATTATCTCAACAATGATTTTTTCCGTTATTTTTCAGGGACTGTTAGGGTCAAGGGGGGTATTTACGAACAGGGGGTAATTACGAACAGTGGTCATTGTACCTAAACAGGATAAGATATTTCGAATCTGGTGGTTGAATACTATTATTTTGAATTGTTTTTACAGGTTGAACACGAGTTTTCGATAGTATTTATTTTCAGTTGTAGTTAGTAAGCTAGTGAAAATAGATCTATCAAAAAAATTGATTTTTGAAGTTTTTGATTTTTTTAAAACAATTTTTTAGGTAAGTGTTACTTGAATTTTTATCATTATTTTACTTTTAATTATTGATAAGCATGTTTTTGGTTATTATTTTACAAAAATAATTGTTTTAACCATTTTTTAAGTTATAGTTTTTGGGTGTTCTTAATTACCCCGCCATTTTTTTGCTATGGGGTAATTACGAACGCATATTTTGGGTGTTTGTTTTACCCTATAACTTTTTTTGTATTTATCAAAGCACTCAGAATGCCCCGGAACTACAAGATGAAGAAACCACCTCCTTTGTATACAGAAGCACAAATGATATCTGCTATCGTATTAGATGTTTTTAATGGCAACATGGCTGTCAGAAGAACAACGGCAGTGTTTTGAGATTCCGCAAACCAAAGTAGAATTTTCCAAACGTAAGGCTCAAAATCCTGAAATACTGGGAGGTTGTAAGAAGTACCAAGATATTAGTACCCTAATGCATTGGACCCAATGAAGGTATTTGTGTACTTGAACATAGCAAAAGAAAGGAAGAAAAATGAAAGTGTAGAAAACGAAAAGAAATATAGGGGGAACAGTTTCAAAAAAGAAGAAAAAAATGAAGGTAGAAGAAGACAAATCTGAGATTGACAATGACCTAGAAACTATTGATAAGACCGAAATCTGTAAAAAAAAAAAAATTAAAAAATATTATAAAACACCTTTCAAAAGCTCTCATAATTAACTATTACTATTATTATGCTTTTATTAACAGCCTCCGTGGCGTAACGGTTGTGACTACTGCCCGTAGTCCAGAGATCCTTAGTTCGATTCCCGGTTGGAGCAGACTTTTCGCACAGAAAATTCTGTCCCCTCCGAACATGTGAGGCTGGCGATTCCGGCCCCACCCAGGCTGGGTGAGGTTAATGTGGGTAGCTGGTACGATTCCCAGCGAATGGAGGGTGAAACCCCCGTCCTGTCTACCTCAAGTCAGGACGTTAAAACCAAATAGAATCAATGGACATGAAAGGAGCCTAGACATTGGATCTGGGCGTTCATATAATCCTCTCACCACCGTGATTTAGGTATCTATACCTATCTCACGGACACGAAATTATTATTATTACTATTATTTGCAAGATAGAGATACCCTATTTGATAAGAGCTGACTACCTTCGTGGTTAGGATTCAAACCACTATCCTGTGTGTCCATAAACTTTGCATATTGTCATACAGGTGGCTAAAGACACAAAGTACAATTTTGGTGTATTATTTGTACATAAAAAGCACATATTGCCATTAAAAAGTTCGTTTTTAATATTGTATAATGTGTTCGCATTTACCCCCGTCAGGCGGGGGTAAATGCGAACAGGCGGGGGTAATTAAGAACACCACTAAACAGATACTACAATATGCACAAAACTATTGATAATGCACCATTAGAATGCTAAATAAGTCTATATACCAAAAAAATCACAAGACATTGATTTTACAAAAGCAACTCAGGGTTACAGATATGTTTATAAAATGTAGCTCAAAATCGTTCGTAATTACCCCCCTTGACCTATTCTTTTAATTTTTAATTTCAGAGAAAAAACTTACTATTTTAAAACTGGTGATAAATCTAGGAACAGCAAATAAGTAGGTGGTATACAGTAGAGAGCATAATATGACTAGAAGGAATAATCTGATCTGATTGTGGTGTGAGAAGCTAAGCTTCCTCATTGTGAATCACATGACTGAAAAATAAAAGCAAGTAAAATATTACCAATTATTTTTAAAAAAATACCATTCAGACTGATTATGTGGTTATGCATCATCCAAAAGGTCCATTTTTCAAAAGTTGAGCTTTTAAATGAGCTTATTCAATAACTGGCATATCTTGCAAAGTACAAGTCTGATTAAACTGAAATTTAGTATGGTTCCCAATGGCAGTGTAAAAATTAACATTTTTTAAGAGATGAGCTTTTTCACTCTCAAATTTGGGTGTCCCAATAGATCTAGGTAATGAAGTTCAACCTTTTTTTTATTATCAAGCCACTGAAGCTATTGTTCTAAAATATTAGGGATTGACATTATTTTGCAAAGAGGATTTTTTTAACCTTCTGTTTTCGAGGAAGGTACCTAGGATTGATTAAGTTAAGGCTTTGTCTGAAATTCTTCTTCTTTTTTGTCCTGCATTTTTTTTTTCCTTTTGCAAACAGATGACCTTTCTTATTTTTTAAAGACCATGTTCTCTTTTGTTTATTTTTCTTATTATCTAGCTATTTATGCAATGTTCTATTGTAATAGTAAAAAAAGATAGGTATAATAGAACATTAATTTGACCACATTCACAGGACTAACAAAAATTGTATAGATGTGTGATTTCATCAGTAATATTACAATATCTTATTAGGCAGGTTAACTTTTCTACTATAGCACCTGCAGTTTTCCAATTGAACTATTGAGGACAGTTAAAAATACATGTGTATTCATTACAAGTTGACTATTTAATCCTGTTTCAAGATTTGCCCCAACACTTATGGGTTTGATTTCCCACCCAGTACCCAAGGCATTTGATGGTTTTCTTCTACTTTGTGTATGTAGACCATATAATAATAAGACTCAGGATTAGGTGGGTACAAAATGCTTTAAGCATTAACGTTTTATTGTGGTTACCTTCCATGAAAAAGTACCTACTACTTTTACAATACTGTAAATCCAGGCTTGTTGGGCCATCATGTACACTAGATTTCAGGTGTCTCCAGTAAATGCTGATTTTTTCTTCAATGTAATCAGATTAAAAAGTGTCTAATTTACTCACCTAGCTAATACCCTTTCCATAGATGAACAGAAAACAAATTGGCTCCTGGTTCTGGTGTAATGTGGCAGCAGACATTTTTTGGACTGGGCTTATAGAAGTTATAACAAAAATATTGATGAGATAGATCGTTATTTCCACGACAGAAATGTTGGACGGTCTTTTCAATTTGGCTTATTGGCTCAGGAATCAGGAACAGAATTGGAAAGATGGAAAGCGAGCGAGGGCAAAAAGCTATAAAGTCAAAAGTTTACACTTTCCACTCTACAAAATTACAATTTTGATTTGATTTGTTTTATTAGGGTTTAACGTCGTTTTTCAACTCCATGGTCATAGACGACGGAGGTTTTGACCTCCATTCGCAGAAAACTCACACACAAACCTTCAAGCCACATTAAACTCACCCAGCCTGGGTTGAGTATTTTCTGTATTTTGAATTTTCATGTTGTTTTTAAATTTTAGCGCGCTCAGCTCTGGTAAATTGCGCATGTGATAAAATTGATAAGAGAGCGCGGGAAATTTGAAAATAAAAAAATGGTTTTTCAATTCATGATTTAAAAAAAAGTGTTCTCCCCTCTCTACCTTAAAATGAATTATTAAAGACCACATATTATTATTATTATTACATTTATATTTGATCTTGAATACACTTTATAATCAATTGTAATTTCACACACAAGCTCTGAAATCCATTGTTAAAAAGAAATAGAAAAATGGTATTCCTTTTTTGTCACTTTTGACTGCATGGTTATATCAACTTTCTTTTCTTTTATTATCATTAGCTCTGAAATCCAACTATACTTCTAGAATAGTGTTTATTTCCCTTGGTAATTATTACATGTTTGTGTCTTTGGTTCATTTCAAGTTCTTATCACTAGGGAACCATAAAGATGATAAGTATATAATAATATGACTTATTTTATACTGCTTGATTAGGACTAATCCCATCATTCAATTCAATTCATCATTCTAGCAGTAAGTGCAAGACATATTATTATGTGGTCTATATCCCAAATGGGAGGATCACTTGTCATGTCCAAGCTACATGTTTAGAACCCACCACCTCTGGATTACCAGACTGATGACTTGACCACTGAACTACTTGGATGATAATGGTCAAAGTATCATCCAAAATAATTAAAAAATAAATATTATTCTTCTTCTTCTAGATTTCCTAATTCATCTATATAACTTCACATCTTCTGTACTGGTATTATTTGTCTTTGGGCAGCCTGCTGCTGGGCAGGAAGATGTCATCTCTCTCTAGGGACTAAAAAAAAAATGGTACTGATACTACAAACCATGTGTTTTAGTTAGGTACCCAGAAGTGTAATTGACCATGGACATAGTTTATCAGGAGATAAAGATTTTGTAATTAGGATTGGAAAGAAAGAGTAGATCAACCAAATTTTTACTTCAATGACCCATTGACAAGACTTACAGATTAAACCAAACTCTGAAATTTTACCATCAACAAGATTTCTTCCCCATTGATTTGTAATATGTTTCACCACATTTCTTGCAAAAGTTGTGAATTTTTTAAATATTTATACTCCTTTCCTTCAGGCAGGGCTCCCAATTTGAATCATTGGACTTCATAGAAAAATTACACCAACAATATATGTAGCATTGTAAAAACAAAGTAAAATACCCAAGAATTAAGTGGAAATATATTGAGCAAGGTAAGTACTTTAAAATCTGGAGTTCATCTGGACTTTCTTCCTTGACGTAATCTTATTTTGTAAACAATAATCATGAAACAGAGTTTTAATCCACATTTAAAGTTGCAGCTATATGTCATGGACTACACATAGGATTTTTTTTTTTTTTTTAATTCATTATTTGAATGGGTGAGTAGAGGAACCAGGAATGTCAAAAATCGACTTTTCAGGAAAGCAAAAATAAGAATGGTATTATCATGCTAATGTGTGCAATTGTGCATACACATTAGCATGATAATACCTTTAAAATCGAAAAAAATTATACTTTTAAGGGGTATTTCTCCTTCATATTCACAGAGATGATAGAAAAGAGTACATTCCTTCTTATTCTACAAAAAAAAAAATTGATTTTTGACATTCCTGGTTCTTCTACTCACCCATTCATTTCAAGTTTTCAAGAGAAGATTTTGTAGACATAAAATATTTCATGTTACACCCTATATTTTCTGACTGATTATTTTGTAATATACCAGAATCAATTAATGCCAAAAGTACAACAATGAGCTCATTGTATCTTTTATTCTTTTAACATCCATATTAATGATTTGTGTTTGGTTCTGATTATATTATATTGATGGTGCTTTGTCATGTATTATTCAAGTGATAAACATAACAAAATAGTCCATAGTAAAACCCAGTTCTTATGTGCTCACAACAGCAATACCTACTGACCCACTTAAAATAATCTAAATGTTAAGAGTGTTCAATCGGAGTAAAAATAAATCAAGAATGAAAATATATATTTGTATATTAATATTTTGTGTTCTTGGACTATCCTGATATCAACTAACAATGTGGTAAGGTTGCAGTTCACACTGAAAAATATTACTAAACTAGCTATACCAATATGATGTCAGTTAAGAAGGGAGTAATTGGTCTACAAAATTATTAGCATCACTGATCTAAATCTAAATTGCTCAAGAAAAAAAAAAAAATATATCTGTCAAAGTATCTGTATTTTAAGCATGATTTTTTATAATAATTTTCTTGAAATTCCAGGAGGGCTCTAATATGGATAAACTTCATTGGTTGAAGGGTACTTGGAAGTCAATTTCAGCCCAAGGAATCTATCCAACTATTACTTCATTCAATTACATTGAAACTTTGTTGATAACACAGCCAAAGAACAAGCCTTACTTCAACTATGTTTCCAACACAATAAATAATGAAAAAGTTAGGCAGCCCATGCACTGTGAATTTGGGTTCCTCAGATTACTCAGCAATAATAGTGTTTGTCTTCAACTTGCTCACAATTTTGGAATAAATACAATTGAAAAAGGTGTTTACAATGAAAAGGTAAGTGGTACAATGAAGAGGTACATGCATCAAGTGATAGTTTATTGGACTTCAGATCAGAGGGTTAAGTTTCTTATCCTGCCATGTCAAAAAATTAATGGAGACTTTCAAGACAGGGATGTACTAATATGGCAACAAAGTAATCCTCAAACTGCACAAAAAAATAATGATATAGGAATTAAAAGAGCTTCCTCTGACCATTATTTTCTAGTGTGAAAATACTATAAAAACTCTATTTTTTCCCTTTGTTATCAGAATGGAAATGAGTTTCAATTGGAGAGCACATCAATAGTGAGAGCTGTTGAGAATCCAGATTCAAATAAAGCTAAAGTTGTGAAACTTAGGAGGTATTTCAAACTAAACAACAATAATCAGTTGCAGCAGATTGTTGAAATGGAAACAGACAAAACAGAGATGACTAATCATTTGACCGTGACATATGAGAAGATAGGTGGTGATGGATACATAAGTTCCTGATTGAAAGGAAGTTGAGAGGAAATCAGTGTGAACAGAAGTAATGGAACTCATGGTGACCAGGAGAGGAAACTGAGGCCAAAGCAAATATTTATACAAAGTAAGTATTTTAAATTATTTTGTAAGTGAGATTCAGATAATTAAACCTCAGTGGCTGAATAACTTCAAATTAGAAGATTGGTGAATTCAAATTAGGGCATAGATAGACACAAAAAAAAATGTAGTGTTCATAAATGCACCTCCTCACCAAAGAAATTCAGACCAACATGGACTCAATTCTGCTGGTTGGGGTTCAGACCTCAAGTAATTACAAAAAAGAAGAGAACATAAAATCAATATTTTAATAAGACTATAATTATGGTATGCCTGTGAATATTTCTCATGTCCCATAATCACAACACTAATTTCAAAATAAACCTAGTCCATTAGAACCTACCCCGTTTCAACTTTACAGGTACTATTGTATGAATGACTCACCTCAATATTAAACATAAAATATTAATTCAACAATAATTATTCCCTTGTTGTGTTTGCTTGTTAAATTTGTTCAATCTTATCTCTTCATCTGATCACATGTCTTATCACTCCCTACATCTATTGAAATGGACTAACTCTATTTTATCATACAATTGGAGAACCTAGTTCTTTTCAGTCTTCATTTTCTCTTTGGTTTAGTCTGTTCTATTTTATAAATCTTTTCAAAATGGATCTATTCTGTCACAATAAAAAAATGTGGATTGCTTTCCTTGCTTGTCTTGTTGTGTCAGCCCTTATTCCCGTTTGAGTGAAGACAAACTGTGCCTTTGTGGACATTTTCAATTACAATACTGATATAAAAAAATCCTAAATTTTGCAACTTGCAATTTCCTAAAAAATCTCTCACTAAAAAGCAATCATGTTACGGTGGTTATCAAAAGCCACAAAGTTGATGGCTCTCTGGCTCATGGTGTCAGTCACATACAGTAGCCTTTTGTCTTTTGGGCAGAGCCAGCACTATTTCTAAAATGTTGGTCATGTAGCTCTTATGTGTGCCCTGAGCTTATATTGTGTGTAAGTGAATAAAAATACAGCAATTGTTTGTACACCCCTATTTCCTTCCTAAATTTATGATTAGAGATATAATAATAATTGTTTTTATTCTTATTTTCATACTATGTCACATCATCTACCTCCTCTTAAGTACTCTTGTACTTTTCGGAGATAGGGAGATGGAGCTTGTTTGAAAAATGAAGTCAGGTCTTTTTATATTTATTATATTTTTTTTCAGTAGGTAGGTTTATTCCTCCACGAACAGTGTTTGTGGGTGAGCATGAAGATCTTCTGAGAAAAAAATGGTAAAAAACGGGTTTTTTCTTCAATTAGCAAAAAAAGAAGAAAAGTATTTGACTAATTTGACTTTATTTCTGGGTCCTGAGGATGCATATTGCAGATTCATTTTTTCCATCAACTCATCCAAAAGTGTTATTTATTTATTTTGTTCTCCCCTTTACAATAATAATTATTAATTAGGTGAATTTTATGGATGATCACATAGAATTATGGAACATGATTAATTTATTTACTAATACCTCTTAATTTCTTCTCACTCCATAGGTTGTTCAACTATCATTGATGCAAGTTGTGGATGAATGATGGAAAATCATTTTAGGATCCAATACCAACTGGCTGCAGGATTCTCGTTTTCACAATATCAGTTTAAAAAAATGTCTCCATGAGGACATGTAACAAATAAAATTAGAAGTTTAACCCTCAAAATCAGTTCAACTTTAGCCTGGAAAGAATTAAAAAAATTCTCAACTTGCCCTGTTTTATGATATCTGTCTTTATTTGTTAAGTAAATAAAATGTTTTTAATGTTTTAAGAAATATCTATCTTCTTCTTTTTCTATATTAGAATAAAATATTAAAAAGTGGTTAGTGAAACTAACCACTTTTTCCTATGGAAGTAGGAGTGCCAGGACCAAACAACCAACTAATGCTGATCCCAAGTAGTTTCGGGGAAAGGATAAGTAAAAGAAGAAAAATGAAAGTAACACATCAGCAAGTGAACAGGAAACAAGATTGACTTTCAAAAATTACACCATGGAGTCTTGCTGCATGCTAAACTACTATGTATCTGTACCTACATCTACACTATCAATTACTAGATGACCAGAATATAGACCTAGATACATCTTAATCTTGTGCTAGTCACAATAAAGCTACTAAAACCTAAAGTAAACCTCTAAGTTATCAGGAGGGTAAAAAAAATGGTGACCTTGTCTCAAGGCGGGGTTATTGCCACAGGCAATAACCCCGCCCTATAGGATATTATTGTTAAAAAATTTTTTACTTATTTATTTTGTCATTTGTTTGTTTGTTTTTTTCTTTCTTTTCTTAATTTTATACTGTTGCCTGTTTGTCCTCCTAATAAAGCTTAAAAAAAAAAAGAAACAGATAAACAGAAGAATAGATAGTTACAGTAAATTGGTACATAAAAATACTTATCTTTATTCGTAAAAAATATACATCAAACAATATTATTTATACATGTCAGAAATATATAAAATCTGTGAAACAAAACCTCATTCAAATATGTATGTAGATAAACACTCAAAGAAATTTTATGAAATTATAAAATTGTCACACAAAACACATGTAGATAAATGCCCTTGGGTAGATAAAGGGTTGGTGCTCTATCTTTAAATCCCAGGTTCAATTCTAGCCTAAAGGTAAATAAACTAGGTAGCTTTATCAATCTCAATTCTTACATACTTTTACCATAAACCTGTAGTTGTTAACTTATCCTACTGTGCAGTGTTTAAAAAGTTTTCTAAAACTGAATAAAATTTAAATTTATATAAATATTGTTTTTGCATAGTGGGATTATATGGCTCCAGTAGTTAAAATTAATTTGGGTTTAACATCACTTTCAAGTGCATGGTCAAATGGTCATATCATGAGGGGTGTTACTCTCCATTCTCAGGAAAATCACAAACCTGCTACCCACATTTACTACTAATAATAATACACAACATGGCAACAAAGAGAAAATATATGATGAAATATATTGTTTTACAAATTGCATAGATGCCATAGATCATGGTCTATTTAATCTATATAAATAAAATAAATTCATAAAAATGACAAAATTCTTTGAAAACAAAAAAATCTTTGATATTATTATTACAATTTCCTTTCCAATACTTTTTTTCTTCTCAATAATAATTCTGAGAACAATCTATCTGGCATGTTGAATTGTAGGATTTTAAAACGGGGATGATATCTTGTCCATGAATATGGCAATGAACAGTGAGTAATAGATTGATGAATTGACATCAGCATTGACATTGACATCAGAAAATAAAATGCAAAGCAAATTTTAAATAGATAATACAAAATTTAGGGAAACAACTTGTACATTTGATAAAGTAATATTGCAAGACAGACAAATCATGATATAAGAGAAATCAAGGGAATGGCAAAATTTTCTCTTGTAGCCAGGTTTCTCTTATAAAGAGGTTTTTTTTACCTTATACCAACAGAGGTAAATTTGACCTAAAAATCGTTCTCTTATATCCAGGCTTGACTGTACATGTACTGTACATTCTCAGTATTTTACTAAGGCACTGAGAAACAAATTAAAAATAATTAAAATAATGTAAAAAAAATAACACAAGTAGAGGACGGATTATTATAATAAAAATTACATGTTCCAGGAGTCCAAGTATTTTTTTCCATTCATTTAGCAAAAAAATTGTGATACTTGAGATTTCAAAACAGGATAAGTAGTATGTACTTATGCAGTCACAAATATATTAGAAAACAATATACTCAATTTAAATGAAGAAAAAACTTGATAACTCCTGACTAAAAGAAAATATTTAAAAAAATATATGTATAGAAATTAATTTATTATGAAAATTTTGGTCCAAGATATAGATAAAATATTATTATTTTTCTTATTTTATGGTGCTTTAACACAGCAATAAGCCTGTCATTCACACCAAAAATATTATTACCATGTAATTAATTGCAAAATGTTGAGAAAAAAGGGTCATAAGAAAAAACCCACCATGATGGAATTTTTTAACCAATTTGTACAACATAAAAACTATAACATCAAATAATACTAAAGCATTTTTGTAATAAAAAATATATAAAAACTACTTGTTAACACGTTCGTTACCAAGCCAATTTTTTCAAGTTTTACGTAGGGACCGGGCGGTAAAGTCGCTGTTGCAATGTTGCATCCTGGGGACCAAAATTTTTTTGTTGTTGCATATTTGGCATCGTATTTGTACAAGAATCGATCCTATATCTGTTCTAACAACCAACTACCTCAAAAAGGCCCTATATATGTCGTCCTCTAAAATTTGATAACAGCACATTGTGTTTTCGGTCCAAGAAAAACACAAAAAAATCACATATGGCCGTCGTAAGAACTGTTAATGTATACATGATGAAAAAATACAAAAGAAAACAACTCAAACAAAAAGTATAAATAATATCCTTGAATAATAAGGCACTTAAATTAAGGATCCCAAATGTGTAGGAATTTTTTTGCATCAGCATGATATTGAAGGATAAAATAAAATAGTTCCATTGGAATGTTTTTGTTCAGAAAGATGTCTTTTGGATTAATTTCTTATAATATGGAATACTAATATTAAACATTTCACAAGAAATTGGAGGTACCTAGATACCAAATGAATACATATGTTAATAAATACAATGAAGTTTTACCTTTGGAACATGTTGAAAAAATATGAAAACCATAAATTCTCAACTTTTGAGATTCAAGAAGGTTCCAATTAAATGGTATTCCAAGATGGTCAAATTGTGCGCTAAAATATAATAACATAATAGGTAAACAATATACCTAATATTTCAGACTTCATGACAGTGCTACAAAAATATACAATGCATTACATAGCATGAGAAGTACTGTTGTAGATATGGAATACAATCTGGATGATCCACTCTTAAACTCTTTTTCCTCACCCATCTGGAAGACAATGGCAGGACTAGACATACGCCCGTCACCACCATTACTGAAAGCTAGTACTCTCATGTTGTACCGCTTGCCAGGTGATAGATTGACAATGTCTGCATCTAGTGCATTTCCTACTGGAATGTATGTGTCATTAGCTCGAGACATATCTTGATCTACTTCCCAAACACGGATTTTGTATCCAATGATGGGCTCTTCTTCTAAACTAGGAGACACATACCTCCAGGTGACATGGACAGTGGTAGGGTTGATACCCTTAATATGCACTGCTGATGGAGGCTTTTGAGGTGCTTTTCTGTAAGTACGTTCCAGGAATCGTTCACTCTCAGGGCCTTCACCTGCATTGTTGTAAGCCATCACTTTCACATAGTAATATGTGTCCGGCTGCAGGCCAACAATCAGAGCCCAGTTTCTTGTAGTTCTACTCAGGTAGTACACAGATGTCTCTTCTGGAAAATCTTTCTTCCAATATTTAATTCTGTGTCCAATAAGACGTCCTCGGATCTTTTCCCTAGTTATATCAATAGGATTCCATGTAACATTGATAGCAGTACTGTTGAATCCCTTGGAATAAACACCTTGAGGTGCCACCTGTGGCATATCTTCGGCACTGTATATAGTAACAACTTCAGACTCAGGACCAGCTCCTACATCATTTATAGGTTGCACTTTCACCTCATACTGTGAGTAATAAAATTCGAGGGGAATACGAACCACAGCAATACCAACATTTCCATATTCTTTAAGAGGTAGACTTTGGAATTCAGTGTCATTTTTCTTTCTCCAGAATATCTTATAGTATATGTTTGGTGCATTTTGTTTCTCACGAGACAGGGCCTCCCAAGCAATTGTCAAGTCTCCTATTTTTCCTCCTCCTCCTCCAATTTTTGTAGGGGCTGAATAAGGTCTGTCTGCAGGTGTGTTGTACTGTGGACTTGGAGATGATGGTTCTCCATAGCCCAAATCATTTCCAGCAATCACCTTAAATTCATAGGTAGACCAAGGTACCAGAACATTTTCAATAGCAGCCTCTTTCCTTCCTGTGTACCTATCAACTTCCTTAGCAGTTACAAGCTCAGACACATTGAACCAAGTGCTGTTCCAATTGGTCCTTGCAATGATCTTGTAGTGAGTAATGGGTCTACCATTGGTGGCTCCATCCGTCCATTGCACTGTGGCTGATGTCTTGTGTACCTCTACCACTTGAACTCCACCAGGTAGTCCAGGAGGACCCTCTACAATAACATTGGTTTTAGTGGTGATCTTACCTACAGTACTCTTTACAATACATTCATACTCTCCAGCATCAGCAAATGTAGCATTGGTAACCACAAGAAGACCACCATCAATGTTGATGTTGGGAGCTTCAAGCTCATTCAAGTCTACATTTCCAATTCTCAATCCATTGTGTGTCCAGATATAAGCAACATCTAAAAGTTCTTCAGTTTGTGCAGAGCATTTGAGAACTAAATTATTGTGAACGGCAATGGTTATCTTAGGAGGAAGCTGCTCATAGTATGCTGGTCCATGCAAGACAATAAGTCTACCTTTGCTTTCATCAGAACCATGAACATTAGATGCAGAACAGGCATAAATACCACTGTCATCTCTAGACACAGGACTAATGATCAGGTTACCGTTCTCTAGAATTCTTCTTCTACCACCAGAACCAATAATGTTTCCATCTTTTTTCCAAACAAACTTTGGTTTAGGAGCTGCTTCTGGGTTGCAGAAAATAGTAACATTCCCACCTTCACCAGCATAGGTTTCACTTTCAAGTGGTTTTTTCTTGAAACTAGGTTTTAATGTAAGCACCCTCAGCTGTCCAGAAGATACCTTGTTTTAAGCTGATTTTTAGCTCTACATTGATACATGGCTTGATCCCTTTCTGGATTGAGGTATCTGATTGTGAGAACATTGTCTTGAATGAAATATCTATCTTGATCTTCAACAGGAAGTGTTTCACTATTCAAGAGCTCTCCATTTCTGAACCAGCTGTAGGTGACATCAGGAACACCAAAAGCTTCACAAGTCCATGTTAGATCAGCTTGATTATCCATATGCTTATCGGTAAGAGGAATTGTGAAATTAGGTTCAGCTTGAATAGAAATGGTTACACTACTTTCTAAAGCAGACCGGTCATTGTATGCTCGACAAACATATTCTCCTTGGTCTTCTACTTTCACATTTGGGATGATGAGAATTCTGTTATAATTAATTGAGTAGGAATTTCTTGGCAGTGGACTCCCTTTTCTGGTCCAGTTGTATGATGGTACTGGATAACCAAATGCAACACATTCCAGTCTTACTTCATCTCCAGCTTTAGGTGCCTCAGGGAAAGTTTTAGGAAAGTTATTGGGGAATTTTAACTGCTGAAAGTTAGAATGTGGGTATATTTTGAGAGGGAAGAAAGGTCCATTTCTACCAGTATCCGATACTTTACTTTGGACATTGCAACTATAATTTCCTGCATCAATCTGTTCTAAAGCTGAAAAATATAAAGCTCCATCAAATGATACAAACACACGTTTGTCTTCTTCTACAAAGTTTGGGAAATAATCACGAGCCCAGTAATAATTTACACCTGGGTAATTAGTTGGTGGATCACAAAACATAGCTTTACCCCAGTTCTGATTTCCTATTTCTGGTGCTCTTTTCAAATTGAACTCACCAATGAAACCAAAAGCTAATGAAACACTTTCAGAAATAATGGAGCCAAATTTGTTGGTAGCTTTACAATGGTATGAACCCCTGTCTTCTATTTGTCTTGGGTCATTAATAATCAGGTTGCCACCACTCAATGTGAATCTTTTATCAGACAGAGGGTCAATGAGATTGGCTACTAATCGATCATTCTCATAATCTTCCTTAAACCATTCATAGGATGGATTGGGGTAGCCCCCAGCATAGCAGGACAGGGTAATATCATTCAGGATCATCTTCTTGGATAAATCAAAAACAACATCAATGGGTTGTTTGGTAAAGTATGGACCCCTTGGTATTTTGTCAGGGTTTTCTATGTCCATACCATACTGGTATGTTCTATCATCATAGAGTAGATAGTGTAGTTTCTGTATGGAAGCTTCACAGATGTAGAGCAATGGTTCAGTTCCAGTGACTCTTTCAAATCCCCATCTTCTCAAGCTTTGAGAGAAAGAATAAGCAAGGAAATCTCTTGCTACATTGTCAGCTGGTTCAGGTAAGAAGGCTGCGTCCAGCTCATTGAGATTTGTGCCATCTTCATTGACCCATAGGTTGGGGCTCTGTTGCGTGCCCCCAAAATACCACTTCCTGCGTTGTGGATCTTGCCACAAGAGTTGATACATGATGAACCCATGTTCATCTGCATCATTGATATTGGCGAGATCAGAGTCTAGGGATTTACAGTTTAATTTGGCATCGTTACGAGATTTTAAAGGAGATTTAACAAACCTGTAGCATGAGTCACGATACTGCAACCAGTGCTGGGGACAACGCAAATCAAAATCGTCGATTACTTGAGAATATGAAAGCTGGAGACTTACGATCAGCAACAGGAACTGAGACAGTGGAGACATAGTGCACTATATTATGTTAAAAAACACTTCATTTGGGTGAATTTTATGAAAAGGAAATTAATTTAAGAAGTAATTAAATCACTTGTTTGATCTTTTTAAATGCAGAAATTCTTGCCCATCCCAGCCATAATCCAGCAGAATTTTAAACGAACATAAACAAATATGTGACCTTGGGTGTAAACAGGTTGTTTAATAACTCTACGTTCAAAAAACTCTATTCAAGATCGTTGACTGCAGCGATTCCCAAACTTCTGTCCTCTACGCAACAATTTAAATTAACACTTTCAACTATTAAATAACACATTCTGATTGAACTATATTTTACAGTTGAAGGGAAAATTTGGGGGTTTAAGTGGTCCCCTTACTACACCTAATGCTAATCACTGCCAGTTTAATTAGACCAGTTGATTCTATTTGTTTTTAACGTTCTGATTTGAGATAGATAGTCAGGACTTGGGGTTTACCCTCCATTCACTGGGAGTCGTACCAGCTACCCACATTTACCTCACCCAGGCTGAGTAGAGCCGGAAATGCAAACCTCATGTGTTTGGAGGGAACAAAATTTTCTTCGAAAAGTCTGCCCCAACCGGGAATCGAACTCGAGATCTTTGGTCTACGCACGCTAGTCACAACCACAATCGTTACTTACAGACAAGTAAAAACTAATTTTAACTAGGGTACAAATTTTTGTCGGTTTTGGGTTCAAACCCCTGAACTTCCCAAGACAAGCAATAATTTTGCCACTGAGTTAACCTGCTCAGTAATAATATTTACATGTTTGAAATATTATTAGGTACCTACTTGGTATGTATTTAAAAAAATGGGGCAGTGATCAATGCACGCGTCACGTGTAGTCTCACGTTCGATTATTCTCTAAGCTTATCCCTAGTGCATTCTATATTATGATCCAGAGTATCCAAAAACTGCCAGAAAAAACTTACTTTTGATCTCAAGTAGTGATATGTTCATGTTGAATTACGTGTTTCAAAAGGTTTCAAAATAACGCTGAAACTAGTTTTGAGTAATGCTAATGAATGATACAATTTGATCGTGATCGTTGGTATGCTTTTAACGCAAGAGGTATTCCTAATGCGGAAGTAACAAATCATATATTTCATATTGTGCTCGTTGATATCATAAACAAAAGATTTTTCAGCTGACCGAAGTTCGTAAAAAGATCTCTCAAAAGATGGCGGATACTGAAATTAACAAAAGTGATTCCGACGAACCTCAGCAAAAGAATCAAGAAAACCAGAAAAAAGGAGCCAAATACGATAGTGGAGCTGCCGATTTGGAAAAAGTTACAGACTACGCCGAAGAAAAAGAACTTTTCAACTCCTTAGAATTCGACGGTGTCTCGAAAGTAAGTCATGTCAAGTTTAGCTCTAAATTGGATACACTTGCGCTGTGTTCACTGAAAACATTTTCAAAATTACCAATTCGTTTTGTAGTTATACTGCATCTGTTTACTTTTCATATAATTATTATTAAATTTATCGTCTTAAGTCCTAGCTAAAATAAAGGTAGGTCTTATAGAAAGCATGCTAGAGTTCCCTATCCACAACCATGTTTGTTGACCCTCATCAAAATAAACAAAGCTCCCTGGCAAGATGGCGTGAAGGTTACTTGATACTCGGGAATCTCGGGATAGGGTACCACTGTTTCCTGGCCCCATCAGGTTCATCTTTTAGAATTTTTACATATTAATCTTACATCTAGGTAACTGTAATTTCATGTTCATGTTTGAGTAGATAATTGCCATATTGTCTAGAGGTACACATTAATATTATGATATTGATTACAGTGGGATAATCAACAAGTAGGCACATAGCTGTTGTTTTTTACAAATGACTTTGTACCTATTTACTTGTTGAACCTATAACATAAAAGTTAGTGTTGTCTATAATAGTCTATACAATTTATTCTTTTACAACTACTCTCAATGTGCAGAAACATAGCTGGGTGTCTATATGAATTACCATATTAATTTTATAAAATCCAACCAATTTTGTTTTATTTGATGGTAAGGAGTTATCCCTCTTCCAGTTGATCACAATGCTCAAAATTTTATTGAGATACTTACATAATGGTAATGTGAATTCTAGGATCTTGTAATGAGGTTTAAACAAGGTTTTAATTATTTTAATTTCTTACCAGGCTATCAGCCTCATTGGAGACAAAAGGAATAAAGATCAGGCTGCAAAACTTGAAAAAGAACGGGAGCTTCAGAAAGTCTCTATCAAGAAAGAAGATGTTGAACTCATTGTAAGTATTCTCCTCCAGCCTCTGTGGTGTAACAGTTGTGACTACTGAGTGTGATGCAGAGATCGTGATTTTGAGCCCAGGTTGGGTAGAATTTTCTAACAAAAATTCTGTTCCCTCCAAAAATATGTGAAACTGGCATTTTTACCCTAACTCAGGCTGGGTTAGTTTTATGTGGGCAGCTGGTACAATTCCCAGCAAATGGAGAGTAAAAACCCCATTCTGAATAACTGAAATCAGATTGAAACCAATTACAATCAATTGGTCACAATAGATTCATTAGGTCACAGTGTTGAGTTTCCACTGGAACCCTAGAACCAAGTCAGATAGTAAGGGCCAAATGATTGAACAGCATTAAATTGAGAATAAGCAAGACTGTCCCTCAAGTCAGCCTTTAGTGTACTATAATTGAATCGGTACATGCAAAAACAGACATCAATCACATTTTTTTGGAAAATGGGGTTTTCATAGATTTTGGATCTCGGAAGGTAAACGCACAATTTTATATCAAAACCAAATCATTCTGCTACTCCCTTCCTATATAAACACGTTTCTATAATTTTCGTTCCATGCAAGAACGACATAGATCCGGGATTGATGCGGTTCTTGCATGTAATCTGTAGAATTGGTGTATCCTGTCTGTGTGTGTGTGAACAGGATATCTCAAGAACGGTAAGAGCTAGAGACTTGAAATTTGGTATGAAAATCAATTTTATACACCAAACATACCACAAAACTTTTGGTTGAAATTGGCCGCAAAATGCGGCCGCAGGGCCGCAAATATTGCCGCAAGCGCCGCTTCTATGAATTGATTAAAGATACAAAAAAAGTTAGAGAACAACATTTTCTTAGATTAAAAAAATAATAGGGGTCTCTTCATATCATTTTTTTGATATCTTGAACTTTTTGGACCTCGGCCCAAATTTACCGGTATCTTGGGGGGGACCCGCTTTGACTAACTTTTTTATTATTCATCCTAGATGGGGATTGTGACATATCAAATCCAATGATTTTGAGGTGCTGATTACGAATTTGGCATTGATTTGCAGCTGTTACCGTTGAGTCACGAGTGCCGGAGTTCAACTTCTTTTCGGGGATAAGGAGAGTCGTGTGATGTTTACACCAGATTTCTTTTTATACATATAATTTTTATGATTCATATTTTTTTGTTTTTGTTTGAAATAACAATAAAATTCGAAGTGTACGTGTGTTATTATTTATAATATTTTCGATATGTGCAAAAACAGCATCATTCCACGACCTTTGAACGGCTATTTATTTGAAATGGCACTACATATCTGACCAAAAATTATATAGAATGGTTTCTTTTGCTAAGTCCTTACGATTACATATTTTTTCTTTTTTTTCTTATGGACAAAAAATGAATGGGAAAGTTTTTTTTGATTTTCCAAAAGTTTATTCTTTTGGAATGATGTCGTTTTTGCATGTACCGATTCAATTGGTTGTAACTCTGGCTTCAGGTAGGGTGTCTGGCATTTCTTAACTTTAATCCTGTTTTATAATATAGCCCGCAATTAGCTCAGTGGTTAAGCACTTGCTTGCCATGTGGAAGGTCCTGGGTTCGATCCCCCGTGCCGACAAAAATTTGTATTCTTAATTTGGTTACAATTTATTCTTGGTAAGGGATACCTTCCGGTGCGCTCGTGTTGACCCAGCACCTAAATGGGAATTATTGTGTCACTTCTTGCCCATCAGAGGGGAGGCATACTACGGGATGGGGAGGCTACAACACAGACCACAAGCGTGTACAGTAGCTCCTGTTTCATGGCTACAAAATAATGGCTGTGAACCACTCATCTTAGAAAAAACAAATTGGCCCAAAGTATTCTCCTCTGTCCTCAATTTATCAATTGTGATCAAAGGAAAAATATGTATCCTCTCTCTCTCTCTCTATTTGAATAATATTCAAATGTGTTATCATCCTTTGTCTTCCACTTAGAAAAATAAAATTCTCAAACCAACAGCCAATAGAAAGAAATCAATTATGTATTTATTTGTTAAAGTAATTAAATTTTCTTTACGTAAATAAAATCAATCAAACTTCTTTAATAATAATTAATTAATAATAATAATTACAAACAATCATTTCGTAAAATGATCAGAAAAAGTTCATAAAAAATCATTTTGTGCTTTACTTTTTCTTTTCTTACAGGTAAAGGAGCTAGAAATCAGCCGTATTCTAGCAGAAAGAACATTGCGTGAACATTGTGGCAATCTCATCAATGCTCTTACAGCTCTAACAAACTGATTTCATGGACCAGCTACATAGCTGAACTGCTTCAATCATTATTCACATTTACATCAACAGTATTTTTTTATACATACCAGATTGAGGGATATTTTAATTTGTTATTCTTATTTACATATTTTCCTGTTAAATATTTTTCTCTTTCTGCATAATCCAAACAATTCTGAGTTGCAATTTTTTTCAAGTACCTACCAATCTCTCTATCTTGTTTGACAACAATTTTTATTTTTGATTTTATTTATTAAATCTCATGCTACAACACAATTTAACCTTTGTGATACTGTCATACAAGTTTTTCCTTCCAGCTAATCTTTTTTTATTTTAACTTGATTTAGAAATAAAATTCTATTCCAGAAAAATACTTATATATTTTTGTGAAGTGGTTTGTTACAGAGAAAAGTAAAGTATACAGATTAATCCCTACTGTTTATTTTACAGATCTTTTTTGAGTGATGATCTTGTTTTTCAGATCTTTTAACATATTATTATGCTATGTTCTCAAATTAAATAACTCCATTTATTGTCCAAGGAAGAATCAATGATAGTACTTGTTTAAACAATGTCACTTAAAGATCCATTCTGGTTTAATTTGCATATCTCATGACAAATACTTTCAATAGGTACTACATTCTATCAAAATTTGACAAGCACTGATTTAAGTGGTGGTTCAATTGAGCTACCCCTTCTTTCACTCTAAAATAATGAGGTTAGATGATAAGTTCATCATGTGCTTCTTGATACGTTTATTTTTGTTGTGCATCACATTGGTGATGGCTGAGCTGGATAGTCATGAGACATATGACAATCAGCTGGTTCACTCCCGTCTCCTGTCTGGTAGGAATATGTTGAGAGACGACACGGTTGCTGAGTCCACAGAGATCGTCCCAGACGTGGACACGTTCCCAGATAGTGTGGAGGCCTACTCAGAAGGCACCCTGGATGGAGACGGGCCAAGGTTCAAGTGTCTGTCTTGTGATGGACCAAACTGTGTAAATGTCTTGCCGCCGTGCGAGCGTGCTATCCGCTGCTGGAAGTCGCGCGTGCGGGACACGAGTGGGGAACACGTGAAGCGAGGCTGCACCACAGACTCAAACCAGATCCCTATGTACTGCGGCGGCACCGGGGTCATCTCCCACGAGAAGAGAAATGTGGGCCAGTTCACCATCCAGTGCTGCAACGGGGACTTCTGCAATAACGGCAGCTTCCCCTCCCTCCCCCCGTCCTACCGAGAGCTGCCGGAGTACGCCCAGCACTACGACTATGTGCTGAAGCTGTCCCTGGCCATCCTGGGCCCTGTGCTGGTGCTGGGCCTGCTAGCCGCAGTCATCGTGCTCCTCATGCGGCGCAGCCACCGCAGGAAACTGCTGGCGGCGCGCGCCCTCCAGTCAGACGCAGACTGCTTCCTCACAGACGCGGACCTGCTGCGCGCCACAGCGGCGGGGGACAGCACGCTGCGGGAGTACCTGGACGCCAGTCTCACCTCAGGCTCCGGCTCCGGGCTCCCTCTGCTCATCCAGCGCACGCTCGCCAAGCAGATCTCCCTGAGCGAGTGCATCGGGAAGGGCAGGTACGGGGAGGTGTGGCGGGGGGTGTGGCACGGGGAGAGTGTGGCGGTGAAGATCTTCTTCTCCCGGGATGAGGCGTCCTGGAGCCGCGAGACAGAGATCTACAGCACAGTGCTGCTGCGGCACGAGAACATCCTGGGCTACATCGGCTCCGACATGACGTCACGCAACTCCTGCACGCAGCTGTGGCTCGTCACGCACTACCACGCCTTCGGCTCCCTATACGACCACCTGAACAGAACCACGCTCAACCACCATCAGATGATGAAGATCTGCCTGTCCATTGTGAACGGTCTGGTGCACTTGCACACGGAAATATTCGGCACCCAGGGGAAGCCAGCCATCGCGCACCGGGACATCAAGAGCAAGAACATCCTGGTGAAGAGCAACGGCACCTGCGTGATAGCAGACTTCGGGCTGGCGGTGTCTTACGCCCAGCTGGCGGACAAGATGGACATCCCGCCCAACCCACGCGTGGGCACCAAGCGCTACATGAGTCCGGAGATCCTGGACGAAAGCATCAACATGGACTGCTTCGAGTCGTTTAAGAAAGCGGACATCTACGCCCTGGGGCTTGTGCTGTGGGAGGTGTGTCGGCGGACCAAAGCCAATGGCATACTGGAGGAGTACAAGGCGCCGTACCACGACTGTGTTCCCATGGACCCCTCATTCGATGACATGCGCAAGGTGATCTGTATCGACCAGCAACGTCCTGTGCTTCCTAACCGCTGGGTGTCTGACAGCACCCTGAACGCGATGACCAAAGTCATGAAGGAGTGCTGGCATCAGAACGCCAACGTGAGGTTGTCTGCGCTGCGAGTGAAGAAGACGCTGATCAAGCTCGCCTGCGCGGACATGTACATCCACTGCGGGGACGGCGAGATGATGTGAAGTGCCTCTCTACTTATTCCAATATTTTCAATCTACTTACGTTTCACATCAATGCTGGTTACGATTTATCGGTTGCCGTGTAACCTCGAGAGTCAAATTCTAGTGATAAACCTGACACTCATTACTGCGTTATAACTCGCTGTTTCTCTATGAGTCTTCCCCGAGCGGTTCTCATGTCGTTCATGGAATAGCTTTGTAAAAGCGGTGTTCCATTGACTAGCGGAATACAGAGCTCAGGGAATTGAAATCGTTTCGGTTTGAACCTCAATCCCACACTTCTAACCCCTGTGTTGGAATTAAATGCAATACTAGCGATTCAACATCTGTTCGTATGAAAACCATGACGAAATTTAATTAATACAAATTGAATATTTTGACAAATGGAATTTATTCATTCCCCTTGTGTTCACAAACTGAAAGCAAGAAAACAATTCAATAATGTGACCAGAGAAAATTTAACGGATTGCTATGTCAACCCTCAAGGGTATTCTCGGACTCAACAGAGTTTACGAATTCCTCTCTACCGTATTCTACTATGATGGGAGTATTCTACTCAGGAAAGTATTTTAAATACTTAATAAATACGTAAATATAAAAACATGACCTTATCCTAAGACAAATCCCTACAGCAGACGAGCAACCAACAATGTACATACTTTGAATGACATACTTAGCCTTCCTGTCAGTCCGGAGTCCTCTCTCTCTCTGTTAGTTAAGTAATTTCTAAAATAAACTCTTCTACTGATTAATTGATAACATTTTGATAATAAGGTAATTAATTTATTAATACGATTCGATTTCTAAGACATACCTACATTATAATTTGACTGAATAAGAAAATACAAATTTATAGATGAAAAAATGTTGTAATAATTGAAACTAGTTGTTGTTTCTTTCGATCTTGCAAAACCTAATGATGAAATGCTTGTGGGAACATGATTTCCATTTCATGTAAATGGTAGTCAAGTGGTTAACGCGCTAGTCTGGTAATCCAGGTAGCGTCGGATCCGTTGGTTCGAATCCCATCCAGTGCATGAATTTTTCCTGATTCATTTGAGTTTATGACCACATAATAATCAGACTCTGAGGATTAGGTGGTAGAAAATGCTTTGAGCATTAACCTCGCCTGGTGGTTACCATCCACTAGATAGTTATTATTATTATAAATCCTTGAAGGAAAATGATTTCCATTTCATCTAAATTGTGGATTGCCTTTTCTGATTTTATTGGATGCTTGATTGTATATGAACTACGTGTGTTTTTCATTTCATTTTCACATCACATGACGGAAAAGTATCATGGACGAGATCTCATTAATATTTTCAGACAACCTAACTCCAGACGCGCTGTTTGTGTCATTTTTATTCAGCTTTATCCAATGTGTGCCGTGTGGAGGTGAATTTTATGTCAACAGGAAGACAGTACCTATATCTCCATTTTATTATAATATCGCCTTATTTATACTGCCCGATTAGGACTTAAAGTCCCATTATTCCAGCAGTAAGCCCAAGACATATTATTATGTGGTAAAAATCCCAAATGGGAGGATAACTTGTCATGTCCCGGCTGGGTTTCGAACCCGCGACTTCTGGAATCTCTGGATTCACAGAGTGCCGCCTTTACCACTGAGCTACCGGGACAGACATTTTATATCATGATAAGTACCTATTCAATACTGCCAAGATCATACGGAAGAAAAGTATGTTTACTCCACTCTGTGTACTATACCAGCATCCTACCCTCACCTTCTCTCGTGGCCTCATCACGTGAGACATGTTAATTTATCATGTTTTGACATGTTGGGCGATATTGTTTAATGAAGAACCATATCCCGTGCTAGGATAGTGATTGCTGTTGTTCACGGTGTAAGCTACACCAAGATCCGATGGTGTCTGTCTGGGTTAGAAGGCTACAGATATTCGATGGCACTTTGGACTGCTTATTGTCAATATTTGAGTAACACAAAGCAGGGGCTCTCGCCTTGTTTCCTCCTGCTTACAATTGAAGGCCTTGCTAAAAAACGAGCTACGATTTCAGGGTCACAAAAATATGCTTTCGACGGCCATTTCATATCCGCAATTTCTTTCGAAATGGCCGTCGACAACTCGAAAGCATATTTTTGTGACCCTGAAACCGTCGAAAATTTCGACGGTTTCAGGGTCACAAAAATATGCCGCTTCATTGGTGAAGAGCCGCTGGCTCTCCGATAGTTACAAGTGTAAAAAAAGGACCATATGACAAATAGCTTGACAACGTGACAACTCATGCATTATTGAACCCGACGCGACGGGTTTAAAAATGCTATTTACGCAGGTGGCTCATTTTTCGACCCAATCAAAATAATAATATTAATAAAAAAATATATTATTAAACATTTTTATTAAAAATAATAATAATAATGTTTATGGAATAAAAATATCTGATGGCATTGAGGATTCATTTCATTTGGTTGGAAAGTTAGAGGAGAACATTTTTTCATTAAAATAACGTTGAAAATAAGCATTTAAAAAAACTATTGGTTGGAAAAACGAGCTATTTGCAAAATTAAATCGCTTGTGCGGCCTCGCGTAAGTTATTTGAAAAAAAATTGGATCATATATGGATTGGATTCGTCGTCCTTGGTGATAGTTAATTTTAGTATAGAATAGAATAGAATATACCTTGTTTATACTGCCGAGGTAAGACTGAAAAGTCCCTTTACTCCAGCAGTCAAACAGGTCTTATATATTTTATGAGATAGTATAGGAACAATTTTGGAAAATGCAGATAGCTCGTTTTTCCAGCAAGGCCTTCAATTCCTACACATAAATAAATAGCTACTATAAGCTCGATTTCGAAAATAATTACCCCACAACGTGGGATGCCGTTTTCTCTTTTTGGGCAGATTGCTAATATGTACCACGATAAAGACAATTCCCACATATTCTTAAAAAAATTGAATAATTTCTGGTACTTTTCAACGATTGATCATTTCAGAGGGTTTTTCTTCTTCTTCTTTTACTCTGTCTTATCCCGCTTGAGCAGGGTCGACGTTGTTCAACCTCATGGTTGAGGTAGGTTGGTTTCGGCACATTTTTTACGGCTGGGTGCCCTTCCCAACGCCAACGATTTTATTTGATTTAACGTCCGGGATTAGGACGGGGGTTTTACCCTCCATTCGCTGGGAATCGTACCAGCTACCCACATTAACCTCACCCGGCCTGGGTAGGGCCGGAAATGCCAGCCTCACATGTACGGTGGGAACAGAATTTTCTCTGTGAAAAATATGCTCCGACCGGGGATCGAACACAGGATCTCTGGACTACGGGCAGTAGTCACAATCGTTACCCCACGGGGACAGGGCGTTTTTATTAATCACTAACAATTTTGTAAAACAAAGATCGATCGGCTAAATTTGGTTTAGCTTTTTTTCTATTAGATCAACAGAAGGGATATCTACCTGTCCCAGTCTAGGTACACACTTGCCAGGTTTCAACAACTGTGCCAATGTGTGTTTGTTTGAGTTGTCAGCTATACCTAATAGTATGACTAATACAAGCTGTGCCATATAGACCATGTTAACAGGGTCCCTGTGTCTGTAGATAATTTGCCCGAGTATAGATACATCACCCGGGTATGGCTGTGGAAATTTTCAGCAAGTGCGATTTAAAAAAAAATCTTATGTCAAATCTGCCTAACCAAATATTTTAAATATTTTGTGTGTTTTAATAGTTTGGCTTCAAATTTTGTTTCTTGTTACAGTAGATAATGGTATGGTCATTAAATAAGTATTTTTTGTTCGCTATACTCTCGCACGGAGAAGAGAGTTTTTTCCATACCGTATGGTACATTTTAGTTGATAGGTCATTAGAATTAGATGTTTAAAGTGTATCAAATTATTATTTTTTATATTCGTTGGGCAATCAAATAATCTACTAACTTGGCGACGCGATTTACAAATCCAGAGATTTTCAAGTCTTGTAATTTCATAATATTCGGCACCTCATGTTGAATTCAAACCCTGGAAATGTGTTAATTTCTTAAATGAGCGATGAAGTTGTGTTTTTTTTTGTACTATGTATAGGTATAAATGTACAAACAGAATTGTGTTTTGTTTTGAGGAATACAACAGTTGCGATTTTCCGACCCAGATCGAGTCGGGCGACCTTGTTGATTGATTTTCTACAGTGGTGTGTATTTTGTGGGTGAGAATTTTGGCCATTCGCTGTACATCAGAGTTGAGATGTCTTCCGCCTATGATGCCGGCCCATCTCTCAACGTCTAGGTCGCCGGATTTCCTTTTTCTGGATTATCCTCTTTTTGTCGTGATATGAGCATTAGTTGAAAGCGACGTTAAACCCAAATAAAAATAAAACAACATTACTTGAAAGCTATTCATCTTTATAAAAATAAAATAAATAGGTAATTGTACCTACCAAACCAAACTATTTTACGTGATTCCTAAATGGATTACCAAATAAGTCACGATAAAAATAGCCAATCACACATTTAATAATGTGATTTTTTTAAATTATAATTGTGATAGAAATATTTGGCATACGGTGGTTATGGAACCCATGACCTAGAGAGTTTCAGGGATGGTAGTGCCAAAGACTGATTATTATTATCTTTGTTCTATACTGAAAATCCTGTATCTTCTATGACTAGAAAATCGGAACAATAATCAGGTCCCTCATTTCATAACGGTCTCTACAATAAATAATTTCCAGAGCCTATACTTCTGAAGCTTCTATTTGACAGTCACGTCGACAAGGAAACTCCACTGGCACTCTACTTGTGGTTTCGATTGTGTTCATCCATAAACCATAATCGATTTAATGTTTCATCATGTATTAAATCTTGGACATTGTTTTCGTCTTCATTATTCTCATTGGATTGCTTCAGTCGGATTTCTCTCGTTATTGATACAAGCAGGTGCTATATCCTCGGTCGGCAATTAGCGGACCGGGGTCCGAATCCGGACCGCGAAGCTCATTTGTCCGGCCGGCGAACAAAATTTTAGGTTCGAAAAATAATATTTTTTTCTCTTTCTTAAAAAAAAAAAAAATTGATTTGCAAGAAGAAGTAGTCCTAAAAATGTGCTAAAGACAGTATCGACCGAAGAGTTTTGGTGTAAGAAAGTTCCAAAAGACTGATGGTTCTTATTAATCCGGACCGCGGAGATTTTTCTCAGGTTAATCCGGACCCTAACAGGATTTAATTGCCGACCCCTGATTATAATCTGTCAAGTTCATATAAGCTCGATACAGGCTCTCCTGTACTGAATCGTAAAGAGTTTCGGTTTCCTTTTTTGTCCCTTCGAGTTAAAATATTTCGCACTGAAGATAACTAACTCTTGGACAGGGGTGTTACGGACTTAGTATCTACTCAGCCGGTCCGAAAACAAATGACTCATAGACTCACCAGGAGAATCGGACGGGAATCGAACGTGGGACCTTCAGATCAAAGAAAAAGTGTTTATCACAACTCCATCCAAAATAAAATTTCTGTGAAATACCATTTTTTGTCTACAATTCCAAAACATACTTAATTATGTATAAATTTACGGAATCAAATTTTAAAAGAGATTTTTGATATTTCATCTAATTATGTACTATTCTTTCACATTCTTATTTCATGCCCGACACCTGATAACTCCTCTTGGTTCATGGGTTATGCAATGAGTATTTGAACGCTGCATACCATACCTCCCTTTAAAAAAAAATGTTATCTAATATTCTTGTTTATTTAAAAAGAGGGAAATACTCGTAAATAAAATACTCAGGGAAAAATACATTAAATTCATCACTCGATAGAAGAACACGTGTTTTTTTTTTGCACATTCATTATTTCATTATTATCGATCATTGACTTTATCATTCATGAGTGGTTTTGTCAGATTTTTTTACAAGTACATAGGTACCTAGGTTATCATACTCGTGTTAATTTCGTGATATAATAAACTGTTAGCGTAATGGGACTCCCTGTCTCGAGCCGACAGTCTAAATAAAGCACTACTATAATTGTAATTTATTTGCATCAATTGCTATACACATAGGATAGGTACAATATTAAGCTATGATAAATGTATTAAGAAGATGAAGGTACATAAAAATATTACATACATTACATATAAACAATTAAAAAATTTCGGTCAGAAATTTCCGCTCCGGCCGGGATTCGAACCCGCAACCTCCGGGTCAGTACTATAATTGTAATGTATTGCCTTGCTAACACTAGATATACAATATTATACTTATGACTAAATAATTAAGGTAATTAGAAGGATTTTTACATACCATTACATATAAAATTAAAAAATTTCGTCAGAAATTTCCGCTCGGCCGGATTGAACCGCAATCCGGGTTAGGGAACCAATGTTCTTAACTTACTATACTAAAATTTTTTGCCATATTAGGACTCGAACACTAACTCGGTATATTCGCCACCAGGCGATAATCGTCAGGGATGTGGGCCAAATAGTATAATAATAATAGTGTAAAAGTAGTTGGATTATAACTGTTTATTGTTTTAGAATTATTTATTTATTTATTAGGAACTGTTTATTGCAGACTACATATATAAGACAAACAATGTAAATTAAACTTAAATGACATATAATAATAACAAAAAATAAATAAATATACTATGTCCTACTAAAGCGGTTATGCCTATGGCAATCTTCACCCAACCTGGTGGAAGAGAATCAACATGTACGTATGTAGATATGTAATGTACCTAGAAAAAATCCAAGGCAGGGGGGGCCCGGGACGAGAGCCTGCGTTCAAGTGAGAATTTGGAGGCGGGGCCAAGCTCGCGGGGGGGGGGCCCGGGCCCCCTGGGCCCCCCCCCTTAAATACGGCCCTGCCGCCACCTGATTGATGTAGCTACTGAGGAGGTTTTCTTGTTAATAATTATTAGCCGGCGGAGATGGTACGTTGAATACACCAGTTCTCATCCGATCACTGGTGTTTAGCAACGTCCAGCGTGGTGAGGACGTGAATTGGTGACTATTCTGATTTTGAATCCATTCATGGATTCGAACCCCGTTAGAACAAAACCTCGTATTTGAAATCCACGTTAAACCCGAATAAACATAAGAATATAATAATAATATTAATAAAAAGACAGGTAGGTAGGAAAAGCTAGCAAATCTGAAAAAACGCTAGAGTTTCTCATTTTCTAACCCACGTGGAATTCGAAACCAGGACTTTGTGTTTCAAAGACAAGAGCGCTATCATCTTGACTATACATACTGGCATTCCAATAAGAATCTACTCGTAGATTAAAAATGTTTTATTTTTTAAATATGTATAAAAAAACTTCTCCCAGGGACTGTCTGTCGTTCCGGAAGGGAACTGAGAATGCAAGGAACGATTAGATTAGCTGAATTTAGCTGATAACCCCTAATTTACAGTCTTGTCAGGTTAGATATTCGTACAAAAAAGTATGATGTCACAATTTTATTCAGCCTGATCGGTTAGGTATATCTCAAGTAGGTAGGTAATTAGATACCTATCCATAGACTTGTGTAGATAGGTGCTTTGACGAAATAAATAAAATAGTTTTGATATCTCAGTACCTACGTAATTGAGGTAGATAATGGCGTTGCTAATCTTAATGCACCTTTCAAGATACCAAGAGATACACCCATAATTCTCGACGTTATTCAATTCTAAATAACTCTAGTGTAATAAGTCTCCAAGTGCTGTTCAGCCCTTGTGATGTGAGCTATTTAACAGTACCCACACTTAGAAGATCCAGTTTTTTCATGACGTCGAAATCCCTTAGATTTGGCTACTCATTTTCATTCAAATCAACGGATCTGTGGTTTGATAATCATTAGAATTTTCTTGTGCTACCTAGTTTTGAAATGGTTCTTCTGAGATTAACATAAGTTGGACGTCTTCGTATCTTAATTATGAATGTGCCAAAAGTTCCTATACCTAGTAATCAGAGTTTGAAATCACCCCTACAACTGAAATTTCCTGTGTTATAACTAGATTAACCAGCAAATAATATGATGATGACTTTAAGCAATGACTTTGAAATCGAAAAATAGATGAGACAGTTTTTTTTTTTAAATAGGGAAACAATTTTAAAGTGATGTAATAGGTAACATTATGTTTTCCTGAAATTATTAACACTACAAATTTATCTACAAAACTAACCCATATTTTTATTAATTTATGAGTTAATGTGATCGGTGAAAATGCCTTTACTGTATGTGGCCGTTTTTATCGTGTTGTTCAAAAAATACGATGTGATGATTACATTTTCGGAGGTAAGTTTTTGTACCTTACTTTTACTAAGTTTATGATGAAGTTTTTTTTTTATTTATAAATGTGAGTATTAATTATCATCGGATATTTCCAATTTTTATAGTGCTCCAAGCCTTAAGCTTTTAGGTAGATTATTATACTTAGTTACCTAAATACCTAATCTATCAATGATATTCGTTATTTAGTTAGTTACTTTGAAATGAGCTAATTTGATCCAACAAGGCACTGGTACGGCTGCGAAATCTTCCTCCAATAAGTATTTTAAATTTAAACAAGTTCAATGGTAAAGTACGAAAGAAATCTTTTAAAATCTCTTAATCCCAATAATACTACTTGGAGTTATATCTTGAAAATGATTTCCAGTGAATAATTTCAGAAATCTATAATATCTCATTAAAATATTATCCAGAACAGGTCGTGTATGTCATCCTTTTCTTCAAACCAAATTGTGTGAAACGAGCTATGTGGATTTGACCCAGGGAATATTTCGCACCTCCATTTTATTCATTTTCCCTAAAAGTACACAAAGTACTTAGAGGGAAATTTAGAAGTTTACATTTAGATTTCGGAAACAAATTAAGTCATTTTACTTCCGAGAAATTTCTAATATTAGAAATCGGAAGTATCGTGTTTATTATTATTGTTGTTGGTACTGAATCTTTTTCCACAGTTATCGGAGATGTGAACGCGACCTGCAATTCGACTCCAGACTGCAACAGAAGATTTGGCGGCTCAACACGTGTGTGTGTGGGCGGGGCGTGTATCTGTAGAAATGACTACTATGAGAGCGACGACGGTAGATGTGTGCACTGCTCAGGTATTGTCAGATAGTGAGATCGGGACGTCATTCGAGGAAAGCGAGGGAAAGGAAGGAGAGAAGAGAGGGAGAGAAAGGAAAAAAGAATGAGGAAAAATGCATGCATTGAGTGGATTCGAACCAACGAATCCATACGCTACCTGGATTACCAGACTAGCGCCTTAACCACTTGACTACCAATGCATGTTGGTACCAATGACATACCTAGTAAATTCGAAAAATCATGAACTCATTTTTGGGTTCGTTTTAGTAAAAGAAAATATTTTTTTGCTCCAATTTTTTCCTTTAATATCTAATTTCTAATCGTTTCTTTAATTCTTTTTTTCTGACGGGTTATTCATAATAATTATATGCCAAGACCATTAAATTTGCTAGATAAAATAATAATAAAAAATAGACTTCGGCGAATATAAAGAAGGTTACCGTGCACTGGTAGTCAAGTGGTTAACGCGCTTGTCTGGTAATCGAGGTAGCGTAGGGATCCGTTGGTTCGAATCCCACACAATGCATGAATTTTTCCTCATTTATTTTAGTTTGTGACCACATAATAATAAAACTCTGAGGGTTAGGTGGTAGAAAATGCTTTGAGCATTAACCTCGCCTGGTGGTTACCTTCCACTGAAGAGTGTTGTTATTATTATAATAAGGGTGCTTTAGGAAAGAGACTTTGCATGTTTGGTGTCTCATTTGGAGAAACTTTCTTATAACAATAACTGTTAATCCTACAGAATGATACTAAAAGTCCTCTATAACTCTCGTATAGTCTAAGCAAAGTCTCATTTATTGGTGTTACTAAAAAGAGGTAGAACTAGCTTTGAGTCGATCAATCAATCAGTCAGTGAGTGAATTTTGCTGTTATAAGAATAGAAAATTTTCAGTGTGGAGTTCTACTCACAGTTCTACACATCTTGGATTGCCCTGTTCTTGCCCCTATTCGCGCATCCCTATTTACTCCTCCTTCTCTTGAGGATAGCAACGACGGGATTGACTCTCTAATGTTATACCTTTTAACTCGTTTATTTAGAAAGATCTAAACTTGGAAACGGTGCGAGTGACCATCGCTGTTAAAGCACCTGGAACAAATAATAGAAAAACGGCTGGAAAATAAATTAACAGCGAAGTCTTGTGATATTGCTCAGTCTCCTGTGTGTCATATTACTTCCGAGAAATTTTTAATATTATAAATCAGTATAAACAGAAAATCGGAAGTATTGTGTTCGTTTTTTTTTTTTTTTTTTTTTAAATTGTTTCATAGGAACTGTTCAGTCTTATATTAGCTTGGTTCAGATTGTATTTAGGGCCACATTATGAAACAGAATTAAAGCTAAGCCAAGGTAGACACGCCCTCAAGTCGAAGCTTCAACCAATCACAGCGCACTGTAGCCCGAGTTACGGGATCGTGTCCACTTGGATTAAACAATATATTCCTATTTTATAATTCTTCCCTTATTGATCCCACCCCAAAAGATATATACTTACATGGTTGTATAATTTTATATTCCAGCTTTCCTGGAAAGCTGTGAGGTGTCCAAATGTTGCTCTTTCTCTCTGATCACGTCCTGTGTGGACAATGTGTGCAAATGTAAATTTAACTATGACCAGACCGATTTCTCCTCCTGCTGGTGAGTTTCCATATTTACCAAATTATTTACTTGGCTCATGAGTAGTAGCAATAATAATAAATAAATAAATGTGTGTTCTTTGTGTTATTATATCTACTTGTAAACTTATACGTACTTATACTTATACTTTTTACTATTTTCATAAGTTTTACCATTTCATGTTTCCAATGTTTGTATTCTTATATAGGGTTATTTCCGTTCAATAAATATACTTATTACTTACTTATTATATCACAATTTTTAGTGGGTAGCGCAGAATTATAGGACCTTTCCATAACTTTTAATATTCTAATATCTTATTTTTGCCACTGGTCGCTGCTCAAATTAAAGCAGCTACTCATTATTCCTCACGAGGTATGAGTGGACCCCGAACACCCAAGAACAGAGCAGATTAAAACGTGCCCCGCTGGGGATCGAACCCGGGTCACCGTGCGTGCAATGCCTAGCGCGGTAACTCACTCTGTCACAGTGACTTCTTGTGAGTAGTAGTAGTAAACTCTTTATTGTAATTTATTTACATACACTAGCGGGCTGCACCCGCTTCGCCAAGCCATCACACACACCACACCCACACACCACATACACACACCTCACACACCCATCCACACACACACATACACATCCACATCCACACACACACCCATACACACACCCACCCAAACACAACCACACACACACAACACACCCACACACATCACACACACCACACACATACACACACCCATCCACACACACACACTCACTCACTCACTCACCCACACACACCCACCCACACACACACACACACACACACACACACACACACACACACACACACACAAACACACACACACACAACCACACACAACACAACACACCACACACATACACACACACACATCACCACACACACACACACACACACACACACACACACACACACACACACACACACGCAACCATCTTCGCTGTAAATTTCAAAATCCCGAGCCAAATCTATCATAGCGGATATTGATAATGTAGCAAACTGGCCCATATTTCGAGAACGGTTTGTCAGAATATGGCAACAAAGGGCTGAAATAAAATCATGTGATGTTCTCAGACAGTTTTTACAATAAAAATATAGGTCCTCGCGATAACTTTTAAGTTCCGTGCTGGAATCTGTAAAAAAAAAACGTGAAAAGTCTGAAAAAATGGTCGAAATTTCGAACATTCTGGCTTCTATATCGAGAACGGTCCGTCAGAATGTGGCCTAATATGAATTAAATGAAAGCTAGTTTTGTCTAATGTGTTATTAAATAATAAAATATATAGGTCCTCGCGACAAATTTTAAGTTCCGCGCTGGAATCTGCTAAAAAACGTGAAAAGTCTGAAAAAAAGGTCGAAATTTCGAACATTCTGGCTTATATCTCCAGAACGGTACGTCAGAATGTGGCCTAAAATGAATTAAATGAAAGCTAATTTTGTCTAATGTGTTATTAAATAATAAAAAATATAGGTCCTCGCGATAGATTTCAAGTTCCAGGGCAAAGCCTGTCTTAAAATCGGACCCTTCCTCAAGGAAATACTTGAGGAAGGTCATAACTCAAGGACGGTTTGGAATTTCGGACTTTTGATAATTTTCCTGGTGTTTTCCGGCAATTTTACTTGGGGTCATCTCTCATCAATTTTTCGCTATCTCTTACCGTTTCGCCTAAACAATTCCTGCACACAAAGTCCGTCCATATTTCTCATTTATATATAGAGATAAATCACAAAGAGATTGATTATTTCCTGAGGCAGTCTCTAACGCCCAACCCATGGTCTTGCACTTCTTAGATACCTTTATATTAAGTTAGTCAAAAGAGTTTACGATCGCCAGCGTCGATGGCATGTTGAATACACCGGTTCCCTTCAGAACACCGAAGTTAAGCGACATCCAGCGAGGTTAAGACTTGGATGGGTGACCATTCAAATTCTAATTCTCGTGACGCTGGCTTTTCCCGGCCCCACTCAGGCTGGGTGAGGTCAATGTGAGTAGCAGGTTTGTGAGTTTCCTGCGAATGGAGGGTAAAACCCCCGTCGTGATATGACCATGGCAGTTGAAAGCGACGTTAAACCCCACTTAAAAAAAAAAAAAAAAGAGTTTACGAAGTTGTGAAAAAGCAGTCTGTAATGCTAGGGTGGTTTAAGGGTTAATTTAAACTTTTAAGTTTACGAAAACTTTCTGGAAGTGTTTTTTATTTGGTTTTGTAAATCATACTAGTTTTTTCCTCTTTGACTTACTTTTGATACTTATGTCCTGTAATGCCGAGGGGGACGTAGGGCCTCGTTTTTCCTCTTTATGTGACACTAGCCGTTTGCCCGTGCTTTGCAACGGGACTAAATTTCAAATTTACTAAGGCATGGCCGTACTGCTGGACAGCAATGCCTTTTTGAACTTTTTATAATTTTTCTGGACAAAGCGATAATGGTTTTGGGGGGGTCAATTCTGAGACATTTTTCGCTATCTCTTACCGTTTTGGCTAAACAACTCCGGACAAACAAACATAGGTAGGTAGTCCTTTTTTCTGTTTTATATGTAGAGATTATAAGTTCGACCTTTTCCCCCAGGAGGCGATCTCAGGGAAAGCACAACATCCTGTCGTTCGCCAAATTACTCTTGGGTGCGATCCTAGCCCTTTCGTTGGCCGCTCTGTTTGGCATCCTGAGACAACTCTGTAACAGGTACCTAACTTACTTACTCTTATTTATGTGTACGTGTTTTAGTATAAAGTTTTGACATGCGCAAAAAAAAAAAAAAAATCCTCGTTAATATAGCTAGTTGGCTAGTTGGTGAAACTGACATAAATTTTAAATGGTGAAGCTGACATAAATTAAATGGTTCTTTTTATTTGTACAGTAATAATATTTCTTAATATTATCTCCCAAGCTTGTGCAAACTTCTGGCGAGAAGTTTTCATTAAGAATTAAAAAAGAAAAAGACCCTAAAAATGATCGTAATAATCGTAGTACTACCTACATCACTGTTTTCACAAAATTCCTTCATGACTCTGATAATTCAAAAATAAGTTTCTTAGCTTAGGAAAAGAACCTTTGTAAAAATCCAATATTGTTAATAAAATGTTCAAAAAAAAAAAAAAAAAAATGTTTAAAAAAGTTTTTTTTTTTTTTTTTTTTTTTTTATCAACGACAGTTTTACACTGATGTCAATCGTTTCTTCATTTTAGACCCGACGTCATCGAGAGCTCCAGCGGATTCCAGCGCAGCTTCCCCTACGAGAGTTTCAACTCCATCCAGCGCTACGTCATGCAGAAGCTCAAGGACAGACCTCCCCGCTACGAGGACATCCAGAAGGAGTGTGCTAGTGGGAGTGCCAGAGCTCTAGTCACAACGTGTGGGGAAATGGGACCCGGCCCAGTGCAGGCGCAGGGTAGTCTGCCGCCGTCATACAGGTAAGAGGTAGACTCTGGACTTGATTTTAAACTCGGGATTTGTAAACATAACCTACCTGGAATTCCTAACTTGTTTATTTATTTATTTACACTTTATTTTGTATACAATACAAACAACAATAAATTATTAACAAAGATAAAAAAAAAAAAAATTAACAACATTAACAAAATAAGATATAGAAAAAAATATTATTTAAATGTACAATGTATTGTAATCCGGGGCGAAGTTAATGCCTTAGTTTCTTGTTTTTCGGGTTAATTTCCCGAATAGCAAGTTGTTTCTTGCTTTTTGGGACTGTTTTCTTTTTACAGTGTATAGACTAAAGCACCATGCATAAATCAGGACTGAGTCAGCTGCACTTAATTGCCCAAGTGCGGCGGCTGATTCAATGTCGAGATAAACATTAACATACAATGTTTAAATTTTCAGGCATTCTCCACCCCCTCGTCTTCAGTGGACATGACCCTTCCACCTCCCCCTTACACGTCTGCTCCATACGAACCGGACTTATACATTCCTCCAGAGTCTTACACCCGGACACTGAATCAACTCCTCTTGTGTTTCAAATATCTTCTCAAAACAGCCTCGACCAGGGTCAATCTAATCATGGTTATCAATCAACCGAAACTGTTGGTAATACGATAAACCTCAGGACAACTCACTTAGCTCCATCAGCGAAGCATCAACCAGTAGTACATTACCTTCTACTTCAACAACTTTCAAATCTAACAACTCTGCAGCAGGGACATCCAACCTGCCTGCATATTCTCAAATGGAAATAGTGCTCAGTCCAAAAGTTATGAACGAGCACTACATGAGCTTGGAATCGGAAAAGAGATCTCAGAGTGTGGATGAATCTGCGGAAAGTGGAGGAATGGAATATCAAATAGTTGACGATATGATTATCGTTTCCAGAGTGATTGACAGTGAGAAATTGAACGTAGTCAATGGAAAGTTGACCTTTGATTCACAAATCCAAGATAATGTCGGTAAGGGTTCGTCTGAAACCTGTGCTGATAAAATCACTCCTGTTGATATTCAAGATGTGATTGAAAAAGATGTCACATTAACCAAAATTATAGCTAACACTAATGAGATAGATTCCTCAAATGATTCTTTCCCAAAGAGTACATTCAGTGAAAAAGAAAGTATGCATGATCCATCAGAATTTTTTGAAAAAGTCACCAAGGAACACCAAAATACAGTCTTTGGAGGTTCAATTAATAAAATTCGTAATTCTGTTGACTTCCATAGTGGAGAGAATAATGTAGAGTTAATAAAGCCTTTTGTTGACAATTTTGGTAATGAAACGAAAGAAAATAAGACAAATCTAGTGACCAAAAAAAACTCACTCGATGAAAAAGGAAATCCGACGGTTCCAAATATCTCATCGGTAGACAATGCAAACATGGAATTTTGCTTAAAATCTGCAGAAATAAATGACAATGAAAACCAAGAAGCCGCCACAGTTCATCTAGACTCAAGTGGTGTAACTCAAATAGACCATCTAGAGCCAGAGGTACAAGCACACTGGTCGGAAGAAGACAATTTATATTCCATTAGTAAAAGTCATTCTGTTGTCAAAAACGAAGAAATACTTGAAGATAAAGATATCATCACTCTAGTCAATATTGAAGCAATTATTACAAAAGACACCATAGAAACTGATGCTAGTAATTCTGCTGATAACTGTGTTAAATTTATCGATCTACAAAAGAATGATAGTAATACTGAAGTTATTCATTTAAGAGTGACTGATAATGATCTGAACAGAGAGGTCGAAACTGAAATACACAATAAAACTGACCTCGAAACAATAGTTGACCTCAAAAAAGTAAGAAATGAAAATGAAGGTTCTGTTTTAGATAGAACTTCGACGGCTAATAATGAGTTCGATCTAGTGGATTCAAATATCGGCAAGAATCCCCCAATACCAAAGAAAAGAACTAAAAGAAATCGTCGACAGAATGAATAAAACTGTTTTAAAAAAATCTGTAGAAATGTCACCGTTTTTTCTAGGTTAGGCTTCGTTCCTACTGAAAATTATTCTTTGCTAATAATATAGTTTTAGAGGAAATGCTCAAGTAATGTAAACCTTATAACAAGCAATTAGTAAACTAATTTTTCAGATGATGTTTGTGATAAGCTTCTCCTTATTCAACCTTTCAGTATTTCCTTGATTTACTGTGTTGTTAGTGTTAACTTTTCAATAAGTCAACCCCGTGTCAAATGAGATAGGATTGTAAAGTATGTATAAGTTTTTTTTTAAATTAATTAAAGATATAATTTTTAATTTTAGAAGATTTATTAGGTATGTGTGAAAAGTATGGAAACGGAAAGCTAACAAGAGAAATTTAAATTTTTTTTCGTCCTTCAATACTTTTAAAAAAAATAAAATCTTTAAAAAGTTTCAAGTAGAATATATTTGCCAAAGGATTGAGATATTTAAGAACTAGCTTTTCAAAATATTTTTTATCATATCAATCTGGTACTAAGTAGCAGAATACATACAAAGGTGCTAGTGTTTTTAGTCTGTTGAAGACTAATAAAAGAAAATTGTACATCAGCCTTTTTGCTAAATGCCGACGAGCTCTTTGCAAAGAGATTGTTTTTAGTCTAAATACCATAATATTGAACTCCGTCAAAATTTTGAAACCAAATATCTCATTTTTCTCCTAAATTCCATTTGATTTTAGTTTCACAACATCTACTTTTTGGATACTTTTACCTGTCAGTTATATGTTCATGTAAATTTAAAACAACAAAATCAATCTTAAAATAAACAAAACTTAGAAACGTAACACGTACTTCATCATGTATATGGTAGTTCTGATCAGTGTGCTCTCGGGTATTCTCAATTGATCTGATCCTCCGGGGTCACTGTGTGCCGCGCAATTCCACCGCAACCAAACATAACACGACCGAAATTGATCGCACCGGGGAGTTTGATCTGACTAAGATACAAAACCTAAATGAATCTGAGTTCGACCGAAATTACTTCAAGATAATCAACACAATGCGACGCATGGGCCCGAGAGCTTGCATCTCATCAACCGCTCAGATCTCATCTCGGTCGCCTTTCAGAAAGGTGACGATGAAACCTCCGCGGAGTTGAAGACCCGGTGGGAAAGTTGCTGCGACCACTTCACGCTGGACGGCACGCAGCAGCAGTTCAAGAGCTTCGTGCTGCAGCGCGTGTACAAGCCACCGCCTGCACAGAAACCTCCCAAGAAGCCACCAACTCACGTGAGAACTCTACTCTCAACAGAGGATGCTGTGGTGGTTGCATAAGGGAGGAAGTGGATGGGGACTTTGTCTTCAATATGAAAACAGAAGATGTCTTTGAAATTTAGTGGAAAATATTATCCACTATATTTGAGAAATGTAATGAAACTTACAATAGGGAATAAATGCTTTTTAATACAACCCGTTTTCTTTAAAGTTACTATTTGACATGTATGTAAGTAATTAAAATGTTTTGAAGTAGCTAGACTTTTTTGTATTCATATCTCATAACTAGGTTCTCGGATCCTCGTTCTCTAGTCAAGAATAATCCATTGCCAAATATATAGAATTATTATCAAAATAACTATTCCCTGTGTCTAAAATCAATCTTTTCTTTTCTCACAACACATATCTTGGAACAGCTCCTCACCAAATAGAACTCTTAAATCTATAGGTACCTATCTTTCTTCAGTCTTACTACATTTTTTTAAAGAAAATATTTGTCACAAGACTTTTTGAGTCTTTGAGTGGACTCGGGTTTACAATTATTTTTGACCTGTTTTCAAATAAACAAAACCCTAAAAAGAAGAAAAATATCGAGTTTCCAAACTTTTCACACGTTTCTTGATTGTGATCTAACATTTTTCATTCAATAGGGCTTAAAAAAACTTTTGAGGAACAATGATTGAAAAAATTTTGCTCATCTGTTGCACCGTGTCAGTTTCCTTCATTTTGTCACTGGACGAACATCTTTACATCACTCAAGACCCCACCAAAGTCACCTTTATGGAATACACCAACGAGTTTAACCTGGACCTCCTTCGCAGTTTGTCTCCTAATGAAGTTGAACGGAACTATCGGAACATTATCGAAACTATTCGAAGAAAAGGTCCAGACGTTCTCGTGAAACTGAATCGCTCAGAGCTTTTCCATCTTGTTTTCACGACGGCCAGAGATGAGAAACAATCGGATGTGTGGAGTCGCTGGAATGGCATCTGTGACTTTTTCCTCGGGCAAGATGGTCCTCAATACTTTGAGTGGTACGTCATTGGGCGCGCACCTTCCACCACGACGCGCTACCCGACACCAAATAATAGGGGCTTCTGAGAAAGCTTTTGTGTCACATGAAAATCAGGGCAACTTTGACGATAGTGACGAACGTTTGAGATTCTGCGATTTCAAATCCGTGAGAAGTGTTCAATATCTAAATAATGTATAAGTAGTGCACATATTTTATCAACATATAACTTGCATAACTGTAACTTTAATCGATTTAGTTCTAAAGATCCGTCTTTTCTTTTCCAAACTTTTCACACATTCATTATAATATGTCAATTCTGAAAAGCAACTAATTTTGCATCTAAAAATTCAGACTATGGAATCTGATACAAATTAATTTTGTTTTAAGATAAACAAAGTTTTCTAGTATAAAGTTTTGACTGAGATACAGAAATTTCAACTGTAGAAACAATGTTTCAAGTGATCGCTGTTGGTCTTTTATCATTCGGAGTTCTCTTCGTGAGTCAAACTTACAACCAATGTACGGCTCAGGATCCTCTTGAACCCGTCAACACCAACTTTGATTTGTCCAAAGTGTACAACATGCCGTGGAGCGAAGTCCAGAAAAACTTTGTCAGTATTATCGAGACAATGAAGAAGGAAAAGTTCAATAATCTCAAATACTTCAACCAGTCGGAGTTTGTGCGCTTTTCCCTCACTAGCACTCACGATGAGAACTCAACATTTATTCTGGAGCGGTGGAATGACGTTTGTAACTATTTCCTGGACGAGGGCTGCATGGAGCATTTCAAGCTGTATGTGTTGGACCGGTTCCCGGCCACCAAAACCACATGGTGGGGACGACGACCTTCCTCCAGGCACCACCCAAACCACACCACTAACACTCCTTAGTACAGGCTGTTGCTTTCAAACAAACCTCAAGTAAATACATAGAACATACTGTCACGATCGAATATTTTATATTTTTCAGGCTTCTACTGACTATGGAATCTACTTCCTCAAAAGGAAATCGGCTACCACTTTAAAAATCAGTTAAATACCACTTAAAAATATATTTAATTTCGAAGTTACAAGAAAATAAAACTCTAGAATAGAAATCATCTATTCTTAACAAAATAATAACATGTTTTAAATCAAACATTTTCTTTTATTTTCATCAAATAAACTAAAATATATCTTTGAGAAATAAAAAAATACAATAATGCACATGACATTAAAAGTTTCTTCTCTATCTCCGTTGATTGTAACAATATCAATATTCATTGTTCAACACAGCAAGTGCAACGTTCAGAATCACCAGGCTCACACAGAGCACCACAGAGCCAGCAATCACACAGTTCCTCCAAGTTTTGATCTATCCCGAGTGAAAAACCTCAGCCGATCTGAACTGGAAGCCAACTTTCACAGCATTGTGTTGACCATGCGGAAAGAAGGCAGAAACGTGTTGAAATATTTCCGTTCGGATCTCCTAGATCTGATTTTCAGCAATCACAACAACGAGCCAGAGCATGTGATTTTGGAGCGGTGGCATGCGCAGTGTGACTTCTTTCTCGACAACGAAGATATTGACCACTTCGAATCGTACGTTCTCAGCCATGATGATAAATTCATTGACGGTGCACCACATCAGAAAAACGTTCAAGAAGCTCCTGCTCCCGCGTATGGTACTTGATTTATTTTTACCATTTTTTTTACTATGTGTACTAAAAATCCATCGATTTCCCGAAAAAGAACGCTTATAGAGTCTGGCACCTACTTTGACAAGGTGATATAAAATTAGGTACCAAAAGAAGATTCATTAAGAACAAAAAAGATTGAGGTAAAATCATAAGATTATTAGAGCAAGATTCCTTATTTTTCTATCTTGTTGAATAAATAATAAGATTATTATACATATGTCTTGGAAGAAAGGCTTCTTTTATTTCTATAATTTTTACTGTCAATTAAAATATAATATTTTATAATATAGAAGCATTTACTAACAAAAAACTCCAGTATAATTTTCACTCCTCGTAAAAGTGCTGAACATGTTACTGCTTTCAGAATTACTTTCGAAGATTAAAAATCTACTACATACGAGTAATTAATCGTTTTATCTCAAAATATATAAAATTAAACTATCGTCACGGAATTTGTAAAATATTTTGCAAGTGTGAGTGCATACTCGGAACACAGTCATTATCATTGTATACAAATAAATAGGTAGGTATATTACATTGTATCATACAGTATTTACAAAGGTCGCACGTCGTGGAGATATGGACATAGACCTTTCATTGAAAATTAATCGCTTGGTCTTCTGGTTTGTCTTCTGGTTTGTTCATCATTATAAACATTATGATGCCTCTCAACATCTCACAGTTTCATTTTACATAGTAGTAAAATTGTATGAGGTGTTGGTAAGATGCAGAAGTTTTATGCAGGTAACCCTAAAGGCATCAGTATAATATGTTTGTATTTATAATAATTAATACAGAATATCAGGCTAGTTGATTTTGGTAACCAGTTATTTCTGTGGGCCAGTTGTAACAAAAATATGTTGTCTTTTGTGAACCAGGCTAGAGATCATAACTACTCAGCTATGTCTAATAACAAATAGGTGGGACCTTTCAATAACCTACATTATCCAAATAATATTGCTGAAAAGCTATATCTAGTGTATCCTCCTGCCCCACAAATTAGTACAACCCAGAGGGCAAGTCACTCAACTTGCATAAACTACCGCTCTTACTATCGTATTTGATATTCTTGTAAACATGTTGTCCGCGTCTTGCATCATTTACTTTACTTTTACTATTGTTGTTCGTCATTACAATGTCTACCATTGATTCCAATCCATCACTGATCCCTTCTAGACTTTTGTATTTCTTGCTGCTACTCGCTGTACTAGTAGTTCCATTTGTATTATTATTGTTATTGAACTTGATATTCACATAGTTGAAATAATTACTGTTGATCATATTTACGTTGTCGTTCTCTCGACTGTTCGTGGTGACACTACTGCTTCTGCTTTGGTTTCCATTTGCTGTGATGTAGAATAAACCATCAAAACTACTTCGTCTTATATTGTACTGGTGATGTATGTTTCGCTTGATATTTTCACTTTGTGTGTCCTCATAATGACTACTCGTATTGCTAGCAGGAATCTTGTTACGTCGGGGTTTGACTATGCTTGGTTTGACAATGCTCTGTACAGGATTACTACTAGCATTGCTCTTAGCATTGACGTTTTGATAGTTATGAATCCTATTCTGAACATTGTGAAACGTTTCGCTTCGTTTGAGTATAATATTTTTATCATGTTGAATTTCCATGGGTTGATCTCGTGATGAATACTTATCAGCGTTTTCTTTGTGATGCTTGATTTTTGATTCATAATTTTGTTGTGCTGGTTGTTTACTAAACATAACATTCTTGTAAGCTGTTGGTACAAAAGTAGACTTGAACGGTTTATTACCAAGTTTGTAACTTTCTTCCGTTTTTGCGGGCGAGTTTTGTGAAGCTCTTGATTTCACTTGATTTGTTGGTTCACTTATGTTGATCAATTGATTTGTACTTGACTTATTATTGATTTTTCCAATAGTTTCGCCGCTATTAATTTTTATCACTTTGTTATTTGTACTTGTTTTGTTGTTGATTTCATCAAGTTTATCACGGCTACGAACGGTGTCTGTGTTTTTACACGGCGTCGTGTTTTGAATATAATAGTTGAAACTTGTGTTTGAATGATCACTATTGCTATGACTGGTGTTGTCACTTGATGAGGTTCCTTTGTTACTGTTGTTGGGAGATGTGATTTTTAAGTTTATTTTGTTGATGACATTTGTGTTAAGTTGAGAAGGTTTTTCATTGGCACTTTTCTCTTCTTTCTTGTTAATCAAGGTGTTCTGAGTACAATAATAGTTGCTGTTCTCACTAATTTCATCATCGTCATCAAAGAATCCACTAACTCGCTGATTAGCCTCCTCTTCATCACCATCATGATCGCAATAGCTGATGATATATTTTCTAGGTGGTTGTGGTAATAATTTAGTAGGAACTATTTCTTTCTCTTCGTCTTCAGATTCTTCTTTAATTATTTTTGTTTTTTCTTCACTCTCCACTTCTTCATCACTTATTCTCTTGATGTCTTCTTCTAGTTCAGAAGAGCTTATTCCTTCATCCTCAATATGTATAATATTTCGCTTGTGGCTTGACTCGTACTCCTCAATGTTCTTACTGCGGAGCTTGTCTAGAAGTTTGTTGTACCTTTCTTTCCATTGCTTTTCAATCGTCACAATAGCAGATTTTTCTTCGTGAAGTTTCTGGAAATAAAATGAACATAATTCTTTATAGACAATTATTTACAGCAATAATACGAAAAATTCAGTACTTTTAATGGGAAACGATGGGTAATTTTTCAAACGATAAGAGAATAGCAAAAAATAGACAAGAATCAAACTAGGTACCATGAAATCAATACCATCTCAATCTCGTATTATTTTACCAGACGCTGTTATAGGTATATTATTTTAAATTTTCTACCATGGCAAAACACAGGTAACGTTTGGTAAATCAATGGACTTTATAATGTGAAGGTTTAGTCGTAAATTCATGTCCTCCTTACTTGTATTTTTCTCTCCAGGAGCGCTATTTTTTCTCGAAGCGCCAAGTTCTCCTCTTTGGAGTCCTCGGCAGATTTTTTCATATTCTCGATGTCAATGAAGTTCTTCTGCCAAGTGCTGATCTCCTGAGTCACTGCTTCGGAATTCTGACAAGCCTGAGAGTGGAGAAAATACATGAAATTTTATGACAAATGTAAACCAGAAAGCTATGGTGACTCAAGATCGTAAGGTAGAATTGATATTGGTCACTTAAGCGCATAGGAAATCAAAACTACACAGAAAAGGTTCAATGATTCTGCTCTATAGATTTCAACCTCTTATTTTTTTTTAAAACCACGAAGTAAAAGGAGTTATTAATAAAAATATATAGAAGAATCAGACACTGTGCACCCATTTCAAATATCTACGCATCTTAATTCTGTTCCGGTAGCTCAGTGGTTAAGGCGTAGATCTAATAATACAGAGGTCGCTAGTGCAAAACCCAGCCGGGACGTGACAAGTTATTCTCCTATTTGAGATTTTCACCATGTCTTCAGCATACTGCTGGAATAGTGAGACTCATTAGTCTGAGTCGAACAGGAAGGCGAATTATTATTATTTACATAGATTTAAAGATATTTATTTATTTTAAAGATGAGTGTTTCACAACCGTTTTTATTTCGTAGCCATAAAACAGGAGCTACTGTAGACGCTAGTGGTCTGTGTTGTAGCCTACCCATCCCGTAGTATGCCTCCCCTCTGATGGGCGAGAAGTGACACAATACTTCCCAATTAGGTGCTGGGTCAACACGAGCGCACCAGAAGGTATTTCTTACAAACAATTGTAACCAAATTAAGAATACAATTTTTGTCGGCACGGGGGATCGAACACGGGACTTTCCGCCACAGCAAGCGAGTGCTTAACCACTGAGCTAATCTCATACTATTTTAGGAAACTCTTAGTTGGTGTCTTTATCAAGAGATGCTATTGCGACGTACAGTCCACTTACATTTCGAATCAGTTCAACGTTGAGACCTGCCTGCATGATTTCTGCCTGAATGTACAGTTTGGCCTGCACACTGGGCGCTGACTGGAGGAAGGCGTTCAGAAATTTCAGCCCGGTGCTGACCAAATCGGCGTTCGAACCAGCGATCATTCCGATTAAGAACTGAAATCGGACGGGCTCACCGAATTTCAGCCGCAGAGTGGACATGGCCTCCGACACCTGGGTGTGACCCTTCGAGACTGAGCTTTCGCAAGTTTTTGTGAGCAGCTGAGAAAAAATAAAGAGAAGTGGATCAGTAACAGACATTGATTTTTTTGGTTCTTTTTTTTTGGAACATTCATCAGATAATGTTTAGCTGCTTCAGATTGTAACAAGACATTGGTAAGAGTGTTGTGACAATATAATCATTAGCTTCACAAGGTGTTTAATATTATTATTATTATTATTGAATGAGGAAAATCGTGAAAAACAATACTTTCTATAGCTTATAGGTAATAGAACTAATAGAAAGTAAAAAGTTCATTAAGAGACATCTCAAAATATCCCCCTATGAGTCACTCAATTGATTCAATTATTATTATTATTATGTAATACATTGTTGGGAAAATACATAAGTAATTATTGCGACCCAGGATATGAAACATAGGTAATCCAATTCAATAGAAAGTCTGTCCCGGTAGCTCAGTGGTAAAGGCGGCACTCTGTGAATCCAAAGTTTCCAGAGGTCGTGGGTTCGAAACCCAACCGGGACATGACAAGTTATCCTCCCATTTGGGATTTTTACCACGTAATAATGTGTCTCTTGGGCTTACTGCTGGAATAATAGGACTTTAGTATAAGTATAAGTAGTGCTTTATTTAGACTGTCAGCGCAAGACAGGTAGTCCCATTATGCCAACAGTTAATGTTAGTAGTCTTAAACGGGGGTTTTACGCTTCTTCTAGGGCTCACCTTTTTTTGTTTTTGTTTTGTTTTGTTTTTTGTTTTTTTTTTTTTTTTTAAGGTATTTGTGCCCCGGAACCGCTTTCGTATGACTTCAGGGCACTTTACCTTTACATCCATGCCAGTCCGGAAACGGAAAATTTCGGTTAGAAATTTCCGCTCCGACCGAGATTCGAACCCGCAACCTCCGGGTCAGTAACCAATGCTCACCTGAAGGGCTGTGATCCGGGACTTGGTCACGTTGCTCATGGTGGATACGGCCAGCGGGTAGAGACCAGCGGCGGAGTGTGCGAGCATGCGCGGGCTGTCCTGACAGCGCAAGCAGTGCAGGAGGCAGAGGAGGGCGGCGTGCTCATCTATGAGGGAGCGCCGGAGGACGGGGGGCGGGGCCCTGCCTTGCTGGTGGCTCTGGGTGGCCTGGATGCACTTGAGCAGCTCGAGGAGAAGATCGATGCCGTCGATCTGAACGCCGACGAATTCCTGGACGAAACTGGAGGAAGAGAGAGGGAGGTTATTTTTTTATTAAACATGTTGGATCAAGTTTTATTTACAATAAAGTAGGTACATAGAATATTTACATAGAAATTGAAATAAAACGAGACTTGATCAAGGGCGGTGCTAATCCCGACGGCATTCTCTTGAAATTTTAATATTTTTTATTTGATTTTATTCTTTATTTATTGCAGTTATTGACAGAAAGTACCTATTACGTCCTCAGATAATTCTACCTTGAGGACATGACAAAAGTATTGAAAATATTTCGGTTCCAAGTGCAGTACGCTATCAGGAAAGGTGGGTTTTTAGTGGGTGGAAATCCCACACCCCAGGCTAAGACCTGGGTGTCTTTAAAAGATTTTTCCCCGCCCTTCCTTAAAAAAAAGTAGATAATTAAAAACCTAATATTAAAATAACCTCAGAGCATGCCAAGTTTTTTTTTATATATATATTTTTATTTGGGTCTAAAGTCGCTTTTAACTGCATGGTCATATCACGTCGGATTTTCAGCCTCCATTCGCTAGAAACTCACAAACTAGCTACTCAAATTAACCTCACCCAGCCTGAGTGGGGTCGGGATTGGCCAGCATCATGAGGGTTCGAATTTTAATGCTCACCCATCCATGTCCTATAAATGCCCAGTTCATTGTTTTCATAAACCAGGCTAAGTACTATAGTAACTAAATAAATTTTATGTGCGCCTGACATCTACTCTAAGTATGCAATGTTCTAGACACAGTTATACAAAAATATTTTCTTATGAACTAAAGCAGGACACGGTGGTTACAAGAAAAATTCGAAAATCTGCAACTAATTATAAAACAGGATTAAATTTAAGATAGACTAGATTCTCCTGCAAGTCTCCCCAATCACAGCGCACCATGTCAGCGTCGATGTCGCGTTGAATGCACCGGTTCTCGTAGGATCATCGAAGTTGAGCGACGTCCAGTGACGTGAAGAACTCATGATGCTGGCATTCCGGACCAACCCAGGCTGGGTGAGGTTGATGTGGGTAGTAGGTTTGTGAGTTTCTTGCGAATGGAGGGTAACACCCCGTCGTGATATGACCATGTAGTTGAATACGATGTTCAATCCAAAAAGAAAGCGCGCCATAGTTCGACTTAACGCACAGTCTGTCTTATCCTCAGATTAATCCTGTTTTATAATTTAGTAATGAAAATATTTCGGTTCCAAGTGCAGTATGCTGTCAGGAAAGGTGGGTTTTTAGTGGGTGGAAATCCCACACCCCAGGCTAAGACCTGGGTGTCTTTAAAAGATTTTTCCCCGCCCTTCCTTTAAAAAAAAGCTCTTAACCTTGATTAGTCCTCCTCTCACCTCGGGTACGCCACTCTAAGATCCGTCTTCAGCTTGCTGAGCAGCTCACTGGCACTGGAGAACTGTCGCAGCGTCATCTCGCCCCGCCCACTCTGATCATCCTTGCCGTCCTGAGGGCTCTCTGAGGTTTCCGACGGGGGCGGGGTGCGCTTTGTGAACTTTTTCAGGGCGACGGCGTAGTCCTCGGAGTTGTAGACAGGAGGTCTCGGCTGGTCCTGTGAAGAAAAAATAAGAAGAATAATAAATAAATGTGTTTCTTTGTGTTATTATATCACAATTTTAGTGGGTAGCGCAGAAATATAGGACTTTTCCGTCTCTTTAATATCCCAATATCTCATTTTTGCCTATAATTCCGCCACTGGTCGCTGTTAACATTAAAACAGCTACTCATTTTTTCCTCACGAGGTATGAGTGGACCCCGAACACCCAAGTACAGAGCAGAAAAAATGCTGCCCCGCCGGGGATCGAACCCAGGTCACCGTGCGTGCAGTGCCTAGCGCGCTAACTCACTCTGCCACGGTGACTACTAGAAAAAATCTGGTGTAAACATCACACGACTTTCCTTATCCCCCAAAAAGGAATCGAATTCCGCCACTGGTAACTCAAAGGTAACAGATAACTAAAAATAAATGGCAAATTCGTAATTAGCACTTCAAAATCATTGAATTTGATATGTCACAACCCCCATCTAGGATGAATAATAAAAAAGTTAGTCCAAGCGGGTCCCCCCACAATACCGGTAAATTGGGGCCGGGTTCCAAAAAGTTAGAGATATCAAAAAAATGATCAGAGTAAACCCCCATTATTTTTTTAATTTGAGAAAATGTTGTTCTCTAACATTTTTTGTATCTTTAACCAATTCAAAGAAGCGGTGCTTGCGGCCGATTTCAACCAAAAGTTTCATGGTTCGTCTGGTGTATAAAATTAATTACCATACCAAATTTCAAGTCCCTAGCTCTTACCGTTCTTGAGATATCCTGTTCACACACACACAGACACACAGACAGACGCACGGACCAATGGCTGAAAACAACTTTTTTGGTATCCTGAGGCTATGATTCGTCCAGAAATGTGAAAAGCTAGGTAGGTCAAATTTTCGACGAATACAATACTTTCCTTATTATAGGATAAGGAAAGTAAAAATAATAATTAAAATTAGTGTTGTTTCTTTTGGAGTGAGAAGGTTTGAGGGCAAAATCGTCTGGATGTTTATTTGTTCGATTGCCGGATGTCTTATAAGAAATGGATATTTTATTTGCTGCTTCATTAATCTAATATTAGAGTTTACATATTGCCTTATCTGAACTCTTTTTGGATTTTTCCTTATTAATTTGAGTTTGTGACCACATAATAATAAGACTCTGAGGGTTAGGTAATAGAAAATGCTTTGAGCATTTATCTCGCCTGGTGTTTACCTTCCACTAAAAAGTGTTATGATTATTATTACTATCATTCAGAAGTAACGTGACTAATTAATTAGGCGAGAATATTTTAAGGACTTTATTTAATAATATGATCTTACTCTCAATGCTATTAAGATACATAAATCAACTATTGCCTTAAAGAATGCCTTGAGAAGCATAGCTAGAGCACCTATTATCTATCATTTTAAAATTTAATTTCAAGAACATGAGTTCGATAGGTGTATCACTGTACCTACATAATTATAATATTGCTTTACGTACAGTCGATACATGTATAACAGGTAGAGTCACCGTGGCCGAGTCGGTAGGGTAACTTGCTAGGCTTGCACGCACGGTGTATTGGGTTCGAATCCCGGCTGAGTAGAACATTTTCTACTCTATATTTTGGATTTCCGGGGACCAATCATAATTCGTGAGGAAAAATGAGTGGTTACTTGTATGAGTAACGATTAGTCACCACTGATTACCAGAGTATAGAGATGATATTTTATTATATGTCTTTTTTGTAATTAATTTACAAAAAATAAACATGCGTTAACCCCGTTAACATGATAAATAAATAATGTAAAATAATTCGAAATTAAAAGAGGCTCTTAGTAATGCTGCGCTACCCACAAAAATTGTGAAATCATACTTTACCTTTACTTTTTTAAACAGGTAGAAGTCTTTTATGAAAATGAGATTGGTTACAATATACACTAGACTGACTAGACTACGTACACTATTGAAGAATGAAACTTCCAAATGGCAAGCTCATGGGGCTCAAGAGCTCTGTTCATAATTCCCGCCTTAACTTTTCACCTTCAACCAAACCATTTCACTCGGCAGTGTACAAGAATCAATCCGTTAACCTTACAGAAGTAGAAGAACAGTTTAACTAGGGCATTAGGAGATTTCAATAAACATTGGCCTAGAGGGAACTGCAGACATAACTTGTTAGTAGAGGCGTGCCTACCTAATGGCCTGGCATGTAGATTGTGTGGATACATGAGGCCCAACATATTGATACTGGATACGTCATATATGTATTTTATTAATGCATTTATGTAAGTACCTACATAGAGTGGACGTGTATAGAAGTGATAACTTGAACTTTTAGTTATCTGTTGGCTCTCATTCCAGAAAGCACTCCACACTTTCATAAACACCAAATCTTCCTTTCAAATGTCACACAACGCACTCTGATTGGTTATTAAATTAACCAAACAGAGCTTTGTGTGAAGGTTGAAATGGAGATTCGAGGATTGTGAGAATGAGGGAGGATACCTTCAGGATTAAGTCACCAGATACAACAGAATTGTTATTCGCGTCGTGATCTTCATTCATAATATCATACTTGGCCTGAGCCTCCGCTTAGGGCCGACTTGAGGCAGTTGATGGCTTATCTTATTCCTGTTTCAAAATTTGGCCCTTGATCTCAACAGGTTTATAAATCACCTTAAACATTTTTTTAACTGTCTTTATATTATAATTATAATGACGTATTATAATTTATATTATAAATTTTATACGTTTATAAATTATAAACGTAAAAAATTATAATAGGACGTATAATTGTATATGCTATCAAGACGATGTATACTGCCATGAAATATCCCACTATTACCGTGTTAATACTTTCCGACATCTACACTTTTCTTGAAGGTGTGGTTTATATTTACTGTGTATGTATATTGCACACAACTTTATTGTACTTGATAAATGGAACTTGGTGAAAGAATATTAATCATGTGACAGTGAATAGTCAAAAGCACGTTTAACGTCAAGCTAAGGATAACACGAAGACATCGTGGAGGATGTTGTATTTATTATTTACGTTCATAATTATTTTTATGGTTCCATGAGAGATGGTCACGAGCTGGGTTAATGCCAAGGGTGAGGTTGACACTATCGACTTTGATCTTTTATTTACAAGTTGTTGTTGTTGTTGTTGTTGTAATAGCTATAGTTCTACAGCTGGCATGGGTATTGCCGAAAGAGAAGTTGTCTAGCCAGGATGACTCATGTAGGTGAACGTCAGCTTGTCCAAAATGTCCGACCAACCGGTGCTAACTGGCATTTACCACTGTAAGGACGTGCAGCTTCCAATTAAAAGCATTTTCAATCCTTGCACAAATGTCACATATACATTTAGTTGAGATTTGGTGGTTATTGATACATATTTATTTTGTTTGTTTGGTTATTCCTTTCATTATGCTCTTGTAGGAGATTTTATGGCATTCATATTTTTGGAATAATAAAACAATATATTTTACGGGCCACATTATGAAACAGGATTAGAGTTAAGTAAGGCCAGACACGCTCTCAAGACCGAGTTAAGGGATAGGGTCTTATCTTAACTTACCAATAGGCGCTACAGCCCGGGGTGGGCCTTGGCCTCCTCGACCACTCGTCTCCAAACCAAACGATCCTTAACCCCCGCACCCCATCCCGTGACCCGCATCACCCTCAGGTCACTCAACACTTGATCTATCCATCTCAGGCGGGGTCTGCCTTTTCTTCGTGTGGCATATATTTTTGCAGTCAGTATCTTGTTTGGCATCTGGGTTTTCTCCATTCGTTGTACGTGTCCGAACCATCTGAGCCTCTGTGACTTGATAAACTTTAAGGGATAGTGTCTACTCAGATTAAATCTAATCCTGTTTTATTGTTCGGCCCTACGTCTAAGAAAGCGATTCCTCTCACCTTGGACTTGGACGGTTCCTCCGCCATAATGACAGGGGGAGTCATCCTCCAGTTGTTGACCATCCCGTTCACCACCCGCAGTCTCTGGACCCCATCATCTGAGCTGAGGGACGAGTTGATGGAACTTGGGTCCGTCTTCATGGCTGCCGACTGAAACCAGAACCAAGAATAATAATAATAATAACATCGCTTTATTTATACTACCCGATTAGGACTATTAAGTCCCATTATTCCAGTAGTAAGCTCAAGACTAATTATTATGTGGTAAAAATCCCAAATGGGAGGATAACTTGTCATGTCCTGGCTGGGTTTCGAACCCACGACCTCTGGAACCTCTGGATTCACAGAGTGCCGCCTTTACCACTGAGCTACCAGGACACCGGGACAGACAAGAAGATCATACATAGGAATAATAAGTATTTTCCTCCAGTAGACATTTCAACGCTGTCCATGCCAAAATAATTTTATTTGTTTCAAAATTAGTGTTTTATGACCTTTTTAATTCGTAGCCATGAGACAGGAGCTACTTTACACGCTTGTGGTCTGTGTTGTAGCTAACTTAGCTTGCCCATCCCGTAGTATGTCTCCACTCTGATGGGCGAATAGTGACACTATCTTCCCACTGTCATTTAGATGCTGGGTCAAAACGAAGACACCGGAACGTATCCCTTACTAAAAACTGTAACCAAATTTTGAATACTTTTTTTTTTGTCAACTCTGGGATTTGAACCCGGGACCTTCCGCATGGCAAGCGAGTACCTTATCACTAAGGTGAGCGCGCTCTCAAGAATATTTCATAATCAGAAATTATTAAATTTACGTTCCATTATCGGGTCACATCCCGTCGGAAGTTTTATCTTTTTATTGTGTCTCAAGCTATCACGTTTAATGTAATTGAATTTAATTAAAATTAATTACAAAGTAAATGGCTGACGGGAATATTGTACGTGTGCAAATATTTGAAGTCGCTGGATGTTGAAAATTTCTCCTTGAAACTTAAAATTGCCAAAGAAACCAAAACGCTAGCGCTAGGCATTTGCCCTAGAGCTAGGCTCAGCCGACTGTGGCCACAAACCTAATCATTCGTTCACCTTTTGACTTTAGAAGTATAAAACAAACGAAAAGATTTGAACTCCTGAACTTTCCATGGTGGATTTGCTGTTTCGGTAGAACTGTATAATTTTATAACTACCTAACATTCATATATTTCATAATAATAGATTAAATTACTTCCGTAAATTTCTAATATTAGAAATCGGAAGTATTGTGTTAGTCTTTGTACCTAAATATTTTTTTGCCCCAATTTCAATTTTTCATATTTCTGGACGTTTTGTGTCTGTCTGTCGGTTAAAAACATTCTTTATTACACGCAAATCTCAAAAACTACTAAGCGGATTTGACGAAATTTTGTAAACTTATAGGAGACATTCTGTAGATGGTCCAATTTTAATTCATCAACTTCGCACTAGCGGTTCTTGGTGATAGAGACCATGCGCTTGACCACTAACTTTTTACTTAAGCGCTTTTATCTCGTGAACGGTACACCCGATTTTAATGAAATTTTACATATGCTTATTAATGTTTTACATCATGCATTTCTAATTATTTTTGAATAGTTTTTTAAAGAAAATCCAAAGTTTTGGACAAAAAAGTAAATTTTCTAGAGTTTATAATGTAAAAAAACGGTATTCTACCATATAAAACAAATTTGAAGAATTTTATACTAAAGATACAAGTGATTTAGTATAAGATCTCAAAAAATGCAACGTGTATACAATTTGAACCAATCATGAGGAAGTATTGTGTCCATAAGTGGCAGTGTATTTCTACTTTCCGGAAGTTGACAGGAAGTTTTAAGTTTTTGAGATACCAAGGAAGTTACCAACGAAGCAACGATTTGAGTCGTAGAAAATTTGAAAATAATATCGTGCAGGACTTTCTGTTTGCACGCGTTCAGTGATGATCTGCTCACGAACAAAAAATTATGATCAAACCCAAGCCGACCATTTATGGCAGGTTATTCCTCTTTATTGAAATTCCTTTTTAATTCATTCTACTAAGTTCATAGAACATCTTTTATAACATGCATTAATTACTCTCATAATTAGTGTATAATTCTACCGTTACGCTGAACTATCAGCCATTGCAACACACCGCGTTAGCCAGAACTCATCACGAGCGATCTCTATATTAGCTCAGATCATTACAAAAACAAACCTTATTTTTTTCACAATATGCTAAAAATGTAGACCAGATTTCTCACGATGATAGAGATACCAATCTTTCCTAACTGTTGTGCCGAATTTCCCACACCAGTAGATCATCACTCCTCACCACCGAGGTAGCTTGATGAAATTCCCAGGCTCGGAAACAGGAAATGCCATGCTCGACCGTTTCTTCTCCTCTAATCAAATCTAGTTGATAATTTTGTCTTCTGCAAGAACTATTTTTTATCCCTTTATTAGATGATTGAATGGCCGAATCAATGGGAAATTTTAAACTTCTTTTAAGGTGCGTTTCTCAATCACATTAGAACTGGTCAGATATTTATGACTAGCGTTAATCAGCTGATTAGTTCTGTTTGTGTTTATCAATGACAAGTTGATCCAAACTTTTGGAAGTTTAAGCAGCCCCTGGATAAGAAAATTAATATCATTCAGGAAGAAAAGTATCACTACCCTTGATCAGGCTTTGTTTAGATACTATTATTACATAATACATTATTCCTTTTCATTGTAATACCTATATAAAAATTGTAAATTAAGTTTAATAGAAATTGTTTAGTAATAATAATAAAAAAAGGAAGGTTCATTTATATTAGGTATTGATAAAATTGACGGGACCTTCAATTTCTTGATCAATGCAATATTGAATCAATATATTAATGACGAGGGCTAGGGAAAGCTTGCAAGTTATCCATGGACATTTAGTGATTTAATCAAATATTTAATCGCCGAGCCGCTTATATTATTTTAATAAGCATTGATTAAATAGTGTGACAACTGATAAAGTCACCGTAAGTTGTGAGCTCGTGTATTTCATTTTAAAAATGTCCTGAGCCCTGTGGAACGAACTATTTAGGAATTCCATAATAGTTGGGTGGAAGAGATTGCCACAGGCAATAACCCCGCCTTTTAGGTAGGACATTAACTTCATTCTCTTTTTTGTTTTTGTTTCTTTGTTCAATTTATTTATTTTTTCCTTATTATTTCACTGTATTGTACTGTAAATATTGCACTTTGTCTTTACCTAATACAGCATTATTATATTAATAGTTTAATTTGGTCAATATTCTCAGCCCATAGACCTAAATACGGAGCATTAGATCAGGCCTGCTTGTGTGTTCTCAGGACTCACAGCGTGTCTGGTACAAAAGACCTGCTGTGTACTTAGGTAGGTACTAATTATCTGATCTCGTTCAGGAGGACTTGGCTTGTGTAGTTGTAATCATAAACAAGAATTTGGTACATTTCATCGGGTTTGATCCCGAATGTTCCGCATGACAAGATCCTTCTGATATCCTGCACATCAGCCGTCGAACGATCCATATTTTTCAGTGGCATTATCTAGAATAGTTCCGAAAATAATGTCAGTACTCTTGATTTGGGTTATGAGAAAAGTGGACCAAATGAGAGATGAAAATGAAATTATTGTCTCGTAAAAAAGTATATCTTTCTTACTTTAAATAAACTGGTGTAACACCGCACGACTTTCCTGATCACTTGAAAATACAACTTTTACGATTACAATCACTTCCGACCTAGGACAAAGACTCATTTATTAGTTAATAAGATGTACAAATCTGATGTACTCCTGAATACTAATGAAAAATGAATAAAATTGTAAACACAATACAAATAATAAGAAGTCTAATTCCACCAGTGGTGTTTCGAAGGTAACAGTTAGCCAAAAATTAATGTCAAATTCGTTATCAGGCCGCAGGGCCGCTTTTTGTTGCCCTGCGGCCGATTTCTAGGTTCGTGTGGTATATGTATAAAATCAGCTTCCATACCAGCAATTATAAGTCTCTAGCTTTTAGCCCTTCTCGAGATATCGTGTTTACACACACACACACGGACCAATGTCCGAAACAACTTTTTTGGTATTCTGAGTCTATGATTCGTCCAGAAATGTGTAAACTATGTAGGTCAATTTTACTAAGTTATATCTCTTAGTCTGGCTGGAGGACTATAAACAGGGAGTAGACCAGCAGTCTGGCTGGGGGACTATAAACAGGGAGTAGACCAGCAGTCTGGCTGGGGGACTATAAACAAGGAGTAGACCAGCAGTCTGGCTGGGGGACTATAAACAGGGAGTAGACCAGCAATGGCTTGGTTCTGGGGGCCCTTGTCAATTATTAGCCTCCTTGTAAAGACAGTGTTCGAAGTGCTGAGTCATTCCTCCACTGTCTGGCTACCATCGTTCACGATGAAGCCACCCTATGATGATGATATATCTCTTTATTACTTCTTATAATAAGGAAAGTTTTTTTTCTCACTACTCTCTTTCTCTATCCTCTTACTCTCTCTTTTCCTGTCCTAGTCCTTCTTATTATGGATTGCCTTGTCACTAATGGACTGATAATTTTAACCATGGAATTAACAGGGCATTAGCTAGTTGATTGTGTATAAAGTTGTTTGTTAAGTTCATGATGAACTCTGTCCATTAAAATTATGCAATTGAGCTCATTCAGCCTATTTGAATAAGTTCCCAGCATATTTTAATGTGAATAATAGATTAACAGTAATCATCTTACTGTAGTCCTATGAAATACCTGCCTATAATATTTCATAATTTTCTAACAACAGCAGCAACAAAGTGCAGAAAAGCACTAGCTATATTACGTCAATACAATAAATTTAATAACAACATTTTATTTTAACTTATTATTTTAATATATGTTCTGTTCATGTTTCAGAACTACTCACTAACAATAGAAACATGTTAAACTTTTTTTCTGGAAATCTTTCATAGTTCTGAATGCGGAACAACTAATACTAATATTCTTGAATCCTCATGTTAAACAAAGTTAATTGTTACTATATCTATGCCTAATAGTTAGCTAACAGAACTATCAATAATTCTCTAATAACTTCAAACCCCGCCGTTTGGATTTAGCAGGTCTCTTTGTAACACGTTTTTTACCATCTTTTATTTAATAATAATAATGTGTTTTAGTGTACATTTCTTTTACATTTACATGCTGACGTGGATCAAGATTCAAGCGTACCTATACAGTGAAATATTTCAGATAATAAATGACTAGATTGGCATCAAATGTCTAGTCGGAGGAATTAGTATGAAAAAAAGAGGAATTTGAGTCCGCCCATTAAAGTGAAAAATTGTGTGTATGGAAAGCCTCTGCAGATCAGTTTTCTTGTTGAATGAACGCTAGCAGCTATACAATTTAATAACCTAGCTACAAAAATAGACGGTTAGAGCCAAATATATTTCTGGATCATTTGAAAGTTTGAAATTTTAAATATTTCTAAAATAGGATAGAAATAGGTTAATTAGTTTAATAGTTTTAGAAATAGAGTTTTTTTAAATTGACGATGCCATTCAGTGTCTCTGTTTTTCGTTCTGGTGTCTTGTTTGTTTTGTGTCTCTATTCCTGTTGCGGCAATACCATCCCCTCGCTCACAGAAAAACCGTCAGAACTTGTGAAATGGTGGTCTCAATCGGGAGGCGAGTGGCGGCACATGCAAAGCACACCTGCATCAACAGTTGACAATGAAGACACACGAAATAGATTGTCAGAGTCACTTCATTCGTTATTGAAGAGGTTGAGCCCATTTGATCTGAACAAGTCTTCAGAACGTAAAAACAGAGGGAAACGAGGATCAATAGACAAAAACTTTAGGTGTAAGTACCTACTTTGTATTTTAATAAGAATTAGGCGTCTAGGATGTATCTATACGGAGTATGACGGGGTCCATCGTGATCTTGTCGAACAGCTGTTTTTTGAGGGATTTTTATGAAACTTTCGTCAAGAGACAGCTGTTTGACAAGAGCACAATGGAGCCGGGTAAACGTAATTTTGTTTGTCCTTTTGAAAAGTGTGCCAGTTATTCGACCACCTCAGATTATAAAAAGATATGTTCGGTTTTTTGGACTTCGGGTTTTTTCGAATAAAATTACCTTATATTAACTTGAAAACAATTTACGGACTTCCACGAACTGCACATACCCAAAATCTTCATGAATCATGTTAATATCTTCTTATATTATAAAATGATTCGTTTGTGTGTGTATTCGTTTGTGTGCGTGTGTAGGTTTGTCCTCGTAAAACTCGAGAACCAGAAGTCAGATTGAGCTGAAATTTTGCATAGTAACAAATGCAGGATCATTGGCGCAATGCGCTAATTTTCACTCCCTATTTACTCTGTCGAACTCACTGAGATTATATAACATAGAGGGAACCCGATGTATCAGGATTTGCGTCCAAGAGGGACCATCAGCTGATTTCAAAATCAGTGCCGGAGTTGTAGTAATTTTTCTCTCGCGAAGGGACCGGGTACCTAAAGAGTGCATACCTGAACTACCTAATTCTTCTAAAATAATACTTTTACTTTTTTCAAATTTACATATTAGTTATTTTTGTCTTTGCTTCCTCTTTTACTATCCTTATTTTCTACTTATTATGTAGTAATATAAGATTTGGTATCTGACGTGAAAATTAAGGATGTTTCGTTATCCGCAACTGCGTGAGGTAAACAAAAAAGTCAAATAAATTGAACCAATCAGAAGCCGGGATTTGTTGAAAGAGGGACCATCAGCTGTTCAAAGTTGGATGCATAAATTTGTTCAACTCAAGATAGGTGAGGTTCCCTCTATGTTATATGATCTCAGTGGTCGAAATTACCTAAGGCCTGCCACCCAAGCTATCCTAGCCAGCTAACGAAACTTCTTCTATTGTATAAGGTGCTGTTTAATGGGAAGAATTCTTCATTTTATCAGTTGAGTGCACAGATTTTTCCACATTATGGAATCTGTGTTGATAAAATTTACAAAGAGGTTGCATGTTTCGATTTTTTAGATTCCATTTTGATTATTTACATTTTTATCAGAGCGGGTTTTTTTTAAACGTTCAGAAAAGTCGTGTGATGTTTGGATTTAATTCCCTTTAAACTTGAAAATCTAAGTTTTATAAGAAATTTAAAAGGAAATTTTTTGGTTTGTGCAGTTTGTTAAAGTGTGATGAGTCGATAAATAGTGTTTTTAGTCAATATAAGGTAATTTCAGACGAAAAAACCCGAAGTCCAATAACCGAATAATTACCAAAACGATAGCGGGACGAATGTTCAGTGGAATGATTTAGAATTTGATTTAGTTTGCTCTTGTCAAATTGGCGCCCTTTTGACCGCCATATAGCGGTGTTTGGCGGTTCTGGCTAAACTAATTTTTTATGAGAACAAGTTTTTCTTTTAATAAAAATTAAAAGGGGTCTATTCTGATCATTTTTTGATATCTTGAACTTTTCGGAACCCAGCCCGATCTGTTGCTGCTATCTGTTCGCGTTGAGTCACCCTAGAGTCGCTGGTTTGTGAGTTTCCAGCGAATGGAAGGTAAAACCCCCCGTCTGGATATGAAAGCGACGCGACTTAAGCAAATAAAATAATAAAAACAATTTTTTTTCTTCTTATATATTATTTAGGGGTCTTCAGAATGATGAATTGGTCCGACGAATGGATCCAGCGTCCTTCTTTTGGTTATCCAGGTTTCGTATACACTACCCCAGACTGGTTGCACGGAGGCCGTCGTACATCGATGTGGCCGCTCAGCCACAAGGTATCTGTCACCCCCGGGTTCTTCATGACGCCCAAGACGGTTACCAAAAAGTCGGTCTTTCTCAAGAATTACAAGTTGTTCTTCATACCGATAATACTCACCTATTTGATCGCTGGATGCTGTATAGCGCTCTGCTGTGGCGAACTGTTCAAGACTGAGAATTGCTTCCATCCCAAAATGAATACCCTGGTGACATGTTGCCTGATGACTTTCTGTTGTTGCTGCCCAAGAAAAGTTGCCAATATAGTTCAAAAAAAATATACGAATTTCTTCCGTTGTCCGTACGAGGATTATAAAGACAATCACTACGACCTGTGTGATGGTCAGGGGAACATATGCATGGATCAGTCCGCGTCTGAAGGTGATATTTGCTAAAATGAGGAGCGATTGTCAGATAAATTTTGAGTCAATATAAATTATTTCTATTTTTGTCAAATAAAAGTAGTTTCATCCACTATTTTATTATCTTCATACTAATCATACTAGTCCAAACAGATGAATTTATTACATTACTACAAGGTCGTTAACGGATTTATCATTGTAAACTCATTGTTTACAACGAGTGGACTAATTGTGTCAAGAGAAAGACAGTGGGACTCAATCCGTTGACTCCGGAATCCAACTGCACCTTTGGTCGGTAGTTTTCAGCTCAAACTGGAGTTAGTGTAAACTATATAGAGTATAGAGTGACCCCAAATACCCTTAAGACTCCAAATTTCAAAATCGGTGCAGTTGCTAATAAAAAGGCGCAGTTGGAGTTCGCCTAGAGTCTGTACGTCATATACGTTTATCCTCCTCTCCACACTTATAATAAACAAGCAGACTAATGGGTCAAATAACAGATCTGTCTTCTTCCTTCTCTACAGATACGAGAGGAATTCAAGTTGCTCATCAAATACAAGGATGAGTGCTACTGGGTGCGCCCAGTCACTGCAAGCTGGATAACAGCACAGATCTTTTCTAACCATGATACAAAATAGCGTTTCAGATGCTTGTAGAGTCTACAGCCTCGGTCGGCAATTAGCGGACCGCGGTCCAAAACCGGACCGCGAAGCTCATTTGTCCGGCCCGCGAACAAAATTTTAGGCCCGCAAAATAATATTTTTTTTCTCTTTCTTAAAAAAAATTGATTAGCAAGAAGAAATAGTCCTAAAAATGTGCAAAGAGACAGTATCGACTGAACAGTTTTGGTGTAAGAAAGTTCCAAAAGACTGATGGTTCTTATTAATCCAGACCGTGGAGATTTTTCTCATGTTAATCCGGACCCTGACAGGATTTAATTGCCGACCCCTGGTCTACAGTATATAGTTAGCTCATTTTATTTTATGCCTTATTCCTTTGATGATCGGCAAAGAACTTGATTTCGCGAGAATATAAGCGTTAGATTAGAATATTACATGAAGACCAATAATTTTTTTGAAATTTTCGAACCCTTGATAGATTTTCGACTTGTAAAATAAATTGTTATAATGAACATTTACCTGTTATAATGCGCTAGTATTAATGGACCTCAGGTGATCCGGTTTCTAAACTCACCGAGAGTAAACCTTCGTTCTCACTTTTCACTCAGACAGAGACCGAAATACTCATAAACTAAATACATTTACAAATTTTCCTGATACAAAAAATATCACAGATTATCCAAAGGGGCAATAGCTCGAGCATCAGAGGCACGCTTCCTCTCGGTAGTGAGCTCGAAGAAATGTTTTACCTTTGAAATATAAGTAATACAGGGTGGGGCAAAAGTCTGGAAACCCCTGAATAACTTTCGAATGGCTTCTCCGGTAAAATTAAAATTTTGTACAGTAAACCGAGCTAACAAGACCTTCTTTTAGAATGGAGTCGATTTTTGTTACCGGCCCCCATGTCCGGGCCAGGGGGGCCAACTTCATTTTTTTAAATACGAACCCCCACTTTGCGATACATTTTTGAAAAGGTCTTTAAATAAGAAATACATTGGTCCAAATTTTATTTTATTTTAAATTAACTGTTTGCAAATGGCGTCCAACTTTGTGTATGCAGTAAAGTCTGGAAACCCCTGAATATCTTTCGAAAGGGCTTTCTCAGTACTTTTAAAATTGTGTACGGTAATCCTTGATAATTAGACCTTCTTTTAGATTGGGTTCGATTTTTGTTTACCGGCCGTCATGTCGGGGTCAGGGACGCCAACTTCATTTTTTTAAATACGAAACCCCACCTTGCGATACATTTTTGGAAAGGTCTAATTACCCCGACTTACCGTGCACAATTTAAAATTTACTGAGAAAGCCTTTTCAAAAGATATTTAGGGGTTTCCAGACTTTAATGCATACACAATGTTGGACGCCATTTGCAAACAGTTAATATTTAAAAAATAAAATTTGCACCAATGTATTTCTTATTGCAAGACCTTTCCAAAAATGTATCGCAAGGTGGGGGTTCGTATTTAAAAAAATGAAGTTGGCCCCCCTGGCCCCGACATGGGGGCAGGTAACAAAAATCGACCCCACTTTAAAAGAAGGTCTTATTAGCCCGGTTTACCTTACAAAATTTTAATTTTAGCGAAAAAGCCATTCGAAAGTTATTCAGGGGTTTCCAGACTTTTGCCCCACCCTGTATAATTATGAAAGATTTCGAAAAACAAAGTTATAATTTTACAAATTGAAGATCAAATTTTAATTACCTACCTATTCCCTTGTATGGAGGCAAGTCACTATGGATTTATCTCAGTGGAAAACAATTGTGGAAAAATAAAATATGAATTAACATTTTGGTGATGTGGATACAAAAATTAAGTACCTAAGTTACTTGACTTTACCATGGCTTCTTAGCCAACAATATTGAACTATGACTGGTGTCAGAGTTCAAATAGCTCAATTCTGGAAAAAAAATTATCTCAGTGATTTGTCCTCTCATCCGCTGTCACCCTGTTTCTTAGTTCCGTATGAGGATGTTTAGAATATGGCATAACTTATATCCTCAGGTCCGGGGACATCTATCAGGTTTATAGTTTGACCTGGTTTTGGCTGCAAATGAGAGACAACATTCTTAATGGACCGTTAGAAACCAGAGAAAATGTTGAGCCCTACTCTACTGACTCACTGTGGAAAGGTGACATCTTGTAGAAAAGGTTACAAAACACGAGCGCGCGATTAGCTCAGTGGTTAATCACTCGCTTGCCATGCGGAAGGTCCCGGGTTCGATCCCCCGTGCCGACAAAAATTTGTATTCTTAATTTGGTTACAATTGTTTGTAAGGGATACCTTCCGTTGCGCTCGTGTTGACCCAGCACCTGATTGGGAAGTATTGTGTCACTTCTCACCCATCAGAGGGGAGACATACTACGGGATGGGCAGGATACAACACAGACCACAAGCGTCTACAGTAGCTCCTGTTTCATGGCTACGAAATAAAAAAAAAGCTGTGAAACACTCATCTTTTTTTTTTTAAAAAAAGCGCAGGTTTCATTCTTTTTTTGTCAGATTAAATGATAGTGAGAGCTCAGCTATTCTACGTATATGTATATAAACATAGAGCCCGTTATTAATACCTATTAGTTAAACTTGAAAAGATAAAAGTAGATAAAGATATGAAAAGAAAAGATATTCAATACCTATATAAATGTCTTGAGGACTGAGAGCATCAAACTACGAAAACAACAGTCTACCTTACTAACTATCTATACAGAGGTATTAAAAAAATATTGCTCAAAAATATAATCCTTATGTTCTGTAGAAGTTATAATTAAATCTTAAAAATGAATAATTACATATATGTACCTATTTATTTGCAAGTGGAAGGAGGATTAGATCGCTGATATAATAATTATTCATCCGATAAAGTTTAGTACCACAGCTATTACATTGGGATTTACTAGTCGGGAAGTGAACTTGTTTCTTCCGAATATGTATTATGATAAGTATACAATTAGTGCCATAAGAATCATTAACTGTTCGACGTATTGGATATAAATTATCGGTAAATTGTTTCAGAAAATCATATAACACTCGTTGAAGGTAACTTAGATAACCTGTTCGAATTAGTATTGGTATTGGAACAGTTAGTACCTTGATAGTACTCACTTACTCAGCAGTTGGCCCTCGTGCCAGTGCCTACATTGATTTTGAAAAGTATATCAGATACTTACTTAATTATATGATTTATTATTGAAATTCTCTTGAACTGTTTTACCTGAAATGGAGCTCAACTAACGGTGCAGCGTTCGAAATTACTTCCGATAAATTTCTAATATTAGGAATCTAATAGGTTTGTTTTTGTAAGATATGAAAAAGCATAGTACACATTTCTTACGACTATGTCACCCTAATAGATCAATCATGAAGGCACTGGTTCGAGTCCCAAGTACAGCTACCATTTAGTACCGGTGAGTTTGAGCAATTGTGACAGCACGATTGTGATTAACACAAATATGCTGAATTCAAAGAGCTATCAATTTTAACCTCATAGGCTCACTGCCTCACCCTGCCTGAGTGAGGCAAGTGTACCACGGGAAATGCATTGCTCTGATGACCCAAGACGGATTAGAACGCACGAACGACGCCACGTACTATCCATGCTCAACGTAGCTGAACTTGAGCTGAATATCTTTGGTAGACTTTTCAACGTTAAAAAAATCTCTTAATATTAAATTCAAACTGATTTTATTAATTCTAATTTATGTATTTTTCAGGTGAAAACATAATAAGATGGAATTATTCATTATTCACGTTTCTTTATCAATGTAGATTTTACTTCCGAGAAATTTCTAATATTAGAAATCGGAAATATTGTGCAATGTTTGTAAAAAATAATAATATTTTTTTTCTCCGATTTCAAAATTTCATATTTCTGGACGTTTCATAACCTCTGATTTTGATGAAATTTTGCTCACATATAGGAAACGTTCTGTAGATGGTCCCATTTTAAATTCATCAAATTCGTACTAGCGGTTCTGGGTGAAAGAGACCATGCTCCTGACCACTTACTTTTTACTTAAACGCTTATATCTCGTGAACGGTACACCCGATTTTGATGAAATTTTGTATGTATAAGCATATATTATTATCGTTTTACATAAGCTATTTATATTTATTTTTTAGTTAATTATAATATAACTCTTATATTTAAGAAATCCGAAATTTTGGACAAAAAAGTCAAAAAATAAGGTCCACGACTTGCCAATACAGAATTTTTGTAGAATTTAGAATGTAGGAAAAATAGTATTCTACCATATAAAATAAATTTGAAGAAAATTAGTGAAGCGGTTTTGGAGATACAAGTGATTTAGTATAAAATCTCAAAATTGGCACGTGTACGTGTATACAATGTGAAACAATCACGAGAAAGTATTGTGTCCATAATTGGCAGTGTTTTTCCATTAATTTTCAATAATATTCGATAGTACACGAAAAGATTGTGTCAATCAACACAATTTCCTGTGATACCTTAATCTCTGATGAAATAAGAGAAATCTAAAAAAGAAATTTTCAGATCAGTTAAAATATTTTTCTATAGCATTCATCCGCTAAGAGAAATCAAATACAGACAAACAGCAGATATTGAACTGACTAAAATGTCTGAATACCTGATGAAGTATTAATTTAATATTTAGTGTACAAAGAAATAGAAAGATTTCCGTGACTGCATTGCTAGAATTAAAATAAATAATGTCACATCGCTGTCACTCTAGTAATACTACTGTTACATACTAGATCTCACTGTATTATAATTTGCTAGTATTTTTTCTCTCCTAGAAAATACTAATTTTTATTCAATTTTTTTACTCTAGATGGTGTGATTATCCAACCATTTAGCTATGATATGTTTAGAGTATACATAAAATTGATTTACATTCATTACCAATAGAACTCCGAAACGGTTGGAGTTAATGACTCAATTTTGTATTTGGGGCTTTTGGTATTTAGTTGCGAAGGTACTAAGAAAAAAAAAAAAATAAAATAAAAAAAATACTACCCACTCATGAGATAAAACCTCAACGGCGACATAGTGCCAGGTTTCAGCTAGTGTTTGTGTAATTAAACTAGGTGTATGAGTAAAATTTTCTTGAAAGTGCTTGTAAAAAGGAACTCTTTACCTAGTCCTACGCAGGCAGTATAAATAAACGTAAAAAATAAGAACAATGCCAGTAAGACGTCATAATATATTTTCTTCTCGTAATAATGACTGAGTAATGTTCTATATTCCAATTCAAGTCAGGAATGTCGAGTGAAGAGATTGACAGTAGCGGAGTGACTGACTTATTACTTGACAGCCGAAAAGATCAGTAAGCCGAGGACAATATTTTGCCGATGAAAGGATTCGCATTCTTTCCAACTTCTTCTAGGCAGCAGAGGATTATTTATTATATGATCTCGTTTGACAGTATGTGGCTGTCTCTAGATTTTGTTACCTCTGTCTGCCCGGACGACTGCATATAAACATAGAGTAGGTAAATGCTTGACGGTCAAGCTAGCTGGCAGTCATTAAGGTTTTTTTTTGTTTCTCAACGTCTATTTCTAGAGGGCATTATAGACGGGGACTTGGTGGAAACTCGGTTAATTTAGACAGCGTCGTGCCATTGATGCTGTCCAACAACGATTGTCATATTGCTTACCAGGCAGAAATTCTACGGCGCCCCAAAGTAAAGCTGACGTGGATCAAGCGTACTATACAGTGAAATATTTCAGATAATAAATGACTAGATATTAGCATCTTTTTCATCCTCATTTCCATGAGTAGGACGAAGAGACGAGAATAAGGAATAAAATAAATTGCTCGTCAGTTCGGATACCATCTTCACAGTCATACTTATTATACTCATGTGTAATATACATATTCTACTTATTATACTCATGTGTAATATACATATTCTACTTATTATACTCATGTGTAATATACATATTCTACTTATTATACTCATGTTTGTGTAATATACATATTCTAATATTCAAGACGAACATCAATCACAGGAATAACACTTCAGGTCTGTCATGTGACAGCTATTACGTCTTTGTAAGAACAGGTGAAATATGTATCAGATAGAAAGTTGTGAGATGCATTCCATGTAAATGTAAAAATCACTAGGAGAATAATATGTAAAACTTAAACGAGCAATTACTTTGGTAAATGTACAATTACTTTTAGTGTTGAGCATGTCATGCCGTTTACAAGATATTAGTGTTCTCACTACTTCTCACCTAACAGTAATTCTTTGGAGAGATAAAAATAGCAACGTCACATCAATTATGTTGAAAAACGTCCAGTATGGCTATAAAAAGGAATGATAGTAGACGTGCAATGGCTCATCTTTGAAAGTAGAAGAGAGAAGCACTTTTTTTTGTATTAGAATGCTTTAACAAAGAATTTAGACAGGTGCTTTAGAGACGCTTGAAGCACTTTTTACACTTCGAATGTCTCACTGAAGTTAAGCAACGTCCAGCGAGGCTATATAATAGACTTGAATGGGTGACCACTTGTGATGCTGGCTATGCCCGGCCCTAACCGACCTTAGTAGCTTGATCGATAAGGCGGCGGACTTGAAACCTGGAGGTCGGTGGTTTAAGTCCCGGTTTCAGCGTAGATTTAGTAGCTGTGATTTAGTAGCTGTCGTGATATGTTTTCTTTGCACTTTCTTTACTTTGATATGATGCTATAATAATGAATTGCTATATGCATTCAATTAAACTACGGCAGCTGAAAGCCGATAGTTTAGAATACTATCGACAACGATAATATCGCTTTTTAAACTGCTGCTTTATAGCTAGATGAGTACGGTAGGGTTCTTGTTTACTAAAAACAGAACTTCTGATTTCTAATAATCAATAACTAGAATATTAATAATAATAATACTTATTTCTTCAAATATGAAGAATTTCCTTATTTATATTCTTGGCTAGGACTGGACCACCTTATTAGCCTTCAGGAAAAAAGTGAACATGTCCACATCAAACTCGATGGTGACTTTCACGATTAATTTTCTGTGTTGATTGCATTCAGTTATACCTTGTGCTGCTGGCTAGACGGGGCAGTCCTCTTACACCAACGCTGTAGCTTACGGAACAAGTGACCACAACAGGTGCAATGGTGACTCTAAACATACCTTGTTGTTGTCTAGATTGGAAAGTGCCACTACACCAACACTTTGTCTTCAGGAAGAAGTATGCACAGCAGGTTCGGTGGTGACTTTCACGATCAAAGCCACGTTGATTCGATTCCCTTATGCTATCTCACCAGGACTGGGGAGTCCCACTACAACAAAGATTTAGAATAGAATAGCATAGAATAGAATATACCTTGTTTATACTGCCGAGGTAAGACTGAAAAGTCACTTTACTCCAGCAGTCAGTCCTTTTACTCCAGCAGTCACTAGTGCTAAATTTAGTGCTGATATAGTGCTGAATTAATGAACGCTGCAGTGGAAGACACTGTGACTGTACTATCTGATTTTGAGTTACGGGATAGACTGTTACCATGGTAATAGCAACATTCTCCGCTTTAGCGTCGTTAATTATTTCGGGCCCTTGTCCTGAATTTTATTTTATTTCTTTAATTATCATATTAAATTTGTGTTTATCACTCTCGTGATATCACAACTACTCAAACTAGCTTTACCAAATCTACGCTGAATCCAGGACTTGAACCACTGACCTCCAGGTTACAAGTCCGCCGCCTTATCGATCAAGGTACTGAGGTCGGTTCCTAAATTTTAAAGTAGACTCACAACCAAAATAAGGAAAGAATGGCCAGAATGTCCCTAACTCCGACTTCAAACCAAGCACAAACGCACAATACATCGTATAAAGAACAGTCTTCCCTTATTCTTATTTTATGTAATCATATACGAGTAGGTATTACAACGTGCCCTTTAGCCCTTACCTAGTCTAACTTATAAAACCGTTTTCTAGTTAGAATAAAAGAGAATATGTTTTTATTTTACATAATAACAATTCAAATACATAAATACTTTTTTTTTTCATTTAGGCGCTTTAACTTATTCATAAATACTTAAACTACTACATTATACAACATCAATATGTTAAAAAAAAATTAAAAAAAAAATAGTTTTCATCCCCTCGGGACCTAGTGACCCGAGTTGGATCAAGTTGGTAGTGACTTTCTCAGACTGAGTTGTTCTTAGGAATGTCGAGATCTAGTTGCTGAGTAACTACTGCCTGCAACACACGTGGGTATTCAGTGCATAGATTTGTTTTGGTATACTTATTGTCCACTGTATACATTTGTATTGGTACTATCGTCCACTGTATACATTTGTATTGGTACTATCGTCCACTGTATACATTTGTATTGGTACTATTGTCCACTGTATACATTTGTATTGGTACTATCGTCCACTGTATACATTTGTATTGGTACTATTGTCCACTGTATACATTTGTATTGGTACTATCGTCCACTGTATAGATTTTGTATTGGTACTATGGTCCACTGTATAGATTTGTAATGGTACTATCGTCCACTGTATAGATTTTGTATTGGTACTATCGTCCAATGTACAGATTTGTATTGGTACTATCGTCCACTGTATACATTTGTATTGGTACTATCGTCCAATGTATAGATTTGTATTGGTACTATCGTCCACTGTATAGATTTGTATTGGTACTATCGTCCACTGTATAGATTTGTATTGGTACTATCGTCCACTGTATACATTTGTATTGGTACTATCGTCCACAGTATACATTTGTATTGGTACTATCGTCCACTGTATACATTTGTATTGGTACTATTGTCCACTGTATACATTTTTATTGGTACTATCGTCCACTGTTTACATTTGTATTGGTACTATCGTCCACTGTATACATTTGTATTGGTACTATCATCCACTGTATACATTTGTATTGGTACTATCGTCCACTGTATACATTTGTATTGGTACTATCGTCCACTGTATAGATTTTGTATTGGTACTATCGTCCAATGTACAGATTTGTATTGGTACTATCGTCCACTGTATACAATTGTAATGGTACTATTGTCCACTGTATACATTTTTATTGGTACTATTGTCCACTGTTTACATTTGTATTGGTACTATCGTCCACTGTATACATTTGTATTGGTACTATCATCCACTGTATACATTTGTATTGGTACTATCGTCCAATGTACAGATTTTTATTGGTACTATCGTCCACTGTATACATTTGTATTGGTATTATCGTCCACAGTATAGATTTTGTATTGGTACTATCGTCCAATGTACAGATTTTTATTGGTACTATCGTCCACTGTATACATTTGTATTGGTACTATCGTCCACTGTATAGATTTGTATTGGTACTATCGTCCACTGTATAGATTTTGTATTGGTACTATCGTCCACTGTATAGATTTTGTATTGGTACTATCGTCCACTGTATTGATTTGTATTGGTACTATCGTTCACTGTATACATTTGTATTGGTACTATCGTCCACTGTATAGATTTTGTATTGATACTATCGTTCAATGAACTCCAATATGATTTTGTATCCAATCAAATCAAAATCCAATGTGATTTTGTATTAGCTAATGTATAGATGTGAAAGAGATTCTAATGTAAAAGTAATTCAGAACTCGGTAGTGAAAGATAAACTCTATGGATTCGTTGAGTCGTGTTGCCATCAGGAGAAAGATGTAATCAGGGGCGGGGACAATTTCAGTTCTAATAACTAGCACTTTTATTATCTAGATTCTAGAATACAATTTTTTAAACTTAAGAGTTTATCTAAAGTTTTGTTTTGTTCTTGAGGAGGTTAATGGTGTTGGTGGTGTCTTAGCCTTAGATCCTTAATATTATTTACACTTATTTACAGATATTTAATAAAAAGACTTTATGTACAGAGGTGTTGTTGGGTAGGACACCGTGAGATTCGAACGAGATCCTTTATTTACAGGTTAGGAAAAATACCAATACAGTATGGAAGACTTACTTCACGTACATTAATTTACATCAGGGTTGCCATACACAACAGTTTAAATAATATTATTTAGTATAATTTGAATACATTAGTAATATATAGCACATTAGTTTTGTTTCTATAGAAATTGCAAATTGCAGTTTTCCTGCATTTCTTAATAATAATAATAATAATAATGTTTATTATAAATACACTAGCCAAAACAAAATAGGGCCCACCTGAAAATCTTCACGACATCGTGTATAGGACACCTTAAAGTTAAACTTTAGGGTTTTAACATGTCCTAATCTTGTTTATTGATACTCTGAGACAGTTGGTATAGTTTTATATATGGATATCACTGGGTAATTAGTCTTTATTTACCTTTTCTAGAGATAGTGCTCTTTTGTGACAGTAAAGTTAATTTTTAATGGTTGTTTTTATTTTATTCTTAGAACAATAATTTTCAATAAAAAAGTCTTTTCGGGTGTTTTGTATCTTTTTTGTGACCCTATGCCGGGTATTCGTCGACATTTGAATGCAGAATCTCGTTCTCGTGCCATTACCTTGCTGGAAAATGGAACCTCCCAGATTTTGGTCGCGAATCGGCTTCGTGTGTCACGAAGAGCCATTAGAAACTTATGGAACCGTTTTCAAGAGACGGGTAGTGGTGACAGAAGACCTGGCTCTGGACGACATCGCATTACTTCGGAGCGTGAGGACCGTTTTATTTGAAGAATTGCCCTACAACAGAGCTTTGTCTCAGCTCCTGCGATACAAAATCAATTGGAAGCATAATCAAACGTTCAAGTAAGCGACCAAATCATTAGGAACAGGCTCAGAGAATCTCAGGTGAGGTCAAGAAGACGTTTGGTGAAGCCAAAAATGACAGCAGCTCACCGCGCGGCAAGATTAAGATTCGCGCGAGAGCACATCCAATGGGGTATGGACAACTGGCAGTGGGTGCTCTTTTCGGATGAGTGCAAGATTAAGTTTCATAGTGATGATAGACGGATTAGAGTATGGAGACGTGAAGGAGAAAGATTTTCTGAGCCCTGCATTCACGAAACTGATCGGTATGGTGGCCCAAGTGTCATGGTATGGGGAGGGATAAATTTAACCGGTAGAACAGAGCTTGTAATTTTCCGTGACAGCAGAGTAACCTCGGAGAGTTGCATTGAGCAAGTCATTGAACCTCAGGTGATACCATTTGCACATCGTTTGGGCCCAAATTTTGTTCTAATGCATGACAATGCTCGCCCTCATGTCACGCGCGCTACCAGGCTAGCTCTTCAGGAGGCGAATATCGAAGTAATGAATAGGCCTGCAATAAGCCCCGACCTAAATCCGATCGGACACGTATGGGATAAACTCAAAAGGAGACTTAAACTACAGAGATTGGCCATAGGATCTCAAGAAGAACTCATACGGGCCTTAAAAGTGTGTTGGGACGAAATTCCTCAAGAAAACCTTGTCAATCTCATTCAAAGCATGCCAAACAGAATAGAAGAGTGTGCAAGGAAAAGAGGGACACACACTCATTACTGAGAATTAATCATCACCACTTTACAGTGACTCAGAAGACTTTAAACACAACCTGAATAACTAAGGTAAACATGACAGTTTTGTCAAAATTCTTTTAAATGGTTGAAATAACCTTTTTTTCCTTAAAATATTGTCACCTTTACTTAAATAAAATGAGTTTGCCCTAAATAAATACATTCCTTAACTTTCTTTATAAAAAAATAATACTTAATGCTTTGTTATTTTAGAAAAAATTGGGTGGGCCCTATTTTGTTTTGGCTAGTGTACATGTTTTTGTCTTTTGCGTCTTCCTTTATAAGTATTTTTGTACTTTTTAGGATTTGAGTTAAGAACTAAAACTATTCTTAGTAGGGATGTTTATCCAAAAATGTTATATGTACTCTTAAGTGGGTACCACCAGTGATCAAGTTTTGTTAAAATTATTATCATTTTTATACATTTAATGTAAGTATAAACTTTATCATAAAAATAATACTTGATTAAATATTATGTCTAATATCAACAATAATGGGTTATTCCCAATAATAATATACCTACCAATTTGTCTTCATCACACTTCTCAACAATGAATCTAATACTTGTTTAGTAGCACGAACACAACAAAGTGCTACCTATAAAGGATAAAGTAACACCTCACGAGTTACAAGCCATTTGTTTCTTGTATGACTTGGAACATTTTACTTTCCTTATCCTATAATAAGGAAAGTATTGTATTCGTTGAAAAGTTTTTACTGTTGGTTTCTCTATGTAACAAAAACTAGACACAAGGATGTAGGTAGAAAACTATTGTACAGAGGAAGAAAGCTACTTAGACAATAAGTATATCTTCTGTCGAGCTATGTATGACTCGTTTTTTGTAGCTAAAAGGACTTTCAAAGTTTTTTGGAGCTATAGAGAATATCAATGGTATAGAGAGGTGGCACATAGCTAAGCCGGGAATACAGATTTGTTCGAAATTCCTAAAAAAATAAATAAAAATACTTGGACCTAAATTTACCTTGGGAAAACAAACCAGAAGTCTAGACTAAATTATTATACTGTCAAGAAAGAGACAATATTTTATTTATATATAGATTACTTTAGTTCCATGTCCATCATGGTGGTGAAAGGATTGATAATGATACGGGTATTGATATTGAACCCTTTGGACGAACAGAAGGAATGTTCTGGTGTCCTTCCGTGTCCTGAGTGTAGCTGTAGTGTAAGTGTAGAGTCTTGAAATTACGCACTTGAAACTCAATACATATTCTTTTCACCTTGCCTACTCACTGATATATCTAACTCTTATATACGAGTAAGCTCAGTAAGCACAACTTCAGGAAAAGTATATCTAACTGAGAATTTGACTGCTCGCCAAAGAGTGCAATGTTAGTACTCGTACATCAGGAGCTAAAAAGGTTGCTTCTAAGCAAAAGCAGGTCTGAGCTATCGCAATGAATAATACACCAACTCTTCCCACACGAGTGTATGACAGTGTATGTTATTGTGTTAAATGTTCACACAAGTGTGAGTCAATGTTTTAAATGCTCACGCTTGTGTGCGTACATCAAATGTTCACACACTCTTACACACGATCCTGTCAGTGTGAGAGTTCCAAATAATAACGTGTGCTCCATTAGCAGCGATCATTATCTGCCTATGTTAATATTTGTCAAAAGAAAGTTATCAACTCAACACTCCACTAGAGGAGACACTCTGGCCCTAAGCCTAATATATCACACGGGACACATGGCTAGATTGGTATGTAAACGTAAGTGTCAAATAAATAGGTATACTATTAAATACTCTTCAAGTATCACATGATGATTTCGTCAGCTCTTAGCAGCTCAGCTAAAGTAACAGAGAGTTCACAGTGTCAACCTATTAGGACTTATTTCTTATATCACATGGGACAATCAGGAGACATTGCTAGCTATAAATTATATTAATTACAACTCGAATGTCACTATGAAAGTTTGTATAAGAAGTGTGAAATGACATTTTTGGTAATATGCATGTACTAAAATACATAGAAATCCATCAACATAGGTGGTCCAATCGAGTTCGGTTCCTGCATATGTATGGACAATCGGACACTCAATAATTTATCACTAAATAGAGGTACCCATAACAAGGGCTTATTCAGGGAGAATACTCGCAAACAAGATTGAGAGCAGCAATTTAAATTTGGTACGAGCACATAAAATTATTCAAGATAATCATTATGAAAATTATGCTCACCTAAAACAGTCACCCAAAAGATAACAGCTTAAACCATTTTCAAAGCAATTTACCCCGAGGAGAAGGTTCAAACCCGCGAGTCCCTCACTCACATGTCCAGAACACTATGGTCAGCTATAACGGCACAGCAGTAGATCAGGTCAACACTTTCAACTGGTAGGATTCCACACTGGCAGTACCTTCTACTTCTAGTGCTGGAATTCGGATTACACGTTCCTTGTTCGAATTCCGAGAGAAGATTAAAACAAATTTTATCTGTTCTAAATTATACAGTGACAAGACACTTAAAGTATTTCAAGCATGTCCTGGTGTGTTTTAAGATTCAGTGTTAAATAAAATTAAGATAAAAGAAAGAATAAAAAACTATGATACCTACGTACGATACTTGTTCATTTCTATTTCGTTGTGATAAAAAAAATAGTTATTTTCAGAAAGATTTAGTAATTTGATATGAGGAATATCAAATGAAAGATCTTGTCTGAAAAAAAAAAAAGCTTTGCATTGGAATGGCTTAGCCCGTTAATCCTTTCTACAGATGTTGCGGAGCTGTTTCTACTATTAATCAAGATTTCAGAACGCGATCTACATTTTACTTTCCTCGAGACAGATTGAAGAAAGTCAATCACTTTCCAGAGCTGCATGTCAGCAGGACATGAATAATGATTGACTGTACAGCTGCAGGTCACATGCTAAACAAGATATTTTACACCGCATTGCAGAAATGCAATAGTACAAACTGGTGAAGGAATATGAGATACTTATGTACTTGTTCTCCATGTGTGAATGTGTTTCTCTCTTCATTGAAATAATTAAGCGCACTAATGTTTATGTTTGAACATTGGCTCAGTCCGTATGTGTACATCAAGCTGTCCAACTTTTGTACGCAGATCTATTCATAAATATCAAATCAAGTTCATAGATCTAGCGAACGCTTTGAACTTCTTAGAACAGCTTGCAGAAAGATTAATTAATATTTCTTTAATAATATTCACGAAACCACTTTTCTGAGTTCTCAGAGAATATTTATAACTGTAACAGTTGCCCCGTTGCGCCAATTATGACTCAGGGCCGCACTTACCAGGCTAGAGCTTAGACTTAAGTACGAGTATTGCAATGAACCGCTATTTACCGCTTGTCCACGCTTTTTCCTCTTTGCAATGTCCTCGGGGATCTATTGCAAAAATATAGCGAAAAGTAATCTTAAGTCTATTTTAGGTACATGCTTATATCAGGAGTAAGTCGCCCACGTAGCTAGAGTACTAGTGGTAGTCATACTGGCTTCAATAAATAATCTTATTCAACTGACTTAATAGGACTGAGAAATTTCTTTTGACACACCTCTTTATTTTGTCATTATGAACTTATGGACAAGATGAGACTTGGCTTACAAATTGTACTACCTATTCATATGCATCAATTTGACAGTTTCTATTCCCTTGAGTTGAAACTCACAATCAGCAATAACCAGCCCTCAGTTCTGGAATAACTCTCTTCATTGTTTATATTACTTCAACCACTAGCACAATATATCTCATTACTCTTGGTACTTGTAATTGTGCAAACACTCACCATTATTTATAATATTCTAAGGATTACTCCTGACCTTATGGAATCAAACAGGTCGTAAAGAAACTTCCAGCTAATGACTCATTTCAGTTCTTATTATAATTTCAGTTCTTGTTCGTTTATTAGGAGATAAATTGACTAAAACTATGGCTTTTCATGCTGGAAGTTAAAAAACTGTATCATTTTTATATGTTGAGAAGTTCGTATTCATAATAATTATGATGCATGTACACAATTTAATGGAGTTTGTTAAGAATATAACTAACAATAAAATTCCGTTTAACTTTCAAGTTAAATAGATACTATTTTAATTTCTTATTAAATTTAATTCTTGCATGCATGTCTAATTGTGTTTCCGTTACTTTTAGGATATCTGACAAGAATAGTATTATAAAAAATAGTATAGTTACCAGGCGCGGCCGTGAGAAAATGTTTAGGGGTACTGCCACATAAACCACACTAAAATCGGATTTGTAGGGTCGTTATTTCAGTACCATCTAAAGAGATTGAGTTTGTTTACCATGTCAAAATTAATAATTATGCATTATTTATTCTATAAATGGGTGATGATTTTCCTTGTGTACGAGTGGGGACTTGAGAAAATCCTCTCATTTTCTCTTTTGTTTGAGGTTATGCAGTTCCGCAGCTCCTTAGCACCAGCCGCGCTTGGATAGTAGAATGTGATACTTAATGTAGCTAGTTGTTTTCAGATTATATATATCATTCAACAACAACAGCAATTCCACAATATACTTGAGCCACGTACAACAAGTTAAACGATAAGATGGACAATAACATACCTACATAAATTATCGGTTCAAAAAAGAGAGAACTTTATACTTTTTGTGCCAATTTTTTGGAGGGTTTTCTTACTTTTGTAACTACGTGGTGTTTTGGTGATTATGAAATACCTAATATGGTCATTCTCTACATAATTAGTACCTAAACCTAATACTTGGGGATGTCTGGTACATCAAATTACCCTATCGATTAGTACATCTACAGAACTATACATAAGTTTTGTTTCGCTAAGCTCAGAGGAATGTTTCTTCTTAATCATTTGCAAATTAATGTTATCCACAAACGAATTGACTTTCTTTTTATATTGACTCTCAATGTGTGTTTCTTCTCATGAGTTAATTGAATTATAATTATTTATGCGAGTTTGACGACGCACGCTGGCATACGAGGTGGATAAGAGTGGAATTGGATCAAAGTACTTTCATCTTAAATCCTGGATATGTGAGTCATGAGAGAATCACATCTGGCTGAATGGTACATAGATATATCAGCCTCGGTCTAGAGAGCCTTCTCACTCTCATAGGTAATCTCCACAGCTCCCCGTCAACTGCACTCTGATGAAGTTGTTTGGGTAAACAACACTTCTCAATTTGGGTTTTGAGAGTGACATAGCTTTCTAGAATGAGGCCCAGTTCCAAATAAATCTTCAAGTTAAGAAACGCACGGCATGAGTCGATTTGGAGTGGTGACCCTCGGTCATCATCTCTAGAAATGTTTCTGTTGGCGTCTGGTCCTTAAGCTGGGCGAGGAGTATAAGTAGTTGCATAGCTTATCACATAATGAGTTGTAAAAATCTCCTCGTGATGTGAGCATAGATTTCTAAGATGGCGGAAAAAAACATTGTAGCTAAAAACATACGGTGATTTCTCTGGTCGAAAATTAAAGATTCAATATTTACGTGTTTGAATTTTCACCTCTAAATGACTGAACTGCACTGAATGCCCACATGACTAACGAATTCAACTAGACACACCGTCCTATAAGTTTTATACACGAGATAAATATAAAAATACAACAAAGAGCTAAACATAAAACTCAGCTATTACACTGATAGGTAGTTTAAAATTTGAGCTGAGAAAGTAACTAGTAGTTAGCTAGTCTTGTTTTTCGAAAGATCATCCGGTCGATTAAAGATTTAACTCAACTCCTAATAATAGCTATTTTAGAAATGACTTCCGTGTAACGTAAAAAAAAGATAAGATTAAGAGAAGGAAACAGAACATGTGGACGAAGAAGATTATGAAAGAAAGGAGAAAGATAACTTTTAGAAGAAACTAGCGAAGAAATACGTTGGATTTCATGAGCCAGGTACCAGGTTCCCAGGGGAAAAAATGAGAGAGGATTTTAAATGTTAGATTTAATTTATTGTTCTCAAAGCAGTTGAAAAACGCCGAACGATTACAAAGTGATGAGTTGTGGGCCAATGACTGAATAATAAAAAGGTTAAGTCCGTCTGGATACCATTCAGCATGTTAACGAACTCTGGTCTATGGGTTCAAATGACATTTCGATTCTACCAGACAAATCCGACACTTTTCAGATTCCGAACCCACAAGTTAAGGTATTAGCCATGCTAGAGTTGGTGATAAATAATAATAGTTATAAGTTAACATGTTTTTTCATGGTATTTGCTGCTAATATTCTTGATCAAAAGGCGCCTCCACCACAAATTTATTACTAATTTTCTTACTATGACTGTTTCTTATATTCATAGGCGTAATCATTGGACAAACTGGATTGGACAGAGTGAACGTAATCATACTTGAGTGTTGGTGTGTTTCCAACAACTTCCCCCTTAGTAGTACCTTACAATACGAAATTTTAGTGGAGGCGGTTTAAACTTTCATTCTTAAACTTTAACTTAAGAAGTTCAGGCTATTATATTGGATTTCTGAAAAATAATTATGTTTTCAAAGAATTCATTACTAAAGTTATGTAATGACATGTAAAAACCAAGTGTGGTATTTTTGTTTTTCGAACAGTTCCGCCGTTCATAATGCATCTAACACGAAATTCTATATTTTAGTGGATGTGCCTTTTCAACAAGAATGAGAGTTTGAATTTTTCAATTGACATGCCCTTATTCAAAGTTATTCCTAAGAAATCCAATTAAACATATGTGAGAATATTTAATTTGCAATATGAAAAATGAAAATTATTACCTGTTAACTTGATGGATTTCACCGTCTATCCTTGCGATCTTCACGATCATTGAATCTGATTCTCCTCTGGAATATTTATGATTAAAAGATCACTCATAACGCTCTTATGTAAGTTTGGAATATCGTAAATCCTTTATGATAATGAAAAGTATTATTTTAATTTAGTATGTGTGTTAGAGGGCATCAAGTATGTGTATTAGAGGAGTCCGGACCAGATTTCGTTCTGGGGAAAGTCTATTACGATATGAAGAGTACTAAGATAGAGCTGAGCACAAATGTAAATGCTTATGGATGTGTTGCTTGTTTTAAATATAATTGTCTAGATATTTTTCAGATAAAAAAATAGTTTAATTAATTTATTTTATTATTTTAAACCTCAAAATGTTTCATTATTACTGTCATGATTTTAGGGCTTTGGTAAAAAATAGGATATGGAAACAACCAAGTATGACGTAAACCAATACAAAAGTTGAAGCTGATTTCAAAAAGCAAGGGGTAGGTACAAATTATTATCTAGAATCAAAATGTTGCTTGAATAAAGGTTATTCCTCTTGGGTTTTTTGTTCTTGTTGTAATTACATAAATTAAATTTACTAATGATAAAATTGATAGGATATGTAAATAGGTACCCAGTATGTAAACTATGTATTAGATAAGTAAATTTAGGCAAATAATTATGTCAGATAAACATGCAGTTCCTAAAATCAGTTTGGTTAGTAAGTTATTAGGCTAAATTTTTCGAAGTTTAGTCCATCTTTCGCCTCAATTTTTTGTTTAAATTCGATTTTATTTTGAAACTTGTTTAAAATTTTTTTTATTTTTTTTTTTTAACCTATCCAGTGTTAATTGTTCTTTTATAGGAGTGTGAATATTATTATGATCAAAATTATTATGAACATTGATAATCCAAGTTAGAGTAGTAATAACAGAATGGCTATCTGTATTGCAGTGGCTAACTAGGCCGGTGTGGTGAGTTTTAGAAAATGTCCTGTGATCCTGAAATCAGTGAGAAGATGGAAGAATTTATGATTAGTTTTAGCAGGTAGCTGTAGATATTTCAATTTTGTCAAAGAAATGCATTTGGAACCATGGTAACCAGACAGTAAAAAATCATAATTCTTAAAGTAAGTTTTTGTAAAAGTTACACTTATTTAAGTTAATCACTTTCGTGATATCACAACTACTCTAACTCGCTTTACTAAATCTATGCTTAAATCCGACCTCAGGTTTACAAGTATGCCGCTCTATCATCAAGCTACTGAGGTCGGCTTAATTTACCTTTATCCAAGGAGGCCAATAATATCTCCAAATTTATTTCCTAAGGGATACGTCCTACATGGAGGACTACGAGAGAGTTGGAGATACAAATTGAAAAAGGTATATGTAGGTAGTGGCCTAAACCCATCGAAGAAGATGTACGAAGAACGACAGAAATGGATCAAAATTTTGAGGACGAGGCTAGTACCATGTGAGATGCATAATGGCCAATGATGTAAGTAAGTAAGTAATTAATTTTACACATAATTACAGTCTGCAAGGTCAGTGCATTATGACCACTGAAAACAATGGATCTTGTCTTTCAATGCAAAAGTTAAACACTTGCACTCAGTCTCGAACCAGTGACTTCAGATTACAAAACCACCAAGTCGACTGTTGATCAGTCAAGATAAATTAGCCTGTCAGATTCATCCTGGCAGATAATAAATCCCATACAGTCTGTCTCATCTTTATACAATCATCAGTGGCGACCATCATTCAGTATTGGACCAGGGTCAGAGTGCTTAAAGACTTTTTAAGGTATAAATTTTCTTTTGATTTGTTAAAGTGTGATCGATCAATAAGGACCATTTTTCCCCTTCTTTTCTGCCATTTTTTCCCAATTAAGTTACCAGCCAGACTTCGTGGCGTAATGGTTGAGACTACTGCCCGTAGTCCAGAGATTCCCAATTGGGGCAGACTTTTCTAAGAAAATTCTGTGTCCTCCAGACACGTGAGGCTGGCATTTCCGGTCCTACCTAGGCTGGGTGAGGTTAATGAGGGCAGCTAGTACAATTTTTAGCGAATGGAGGGTAAAACCCCGTCCCGACTACTTCAAATCAGGACGTTAAAACCAATTAGCAGACAGACAGAAATGGAGTCAAAAAGTGGACGAGGCTAAATACCGTGTGAGGTATGGGTGAGGTTAATGTGGGTAGCTAGTACGATTTTTAGCGAATGGAGGGTAAAACCCCCGTCCCGACTACCTGGTCACAATAGATCTAAATAGAGGTCGGTGTGATAATTGGTGCTTCACTTTTGGAACTCCAACCTGTCAGTCTATAGTAATAATAATAATAAGTTACCTACGAGTATAAATTTACCTTCTTCAAGCTATAGGTATTTCCTTTTAATACTTGATTAAATATTACACCAGAGGATGTCGCCGACGGGTGGGTTGGAATTTAGGTGCGTTTGATTGGTCAATTTTTCTCTTTATATTATTCTCTTTTACGTTTTTAATTCATTATAGGCCAATTTTGTCCCTTGTACAGACGACACTGAAATATAATGAGTCACCCAGGATAACAACTGATTTACATATTATGAGTGATTTGTAATTATTTACTCTCAAGATTACTCTTCATACATAGGCAACTTATACGTTTGAGATACATACATGTACAGCATGGTTAGTGTATTATGCTGTAATTATTTATCTACTCTGAGAAATACATTGTAAAGTATGATAATATGTGGGTCATTTTCATTTATCTTGGGCATATCATGTCCGCAACCTTTCTCCTTTAATAAATGTGAAAATAATAGGGATATATGACTAAAATCTATTTGATCACATAGGAAACAATTTTTTTTATAAATTACAATAATAAATTGTCTTTTAAACTAATGTGGAGACTCAAAATTGCCAGTTATGTAAGTAACGTTCATGATATTTTAGGTGTCCCTTAGTCTAAGATTTTACTGTGTCTGATAGAAAAAAATGTATTTCTCCCCATTATTTTCACCAAAATCCAATATAAATGAGAAAAATACAGTTTATTTAGGATGTGACCATTAGTTTTCATAAAAATAATAATGTTCACCTCATTCTACAGACGTGTAAAGTTGTGTCCCTACGAAGAAAAAAAATCTCCGTCATGAATGTTACCCCCAAAAAAATGTAAACCATTTTGAAAAACCCTTAGAATGAGAAGCTAGCAGCTGCCGCCATTTTGCTTCTTACAGATGACATTGTTTTTGTTTTGAAATTTCCTGTCAGTTGGATGTTGGATGGAGTACAGTGAGGGACAATGGTGGGTCTAATTTTTTTTGACAAGAACGTTACGCGGTTTTTTAAATAAATTGTAATGATTCTTTAATATATAATGTATTTCTTTAATTCTTCTGCAGGTCCTCTTTCCAATCAAATATTTTTTTTTGTAATGTGAATATTCTTTTATTGAGAAAAGATTGTTTTAGTGGCGTGTTACTCATGAACGTTACCGTCATGAACGTTACCCGTGGTCTTGAACGTTACCTGGTACGTTAAGTTTTTGTAATTTTGTGTGAAGAGGTAGCTGCTAGAAATACTCTAAATGAAAGCTTTTGCTCAAAGGTATTTGTCTTAGTCTTCTGAGCCTAAAAATTGTTTAGGAAAAAGGTAACGTTCATGACTTGAAAAAATCCAATTGCCCAAGATAAATGAAAATGACCCATGTACATACATAATTATCTATATACTCGCATAAACCTGTATATACTTTATAGGAGGAAAACGTACCTACATAAATTTATGCAAATCCTCCGATTAGCTTGAACATTGAACACATCATACTTGGCTTAGAGTTGTTCATCATGTATTTCTTCTATTCTTCGGACGAGTATAAGTCCAAAAGTCATTAGTATTGTTGAACACAATAGCTTGTAGGTCCCACGCAAGTTCACATGGCCACGAGAGAGAGATAGAGAGGAAGATATATAGAGATAGATAATTATTAATAAAATAGGAGAGAAATAGAGATAGAAAGACATAGGATGGGAAGAGAGACAGAGAAAAGAGAGAGAGAGAGAGAGAGAGAGAGAGAGAGAGACAGAGAAAAGACAGAGAGATAGATACAGAGAGAAGGACAAGGAGAGCAATAAGGGCAAGACTTGAAGTTTGGACGACTTAAGTCTATTCAACTATTCAATTTTATTGTGGATTGCATACATACTGGTACTCGTATGTAACTATATTATGTTTCCAACTTGAATGGAGGTTGCATAAGAAGTGGATACAATACAAATTGAGAAGAGCACAATAGCCACTCCAAGATAACAACGTCTAGAACTGGATAAGGAGAGGCTAATCCCATTTTAGGACGGCCGCGCGCCGTGTAGGACGATGCCTCTATTGTTGGAACCGGTTGTGGGGTCCATGGCCCAAATATGGGCCACTACCAAGTGACAAGTTCACGCAAGCGTATGACTGACGGAGAGAGGTGAACACAAAGACGGATTTATAGTATTCACTATGGCAGTTGACACTAGGGATAGTAAATAAATCAAAATCATTATGAACATGTTGACCCTCATTCTAAGCTTTAGAGCGCTTGTCTTTACATTAAGCTATTATTTTCTTAATGAAATAAAATCATTTATTCACGATTATGTCACACTCGAGCGTGATCTTAATCATTCTACCGAATCTTAAATTTGAGAAACATACAATGAAGAAGCCCTGCTTAAAGCCTTGAAAAACCATCAACTCGGCAAAACATAAACCAAAACCAAGTATCAGCATTTTAGGGATTAAAGTATAACAAGTTAAATGATAAGATGGAAATAAAACAACATACCGACATAAATAAAACAGCATACCGACAGTAAAAATAAAAAAATAGATAAATATAATTATTCACAAATATGTCCTAACTGAAGGTCGGGGTTATTGCCTAAGGCAATCTTTTCCACCCGACCCTTAATATAAAATTTCTCGCTCTGTCACTAAAGTTAGGCAACATCCATCTATGATAGGAATTCGTACCCTCCATTCGCTGTCGTGAAAGCGAATGGAAACACAAGTAGTTGAAAGTGAAGTTAAAAAGATTGTGAACTCTGAAAATTTGTTGACTTCTAGCCCACTAGGCCATACACAGGACAGCAACAATACGTCTTGCGAGAGTAGATTTCAAACAGACGGACAATACGGGCGATCTGCGCATGCGCTATGAACATCAATATTTGCGCAAACAGCTCACCCCTGTATGCCCGCCTCAAGAGAGCTTTTAATGCTATATTATTATAATCAGATAAATAGGTAACCTCAGCATCAAAGCGGTTATCACAGTGACCTCAGTGTCAAGAGGTCGGGAGTCAAGTAATGGATACACAAAAAGAGTAGCCCTGGATGGTCCTATTACTTAATCAAATTCGTTCGATCTTCTCGTTTTGAAATTCAGTTGGATTCACATGATCGAATCAATCGGATGTCGAATAGAGATCTTCTTATTTAAAGGTAATATTGAGTTACGTGATCTCCCTAATTGATCAACGATAAAAAAAAGGTAGAGATACAAGATCCCCGATACTTGCTAGAATGATTTGACAACTCTTGGAGAAAGTGCAAACATAAATTGCATTGATGTAAGAATCGTCTCTTATATCGGAATACCTATCGCAGAAAGTTGACTCTCTGGTAAGGTTAGTGTTAGGTGACAGAGATATCAAACATATATGTAGGTACCAAGTCTAGTACTCCTACTTAAGTCCTAAACATCAGAGTTGAAGACGCTTATGGCCGTTTCAAATGGAGGCAAAATGTTGGCGAGGCCAAATGCCGACTGAGGCATGTGTGGCCATGGATGTAAGTTGTGGGTATGTAAGTGTAAGTAAGTCTACTATACATAGATGATGTCTCTACAACAAGCACACCCAGTTGCTACCCTCGCAAGGTGCCTGTCTCCTGTGTGGTATAGTATCAAGTCCTATTAACACACAATCAACACATTATCAATGAGTCACCTAACAGCGAAAATAAGCATGACAATCCAGAGAGGTTATGCTGCCAGCGTAATAAACATTGTCCGAAAAGCTTTTACATGCGTTGAAGAAAAAAAATATCCCAACATGAAATACAGTATTAGTAGTTTTGGTCGGAATCAGTCCTGTTCTGTAATTTGAACAAAACCCTAACAAGCCGTTCTATCCGATCGATTTCTTAGGGTTTATAAGATCCGTGCAAAGCACATGTCTTCAGGAGACATTTGCTTACGCGCCTGTTGAATTCAGAAAAATACCTTGGGCTGTTAAAGGAGACATACCTAATACATTAAACTTTTCCTCCTAACTCGGTTTGAAGTTATCGGTGTAGTTCACATCGCTAATATGTTCACATATTATTATGAACAACAAAATATAAAAAAAAATCTGAGCCGGAGTTTTGACTCAGAAGTCGATAAATTATCAAAGTTCACAGCACGACTTCACCGAGTTTTACCTCATAGAAATTGTTACAAGAGACCATAAAGTTTCTAAGATTGTCTATGACGTTTATTTTTATCCAAAGCAAAGTAGACTTTCTATCATTTTTTATAGCTAAGAATACATTATTTTGTATATGCGTAAATATGTATGATACGATTTTTGTTCATGGCGATTTTGAATAACTGTTTCACCTGACCTTGATTTTCTAAACAAGTGATAAGATAAAAAAAATAAACAATAATTTGTTTGAATACAACTCTGTACAGAACCAATTTAAAAAGAAATAAAACAATTATAATATGTACTAAATGTACTTACATTTTATGCTAGGCCAAAATAATCCATTCGTAGAGCACAATAGCACAACACAAAATAACTATTTCACATGACGAGTATGAATAAACTGTTTCTTTAGTCAATTTTTAAGAATGAAAGGAACCAACAACTCTTAAAAATAATATTACAATAACTTGAAAAAATAATAATAGATAAGATCAGAAATAAATTTAGGAAATTAATGTTTAATTTTCATTGAATTTATGAAGTTCTATCAGAATTCAATTGTTTGCCTAGGTCATTCACGTCGAGAATAAGCTTCTCAATGTCAAATTCAAATTTACCAATGAAAAAAGTTAATGTAGGTGGAACTGGTTTATTTTTTGTGTACAAAAATAAACAGTATTCAATTAAATAATTAAATTATGAGTTATTGAAATAAACACACCAAAAAAAATCAGGAAAAGAGTCAATCATTAATGTAACAACCTTAAAAAATAAACAAAAAAATAAAGAGCTCTAGAGAAACAACTTTCACGTTCTACAAAACTCAAGTCAGAAATAGGTAAACACACGAAAATTCTTGAAACCCGGAAGCGGGACTTAAATTTAAAATCGGTCAACTTTTTTCTAGAAGACGCAAAATCGAAAAGAGTTTGAACCTTGGTCTAAGAACTCAGAACTCGAAGTAGAGGTAGAAAGAAAGAATAATACTAGCGTAGCGTATTACTAACGAGCGATAGCTAGCACCGAATAGGTTCCGAACAACATGAAAAAATCCCCACATCCTCTTGTATCCTGGTATTCGGATAGAATTCTGAATCGCCAACCTCGGACTCCCAGGAATTTCGTCCTCACCTAATATGGACTGACATTTGTCCGAATTATCGGACTTGGTTTTGACTTAGAGATGACCTAAATTTTGTCAATGGTCATGCAAGTGGAATTGTTCCAAACTCGGATTGACCTGGTGTAAAACCTGATTTGGACACAGCAGACAAGTTTCCACAACATCAATTTGTTTTAGGAATTACCTTGTGCAAATATACATGTAATTTATGTATCTGTTCAATTTTTGGATTGAAGTGTGTTTATTTTTTGGGAGCTTTAGGAGCTTTAGAGCTTTAAGATATCGTTTACTTTCTGTCTTTTAGTCAATTCAACACAGAGTAGGTTATTAAGTATTAAGTTGGTTGATGTTATGTGAGGTCAGCAATAACTCGAGATTGACCAATTCTATAGTGCTTTGATAATACACAAACCCCGCAATTACTTGGCCTATGACAAGAACCACTTTTTTGATAGTTACGTTTTTTTAATGTATAAAATGCTATAGTACTCGTACATATCTCAAATAACATACAAGGGAACTCTTGATAGTGTCAGAATATTCGTACTTAGGGTGCAACGAGCGACTCTTTTGGGATTCTGTAATTAGATTAACGGCGATAGCTATAATTTTATTTATATATTTTTCTTAGAAGCTTTAGCTTAGGAAAAATACCTTTGTATATGTTATCCTGTTATTAAATAAAAAATAAAATAAAAAAATTCATGTGAAAAACTCTACACTATTTAGGATCAACCAGAGACGTTTGGATTTCAAAGTCCAACTGTAAATTAAGTGGACAGGAAAAACGCAACATTCCCTCAGTCTCTTCTGAAGGACTGTGTATAAACTAGAAGATGTAGATTAGCACAGCCAAAACCGACTTACCGGTCAATGGTTCTTCAAAATGCTTTTGATAAGTCTGATATCTCCAGAATGCCGATTTGATGGTTAGTCCCATGAACAGGTTGGTTCTAAGCCTAAAAGACAGGATCAGTGAATTCGATGAGAGATCATTTCTCATCACGTTACAGCAGTAGCTGCGTTAGCTTCATTTCCACACCACCCTCACCATTATTATTAACAACAAGAACAACAACAAAGAACATAACCAGGATGATTCCAAGAACCAAAAAAGTGACATAAGTACGAGGATTCTATTCTGTTCTATTCTACATGAAAGTTTGAGAAGCACTAAAAAACCCATTGAGTCTCATATACACTTGATAAATGTGAGTAGAGGGATTTCAAACATCTAATTCATTCGGGTTTCAAACTTCATTCTCAGGAAAAATAGAAATCTGCCACCTTCAAACACTCTCAGAATAATGCAAAGTCTAAAAAGAAGTAACTAGAAACTCTGAAAGCAGGAAAATCCGAGTCCAGAATGCATCGCGGGCAGCAAGACTGAACAAGCAGACTGGCTGAGCGTAGTTTATGATTACTAGAGACAGTTCAAGGTAACGGTAAGGTTTTAATAAACTTCTCTCCTGGGTAACTCACTCGCGGTCGTGGCTGGGACCTCCTTGGCTCTTTGGTATTTGGTTTCTGGTTCTGGACTAGGGTCCCGCATGAGTGAGAGAAGCAGATGAGAGGGTTCCTAGAGGTCAGTGGCGACGCCGACGGCAGCTTTCCTTTCATGCTCTTTCTCTGAGGAGTTGGTTGTTAGCTTCAATTTCATTTATGGAGGTGTGCCTTTCCTTTCATGCTCTTACTCCGAGGAGATGGTTGTTAGCTTCAATTTCATTTATGGAGGTGTGCCAACAATGAGAAAAGAGCCAACCTTTAGGCACTACTATCAATTTGCAAATTAAAAGCACAATATCAGGAATTCAGGACGGACCACATGGTTGAATTAGTTTCTAAGAAGATAAGACAAGAATCCTCGATAGATTTTCACTCAACGTAATCCCTATATTTAGGAACTCGGAGTGAAGTGAATATGGGTCAAAACTTTCATTTGAATTCGACACTGTCCTATGACACAGAAAATACGCGAGCCAATCTCTTCCTCCTCCTGTTGATAACTTGGAGTAAAATCCTCAGAACCAGATGGGTACCAGTCCTCTCCCGTGATGGCTCAAAAACCCGAGCAGAGAACCAAGTGGTGACGCAGAAATCCACTGCGCATGTGCACTGACCATCTCACCTTATTTTCTGACGAGGAACCGGTTCTGGTTTAAACCTTTTCAAAGTAAAAAAACAATAATAGTAATATTATACTTATATGGACAAAAAAATTCACATAAATAAGTTCAGACTGAAGTTGTTTATTTATTTGCTCGTAATAATATGACTTTGATCAATCGATATGATGGTCAGACAGTAAAATTGAAGCCCCAGGTGTTTTGGGTTCAAGGTCTTGATGAAGGTAAATTATAGATTGTGAAGAAGTCGATGTAAAAAAAAGTCTGCTTTGTTCGAATTCCACTAAATGAAAAATCACGTTTTGGTTTTCAATGTCTCTGATTCTTTGTAAGATTATATAACCAGTGATGGATAGCCAGGCAGAATCGCCAAGTTGGTAGGTACCAACTTTATTTCTCTAATGTTAGGTATTTTTTCATTTTATTCCGCTCCGGATGATTTATCGCTGAGGTAACTGATGAAGCACATAGAGGGAATAGTTCAACATCTCTAGTTCATAGTATCAATCGGTACTAGAGACTATCTATCATACATTTCACACATACATAAGCTTTTATCAACCCGCTGAAGGAGATTAAAAAGATATTATGGTACCAGCCGTGTCAGACCCAGTCATTGGTGACCAGTCAATAGAACATGACAATTTGAGCTCCAATTGAAGATTTTGACCACATAATATGTAATTCTTTTTGGGCTTTCCTATTCGTTATTTTTTTCATTAGGGCTCATTACTCATTAGTCTTGATCGGGTAGTAGAAATAAGAAGATATTATTATTGTTATTAGGGTCTCTGGTCTAGGTACTCCCTGTTTATAAGTAAGGGGTTTAACTGAGGTTTAATGATTCTAGTAAGAACTGAAGTATGCTCGTAGATATGAAATAATTAACTAATAATATAACAGCGTCAGTCTTTCTCAGAAGTTCTCAGAAGTTCCCACTATGCATACTCGTACTCTCTTGGCTGTATATTAGTTAGACGTGTCATAATAAAATAATAACATGCGTCTGTGTAGACCGTATCGCCGGAGGTTATAACTTAATGTTTAATCTACATAGTGACACGCTAAACTCCCACACTAACACATCAAACCGAGTACACGCAGAGACAAGCTATTATTTAGCTTGAGAGCTTTATAATTTTGCAGAAATCCATTAAATAAAAAGTATGGACGAATAAGACATGTTATAATTAAACCAACGTACCGCAAAGTACATTTAAAAAAATACTGATGGCCAAAGTTGTAGAGACTTTCACTAACACCATTAGCTGGTATCCCAGGTGTGTGTAGTTCGCCTGATTGCCTTCAAAAGTTTGACCCTGCCTGGAGCTAAATCAATGTAACATGTCGTGCTCATCTCTCATTACTTGGCCACGTAATAATTACCTATCTCTTGTCCAGAGGAGGAATCTCAGGTGAGTTGATGCCATAACACTTACCAAACTCAAAAGAAGAAGTCTAGGTAGACTACCGCGGATTACAGGATATATTACTTCTTGTCATGGCGGGTATTAAGATACTGAATATCCACTGGCTTAGGATACTGAAGATTCAGGTTAAATAAATTTCACTGTTGGCTGCTTGAAAGAAATCTGAAGAACTTCTGACGTTTTGCTTGGATAATGAGTGGGCACTAAGTTTTCTTGGGAATATTTATAAGCTCGTTTTTCCCATGAGACGCTTGAAATTCTGATTAGCAACTCGTTAGTTCTTTAATTTCAAAATTGTTTTGCTACTCTCACTGATAATTTTATTTCTTGTTGATATTTAAGAGTTCAATACTTCATCATGATTAAACAACCGGTAAAAACAAAGGGGTAAATCAACAGAGAACAACTTCAGTAGTTGAGATTCTTATTGAAGCTGAATATACTGTGGAAGTTTAGAAACCATACAAAACATCCTCCAAACCACCAGGTGTCGAATCTGAGACTCCTGCATTGAACAGCAGAGTAAGAGTCGGTCAGAATTCTGAGGACTGAGGCTATCGTAAAAGAAATATTCACCTACAAGCATTTACATTCCATTTTGTAAAAACAAATTGATATAATTAGTTTAAAAACTCTTTACCCAAACGCTGGATATAAAGTTTAATGGTCAACGCCAAGGCTTGATGTCCATAGGTCACTTTCTATGATAACTATTATTAGTTGTACGTTTTGATGTAGGTACTTGCAGAAGGAATCGGCAATTACACAGTCTATGAATAATGAATGTACGATGAAGTAGGTACGTTATTTTAAACCATAAATCATAAACCTTGAAAGTTCTCTCAGCGTTGATCTTTGTCCATACGCCGTGTTTATTTTCTCAATAAGGTGTCCCTAAGTCACAGACGGCATTCTTGGCGAAAGCGCCCTTTTTAACGTTGATTGTTTCAATATTTTTCTCAATTTTTGTTTTGTTGGGATAAATGACCTTTGCCTGTAATATTATACAACTAAAACTTTGGGTCTCTCTTTGACATATTCATAAAAAGTCTCCTAAACTGTAATGATTAGATAATAATTATTTGCAACAGCTACATTTTGAGGTAAAAAAAGAACGCTAGCCAATATCCATTGGTCTTTATCTGAAGATGGGTGATAGTGATAAAAGATATTTTTTGCTTGCAGAACATCAGTTGTAGCACTTTCATAATCTTCAATGAGTCGTTTGACCCAAAATCAAATATTGTTTTGTTTAGCTTGTATTAGCTGCGTTCAACCATCTCTTTTTTTCGGGTTTAACATCGCTTTCAACTGCATGTTCATATTACGGGATGTTACCCTACATTCGCAGGAAACTCACAAACCTGCTACCCACATTATCATAACCCAGCCTTGGCCGGGCCGAAATGCCAGCACCACGAAGTCTTCATCTTGCTAAATGTTGCTTAACAATGAACCATCGTAAAACTTTAAAAACCAAAACCCTTGCTGCAAGCTTGTCCAAGGGTACCTTGCTGTAAGCTTGCTCAAGGGTAGAGCGGGGTGGTGCAAAATCCCTATACACAGCTTGATCCTAAGTTGTTTCAACTATTGCTTATTTCCTTGTTCTATTTGTTTAGGTTTTTGGTGGTATCTAACTATAGCACGCTCTTTCTGTTTTATTGACGTCTTGCTTGATATGAACTTAAAACAAATACTTTTCAGAATGTTTGCGGGGGATATTTTATATTATATTTTACGACCTTGTAACAAGGTGGAGCATTTGAATCCTCGCCGCTTCAAGGTTCCTAATTAGATAATGACCCCACCTTGACGTGAATAAATCAATAAATTTAATATTCAAACGATCATCAGTTACGAAATTTACTACCTGTCGGTGAGGTAACCAAAAAAACTAAAATTATAAATTGAGATACCGATGAGGTAATAAATAAAGCATGAAATTATAGATCTATCAGCGGAGATCAAACCACATTGATTACAGAGGAATTTCGTTCATTTTTTGATTCATAGGATTTTATTGCTTACTCGGGCGTGCTTTTAATCAAACAAAATATATTTGATTACACAAGGGATTATATCTGATGAAGGAACATTTGGAGATGTAATCACGTTTGATGAAAAATAACTATAGTATTGCATGAATGAGGATACATTAACAATGATGCTCCTAGCAGGTTGATAAATTGGGTACACACCCAAACCAACCAGAATTGCGCTGACTTCGAGAGACGTACCTACCAGCGGGTTTAGGTTGAATCTCTTGCGGTGAAATGGCAGGAGATTCAACTTTGAGAGTTGTTTGAACTTTCAAAAATCGGACTTTTTGGACCCAAGGCTTCAGTCATATGAGATTTTTACGCTGCGCTGGTGAAGTTTTAAATTAACTTTTATTTGAGTAAGTGTTTGTAGAAAATATTCTCTTTTCAAATTAGATGTCATGCAAAGAAGTATTGAAAGAGTTATCATCATCACTCATTGCTGAAGCTAAATGAAGTCGCTATATTCAATAACAATTCGCGAAATGTAGAAGTTCCCAAAGTTGATGGTAAAAGTCGGCCAATCTATGATTGAAGTGACAAAAACGTCAGCCCTATTGTCTGTAACATTATCTAGTGAGTTAGTGGGTTTGGCTGAGGAGGAGAAATATGACAGGGGGTATTCACAACAATGTTATACAAAACCACATTCATAGGTACTTGGCACTGAGGAGAGGGATAGGTGGTCACAAAGCCAGCATCTGTCTTCTCTATTCGAATCCACTGATTCCAGTTTTCCTACCAGAGTCCTCTCTCTCTCTCTCTCTCTCTCTCTCTCTCTCTCTCTCTCCCCAGAAGAACTTTCTGTAACTTACCTACATAGATCCGGACTCATCATGGTTGCTGTAATTCATGTCTCTTCAAATAGAGATTGGTTCACAAAGTGAACTGTGAGTGTGAACACCCTGAGCAAACCACGGACTATATCCCCTTTGACTGTCCATCTTTATCATACAAGGGTAATATTGAAGACATAAAAGCCCTTAGTCCAGATGCTATTTCTTGACTACGCGGTGATAATAATTCATTACTGAAGTCTTATAATTTTATTTCTTTTCTTTCAATTTATTTGTAAGTTCCTTTGATTTGTTACTGTTCATTTGTGTTCAATTGTCCTATTAAAATAAAACATACGATAAATAGAAAAACACACTTTCACAAAACATCTTACAATCTTTAGCAAAATTGGTGAACTTTCGTACTATTTTCTTTTATCTTTCATTTATAAGGATTATTGTGACTTGGGCTTTAATAATCTAATTGATTGTTCGGCTGTCTAAATTGATAGTTATTCAGCGTTACCGAGAGTGCACTAACTAACATATCATCAATGTCTAAAGGATGCATAATGATAGTTTTTGAGTGGAAGAGTATGAAATAAAATAATAACTTTTACAATTTATTTTAATGATTATAATTCAATTTATTTTATTTGTTCATAAATTTAATTACAATTTATTAAATATTATTGTACATAATTTACACTTTTTTAGTTTTCAAAAATCATCACTTGGTGACTCCAAATATTTCTTAGTTGGTAACTTAAAATTGTGTTGCTAAATTTCAAACCCTCTCATTCAAAGAGTGTAAAGGAGCAAGGACTCTGATTGTTAAGTCTCCACTGTAAATAAATATCATTTAAAAAAGAGTGTTAATTACCTTCACACAAATTTAATATAAACACTCTATCTCTATCAGACTCAAGTTTTGGTCAATTCTCTTACAAAGAAAAATCTTAGCAGGTTATCATGACAGTCAATTCTTCTTTTATAAAACTCATAATTATCAATTATTTTTCTCTGCTGTAAAATCTATAATAGATCACACCTTACAGGAATATTGTTCTCTCATACACTCTTTTATGCTCGCTGAATCTATTACTCTGAAAACAATCACAAAAATCCAACACATTAACCTGCACTTTATTGATGATATTACACGTAAAATTATAATCGAATATCTCTCACCACCCATGGGGAGGTGTGGCTATAACGACGACGTTGTTACACGCAAAATTATAATGGAATAACGTACACCGCCAGTATAGGAGGCGAAGCTATCCTTGACCTAGGCCACGCCTCATTTGGATGGAGGTGTGGCTATAACGACGACGTTGTTACACGCAAAATTATAATGGAATAACGTACACCGCCAGTGTAGGAGGTGGAGCTATCCTTGACCTAGGCCACGCCTCATTTGGATGGAGGCGGGGCTTGGGTGTGATGTAAACAGGTCTCCACGTTCTCGGGCCAATCGCAGACGTTCTCCTTGGGGTTGAACACCAGGTTGGAGGGGCAGGGCATGTGGTGCTTCCGCTCGCCCTCACACATGTAGTAGTGGGTGCAGTCGGCCTTGTCCGGGTGATAGGAGATGTGACCGTCCTCTTCCTCGCATGACACGGCATTGGCTGAGGAATACAGATACAATAGAATAGAATAGAATAGAATATACCTTGTTTATACCTTGTTTATACTGCCGAGGTAAGACTGAAAAGAATACAGATAGAATACAGATTCAAAATTTGGAGTAATTGATGTTTTTTTAAACAGAAATTAACAAGAGAATAAAGATTCTATAGGTTGTTAAGATGTTCAAGACTCACTTCTTAGCTCAGAGACAGAAGTTGGTGATGGGAGACATAGAAAGAGTGAAAGAGGTTTACAAATGAAATTAATTTTTTAAGCTAAGAAAACACTAATAACGAGTACATTTTTTCAGTCTAGGTTGGAGTAATCCTAAAAAGAATGAAAATTTATCTTGTAAAAAAAAACTGTTTTGAAAGCAAACCTTCAATAATTATTGCCCCACAAGACACAACTTTATGTTGTTGTTATTGCAAAAATCTTCGAAATCTTCACAGACGCATGTTATTATTTTATTATGACACCTCTAACTAATATACAGCCGAGAGAGTACGAGTATCCATAGTGGGAACTTCTGAGAAAGACTGACGCTGTTATATTATTAGTTAAAATGTTGAATCTTACATATTTATTTACACTTTATTGATAGGACATATTATATACAATACAAATAATTAAAAATTAAAATACAAAATAATAAAGGAAAAAAAAAACAAAGAAAAAATAAATAAATATATACATAATATATGTTCTAATTAAAGGGCAGGGTTATTGCCTTAGGCAATCTCTTCCACAAAGCCCTTAGTTTGGGTGAAAGTAATCCTAAAAATAATGAAAATTTAATGAAAAGTCCATCTGGGAAAGAAAGAAAATCACATAGGTCAGTGAATAACAGAATTCCAACTTACGTTCTTTGGTCGTGTATTTGCCGGTGGGGCTGTAGGTCTCATAGGGTCCGTCGTACTCCAGAGCCACGGAGTAGTCATCTAGCTCGCTCTTCATGGTGGAGATCAGAGGGTACTTGCCGGAGCCACACTGGCCTCTGAAATCGTCCATGTCCACACTCCAGATCATGATGCCTCCGTAGCCGTCTTCCTTCAGCCAGTCCATCTGGGAAAGAAAGAAAATCGTTTGAGAAAAAATCAATAAAATTGGAAAAAGTAACGATCTGAATAAAATTGTTTAAAATCATGGAAATAGAGAAAATTCATTTAAATTGAAATCATCGTAAATCGATATTAAATTAGGAACGTCACAAATTCATTTAAAAATAACGAAAATCCGTAAAATCAATTGAAATTTGATAAATCTGGAAAATTCAGGAACTCACAAATTCATTTTAAAATAATGAAAATCCGTAAAGTCAATTGAAATTTGAGAAATCTGCAAAATTCAGGAGCAAATTTTGAAGATGAAAAAGAAGTAGTTTTTATACATCCACCATGATGATGACTTATCTAAAACAAAGATGCTTCTTTCAGCTAACAGAAATTCATTTTCATACAAATTTCCGGTGGATCACTGAAGTTAAACAGCGTTGAGTATGGAAAAGACATGGATTGGCGCTCGTTAAGGGTCCGAATCAATAATCATTCAGAATTCTAGTGGCACTCAGATAGCACTTTAGCTAGGTGCGATCGATCTCAGGGGCTGTTCCAATTTATCAGCAAATAGATGGTAAAATAAACCCCCATCTTGGTATGAGAAAAATATAATTATAGTATTTAAAAACAACAACAAACAAAAATAAACAAACGGTTTCATCAGTAGCAGCACCCTAGTGAGTGTAGCATGTTCCAGAAATCTAAATCAGGAACTCTGAAGTGCGCAGATAAATTAATTAAAAACTAGCAATAACTTCCAATCATAAGAAGAATGACTGCAAGCCCATGAAGTCTATTGATTTCAAGACGCCTCACCGCATTATAAAACGAAAGTGTGGATATCAATAAATGAACTGCTAGAAGAACAAATGATAGTAATTGACAATCTCCTCCACACCTGCAATCACATTCAGCTTGATAGAATTGGTTCAACAATGGAGAATAAAATAAACAAAAGGGGCAATACGAGAAGACATTGATAAGACAGTCGTAATTACGTTAATGAACCGTCTTGTTTCATCTACTGTTGATTCTACCGATTCAATCACGGGTATCATATCAAACAATAGAGAACTGTATTTTTATTTTTTTTAGGAACGGTCTTACAACAAGCGTTACCACATATTCTGGTATGGCAAACAAAGAAATAAAGTATTCAAGATTGTTTGGGGTGTATCGAAAGTATGGTTCCCGTTGGACTAGGAAGTAAAAAAAAGTCAAATCAATTCCTTTTTTTGACGTAGAGTTAGTCCATTTCTACAATAAAAATTCCAATTTCTGAAGTTCATGTTGACCTTTTCGCTGGATGAAAGTACATGAAATTCATGGAAACTACGTTTTCCGTTACTTTACACTCTGCCTCGCTGTCTCTTTCTTTGTATAGGCGTTCTTCACACCTCAGCCGAGGTGTTTGATACGAAACAAAATAGAACGGAATTCTAGTTTCCACGTGCTTCGCAACAGGGTTCCCAAGTTAAGACTATCAAGACCTTTGTCCAAGTAAGCGTGCTTCGTTCAAAAGAGGGTTACTTCTGAACATTTTTTTTTTGTCGTTGGCGACCAGAAACGACCAATACGTAGTAGGTAGATATGTAGATAAAAAAATGTTCTTTTTCATATATGTAAGTTAAGTCATATGAACATGAATTTTGGAAGTAGGAGTGTCAGAACCAAACAACCCCAACCATGAGAAGGAGGTTGAATAATGCTGACCCCAAGTAGATTCGCGAAAAAGAAAAACGGAAGAAGAGGATGTAAGTAAATTAATCAATTCCCTCCACTGGAAGTCAATTTGTACTAAAAGTTGAATTAAAATTGATATTCTAGCGGTAAAGTTCAAAGTTTGAAAGGAAAAGATCTCAATTCGAGCGTTAGAATAAATAAGACGATCAAAAAAAATAAAAATAATAATAAGACGATCTCATCTCCTGAATACCAGACCTGCTGATCAAGACGAAGGTGAACTTTCTATTCCATTATTTGATCGATACAAGAAATAGACACAGGTAGGTATCTCTACCACAGGTAAACAACGCAGAATCCGCGGTCCAGTCTGTGAAGTCTGACCAAATCACTAGGTAGCGTCCAGACAATGCAGAAGGAGAGTAGACCGCGGTAATTCAATTTAGTTAGGCTTGATTAAGTCTATTGACTGGAGATAGGATCTAGGTTGAAGAAGATCGGAGACTGTCCCCAGGCATGATTGGGATCAGGATGTCAGGAAAAGAGAAGGTTCTCTTTGTGAGATCGATATTTACGTTGTGCCTGATAAGTAAAAAATATCCTTGTTGACAAAGACAATGATTCCTTGTCAAAAAAAAAAAAAAAAAAAAAAAAAAAAAAAACAAAAGATTTTGCTAACAAAGATAATAAATAAGAGACATAATATACCGTATTCACAATTTCAGACTTCTCCAGTAGGACTTGCATGCAAGTCTCTGTAACCCAGCAATTGTTTTTGGTGCTTTTAATGTTAGGTCAAATTATTAATTAAAGGCAGAAAACTATTAGGATCGCACCCATGAACGGGACTCAGTTTTTGAAGAGAGGATTCTCTAGGCTGATTGGATTAATGATACATTTCCAGACTCACGCTTGAGCCTTTTTCTATAGCAAGAACCTATTTAAAGGTAATTCTTGCATGTAAATATGTATGTTGTATAAATAATTGACATGATCATATTTGGTAAAAAATTATCTACATAATATATCTTCACAATAAATTCTGGTTTGTAACTTTGCATCTGCATGATTGCGTGAACATACAACAGACAAACCAGCCTCAAAATATGTGCAACTAATTCTAACTGTTAACATGCATGTTGGAATTTCTGTCCTAAAGCGACAGTCTAAAATGGTCTATATCGTTTACAAAGGGCTTTTGATTGACAACTGAATCAAATTACAAGTACATATAATTATCCGAATGCATGCATTGCAGTATGATGTGTTCATACCAAGCTTGCATGTAGGTATTTACTCTTAGCTCAACACTATTGCAAAACAAGTCTAAACAACAAGGAAAAATGTTGATGTATCCAGAATCCAGAGAACTTTGTCGGAAGAATTAAGGTGCAGCTTTCATGATATTTATTAGTAAATTTATATGAAGAAAGACACGCATAATCAAGCAGTAGATGTAAAAATAAATAGAAATCAATAGACTCTTCACGAATTTTATTTCCTTTGAGAAATGGTACAAGACATCTCCGTGCAAAGATATGTGTAACTCTAATCACTCCAATATTCTTTGAAGTGATTACAACTTGAAGAGATTACCTCCTCACCATACACGCAACCAGAGATTAAGTGCTTGTAATATCTAGAATACTCATCGGAAGAGATCCTACAGGTAATCAGTACGCAACTAATACCCAGAGCAGTTCGCATCTGAAAGACGTACGAAAGTATTTAACATCCTCAGGATACGGTTTAAACGTACAGTGTCCGTCCAATTTCTTTGTGTTCATATTCTGTTTCTTTTCTCAATCGAAACTTTTTCTATACCTCACAGGTAATAGAAATATAATTATGACAAACTTTGATGTTACGTGTTTTTCATTTTCGACAATTTTTGACATCAATCATATTAAAGAGGAGCGATGAAATAATACGTACCTAATAACAATATTGCCTTATTTACATTGCTCGATTAGGATTAATGAGTACCATTATTCCAGCAGTAAGTCCAAGACGTATTATTATGTGGTCAAAATCCTAAATGGCAGGATAAATTGTCATGTCTAGGTTAGTTTTTGAACCCACGACCTTAAATCTTATAATTTTGTCCTTTACAAAACTGGAAACTATATGAAACCTGTATAAGCTGTGCAGTGTTTATACGTATGTATAGACAATAGACATAGACAATAGACTATATTTAGTGAATTATAACCTACTCCTCTAGGGCCACTAACTCTTACTACGACTCTCACAATACTACAAAGAAATTCACTACTACAATAGTAACTACTACTTTTCAACTCTTTTAATATACTACAATACTACACTTAAAGTCTTATAAAGTGGCACAAGTTGCGGTTTAAAAAAAGCACTCAAGATAAAATTATCAGACTAATCAGACACAATCGGATGGATTCACTGGGTCAACCTAACCGGCTTCTGATTTTGGATTCACCACATTTTGAACAAAATAGGAAAAATATGTCGGCTTCCATTGAAACCTATAGAAGTTTCACCATGCATTTTGGATACTATTCAATGGTTGTTTCATTCTACGATTACTTAGCAAAATTTGGAATAAAAGCTACCGGCGTCCATTGGAATCAATAGAACCTTCACCATGTGTTATGGATACCATACAAAGGATGTTTCATATAGTCAGCAAAATATGAAATCAAATAAAAGCTACCGGTTTTACATTATATTGAAAAACATATTGAAATTATTTTGCTCGAAGAAATACTTCCACATTTTGAGCAGCTGAGTATACTCACACCTAGGTATTCTACTTAATGGAATTGACTCTTCTCTACTATAATACCTACTATTAATAACATTAGCGTCTTGAATAGTCACTTACTTTCATTTTCAGACTGCGCTCATCATCAAATCCGACCCATTGATCATCCTTGTAGGCGAATGGAACCTGCTGCTCATTGTCCCACACCAGGGTAGTGTTGTCTTTCTTCAGGAAGTCGCATACCTGAAACCAATCAATCAATCAATCATACTGTAAAATCCTATAGGAATAGTAGTAATACTAGAGAACTGGCAGTCCAGTGGTTAACGCGATAGTCTGGTAATCCAGGTAGCGTGGGTATCCGTTGGTTCAAATCCCACCCCGTGCATGAAATTTTATTCAATAATTTGAATTTGTGACCACATAATCATAAGACTCTTAGGGTTAGGTGGTAAAAAATGCTTTGAGCGTTCACCTCGCCGGGTGGTTGCCATCCATTAAAGAGTGTTTTTACTTTTAATAATATCACCATATTTATACGGCCCGATCAGAATTAATGAGTCCCAAAATTCTAGCAGTAAGTCCAAGACATATTAATGTGGTTAAAATTCCAAGTGGAATACTTGTCATGTCCCGGCCCGGTTTCGACGCCTTGACGACTGGGCTACCAGGAGAGAGTAGGCATCAAGAAAGTAAATAAAGGGCGGAATTAATAGATGTTTTTATAATACCTCTGTGGCACTAAGTCTCGGATTGTGTACTGCCTAAGATTGGGAAAACCGATGCTTAGCAATGACTTGAGTTATCGAATTTGTATATTAATTTCGCCCTTAAGAGTTGTAAACTGGCACGAATATCTATGGAAAGCATGTGATTTTCGTGGGTACCCCTGCGGTGGATATAATTAAACTGATGTTCATTTCTTCTTTTACGGGGATTTCAAAGTTGACGAAACCAGCGCTCAATTCAGTACAAACATTCTTCTTCTTGTTCTTCTATTCATACACGTTTTCCTAACTTACTTGAATTCAATATCAAGACAATCGAATGTCGTGGATTCAGCCCTGAAGTGAGTCTATTCTAGCAAGTCCATCACACTAACCCTGTCTATCAAAACTTTGCATGTCTAACATGGCATTCTAAAATCAAACGCAAGATCAGGATAATAATTATCGTGAGAGAATTTCAGAGCGGGAATCTCTGTTGTGATCAAAGGTAATGGTAATAAGACATGTAATAATCATGGCTGATTTTTGACAGTTATTATGACTGTACTTTCGCTCATCAGAAGTTCGATAGGTCAGGTACTGTCCACTCATGATGGGTAGATAATTCTCCTTAATAAAGTATGATGATGATGATAGGTATAATAATTCTACTATCATTCCAAGGTAATAATTTGGTATTTTTGGTTTTAGAACTCAGAAGTATTATCAGATGATTTTCGTAAAATTTAAGAGGATTATTGTTATAAAGGTTGGTATATTTTCTTAAATTTCTATTTCTGTTCAATAATTCTATACCTATTATGGGAATATAATTCGTATCTGTTTTCGTGTAGCGCTTCAACATTTTTCTTTCTTCTTTTTATAGTAAAAGATACCTAATGCTTACATTTTTTTCTCATGCCTTTCAAATTACCACCAGGTGAGATTATTGCTTAAAGCATTTTCTACCACCTAACACTCAGTGTCTCATTATTTTTGGACATATACTCAATAAAATGAGGCAAATTTCAAGCAATGGATGGTATTCGAACTAACGGATCCCTACGCTACCTGATTTACGAGACTAGTGCGTTAACCACTTGACAGTGACACCATAAGATACTGAAACGATTGTGGTCATATACTGAAATAATTGAGGAAAAATGCATGCATTGGGTGGAATTCGAGCCTTAACCACTTGAAACCAAAAGATATTGAAACCATAAAAATAAAATGGACGTTAGTATTGGTTGCACGCAAATTAGGGCCGGAGAAAGGCATTTTTTTTCCTAAACGTATACTCTACACAATGAGGCATTGCCGTACACCATTTCGGGCCTCAATTCGGCGCCATCCATAGGAATGAGTGGATAGAAGAACATGCTATGTACTCTTTTCTATCATCTCGTTGAATATGAAGGAAAAATACCCCCTACAACTATTGAAGAAAAAATAAATATTTTAGAGTGGAGGAAACCTATAACATCTACAGCATAGTAATGTAGTATTATGGAAGAGATTGCCAAAGGCAAGAACCCTTTAGTTAGGACATATATTATGTATATATTTATTTATTTTTTCTTTATATTTTTCTTCTATTATATTGTATTTTAATTTGTGGTTATTTGTGTTGTATATAATATGTCCTATTAACAAGTGTAAATAAATAAATATTATTGCTCTCCTGGAAAGTATATTTTTGACATAGCATGTTCTTCTACTCACCCATTCAGTTATCATAATGAAAGGTTGCAGAATCCCATAGGCAGAAGGTTGGGTGGAAGAGATTGCCATAGGCAATAACCCCGCCCTTTAGTTAGGACATATGTATATATTTTTTTTTTCTTGTTTATATTATTAATATTGTCAATTTTTATATTTAATTTTTACCATTATTTGTCTGTGTATATGTTCTACTAATAAAGAGTTTCTAAATAAATAAATAAATAAAAATAAAATAAAAATCCCAAGCGAGCACTCACCTCGTAGTAAGACATGAACCCAGCCTCGGCTGTGTACTTGCCAGGGTCGCCGCCCCCTGAGGCTGGCGCCCCGATGTCGAACTTGCTCGGGTCCACCAGAGTGAAGCTGCGCCCATAGGTGGGCATCCCGATCATGAGCTTCTCCTTGGGGGCGCCCTGCTTCACCCACTCCTTGGCGCTGTACTCCACTGTCAGCTTCTTCTGGTAGCTGGTGGCACCTGGGGGGCGTTCACAATATTTGTAATTTGTTCTTTAACACATACACGACCGGCACCATTTTCAGTGTATGTACGCATGGGACCGCTATATCTGAGCATATTATTATTATTTAACTCTTTATTGGTCAACTACATACATTCAACAAAATAGGACATGCTAAAAAAAAATAAAAAAAATAGAATATGTAGTGAACCAAGGGGCGAGGTTAAAGCCTGTGGCTTTCTCTTCCTCCGAACCCAATATCTGAGCATAGCACCGAAAAACCCGCTTGGAGAGTAAAATTATACAGGGGTATAGAGTATATTTCTATACTAAAACATAGGAATAGGTGTTCCACCGGTGGGACAAGCGGGTTTGAAATCAAGAAGGTCACTTGTCCCACCGGTGGGACAACCAGTCCATTGCGTACATACTCACTTGTCCCACCGGTGGGACAACCGGTCCATTCAGTACAGACGCAGTTGTCCCACCGGTGGGACAACCGGTCGTGTATGTGTTATGAACCGTCAAGCCCAATGGACAATGATAACATAATAATATATGTTTATGTTGTTGTTAACATATTTGTGTTAATCACCATCGTGATATTACAACTACTCAAACTCGCTTTACTAAATCTACGCTGAAACCGGGGCTTGAACCACCGACCTCCAGGTTACAAGTCCGCCGCCTTATCGATTAAGCTACTGAGGTCGGTAACATAATAATATATGTAGAACAATATACAATTTAATAAAAACACAATACTTCCGATTTCTAATATTAGAAGTTTCTCGGAAGTAAAAAGAAGCATATAATTATATTTTTGTTGTATTCAAAGAACTCCAATTAAAAGGCTTCATAAGGCAATAGGTGAGTTCGGTGCGAAGATTACCCGCACCTTTTTCGCATGTATGAATTCGGTGCCGCCGAAAAAAGGTGATGTATGAGTTCGGTGCGGTCCTAATGACTTATAAATTGATTGTTTTTTTATAATGTACTCTGTTGTTTGTTAACAGTCATCCTGCTGTTATTAAGTTAGTAGATTATGTTGTAGACAGTTACATTCAGCAAGGCTGTCCATTTCCTCCTTGAAGGCCATGCCTAGGGTTAATAGTAGGGTTAGGTAAAATACAATGAAGGCCATGCCTTGGGTTTATAGTAGGGTTAGGTAAAATACAATGAAGGCCATGCCTTGGGTTTATAGTAGGGTTAGGTAAAATACAATGAAGGCCATGCCTTGGGTTTATAGTAGGGTTAGGTAAAATACAATGAAGGCCATGCCTTGGGTTTATAGTAGGGTTAGGTAAAATACAATGAAGGCCATGCCTTGGGTTTATAGTGGGGTTAGGTAAAATACATTGAAGGCCATGCCTATAAGGAAAAAAATACTATAATTACCTGATCATCAGGGCAAGTACCAGGGCACCGAATTCATACATGACCTTTTTTAGGCGGCACCGAATTCATACATGACCTTTTTTAGGCGGCACCGAACTCATACATTTTTTTATTTTCCGCACCGAACTCATACGTAGTCCTTCATAATTATGGGGAAAAGCGGCTGGACAATGAAAACTTATAGAATAGTACAATATTTTGTAGGTCCCCGGCTAGAAGGTCTGTGACTGGTATATTTGTTTAAAATTTAGAAGAAAAAAAAATCATATTACACCATATTTTTGTGTGGCTTTCTTGTTACATGGCAAGATTCTCACTGAAATAATCTCTTCCACCCAAGCTTTTATCTTTATAGCAACCATTAATTTAAACATATTGATAGTGGACTCTGTAATTTTGTGAACAATATTATATTGAAGTTATTAAAAATTATATTGTTTTTTTTTTTTAAGCTTTATTAGGTAGAACAAAAAATATATACAGTAGAACACAATGAAATATAAAGAAAAACAAAAAGATTAAACAAATATACAAGAAAGAAAAAAGAGAGAAATGTCCTACCTAAAGGGCGGGGTTATTGCCTGTGGCAATCTCTTCCACCCAACCCTATCATTAATTTAAATTCCACCTCAATCATTAATTTAAAAACAAACCATGAGTTCTTCCACACAACCATAAGATTAACAAAAAAAAAGATTACCTTCCAGAGGCTTGAGCGGGCTGTTGTGTCCGACCTGTCGCTCCCACTGGCCATGGAAGTCGTAGGTCATCACGTTGATGAAGTCCAGGTACTTGGAGATCTCGGGCACGTCGTAGCCGGCTGCGATGGCTTCGAAGCTAGCCGGCACCGCGGCTGTGAGAAGGAGCCGGGGCTCACCGGAGGTCTTGGCCTCGCCTTCGAAAGCTTGACGAAGCTCCTTGAGCAGGTTCACGTAGGAAGCTCGGTCGTCGGCACCTCTGTGAAGGAAATGAGATGTAGTTTTTTTTTTTTTTTTTTTTTTTTTTTTTTTTTTTTTTTTTGGTTGAAGGCAGGAAAAAATCTTTTAAAGACATCCAGGTCAATCTGACTTGGGGTGTGGGATTTCCACCCACTAAAAACCCACCTTCTCAAAGAGCTAACCGCACCTGGAACCGAAAAATATCATTACTTCAAGTGTAACTAGACATTTAACATAAAAATATAAGGTTCCCAATAAGTTAAAGTTATCATATTTGTGTTGATCACTTTCGTGCTGTCACAACTACTCAAACTCGCTTTACTAAATTTACGCTGAAACCCGGACTTGAACCACCGACCTCCAGGTTACAAGTCCGCCGCCTTATCGATCAAGCTACTGAGTTCGGTAGGTATAAGGTTCTCAATATTGCACCTGCCTCTAATTTGATAAGTAAACTTTTTTGTTGTTTAAATGTTAAAAGATCAATCCAACTTAAAGGTATTAAAAAAAATATTTTAGTTAAAGTCTGTCCCGGTAGCTCAGTGTTAAACGCGGCACTCTGTGAATCCAGCGATTCCAGAGGTCACGGGTTCGAAACCCAGCCGGGACATGACAAGTTATCTTCCCATTCGGGATTTTTACCACATAATAATATGTCTTGCGCTTACTGCTGGAATAATGGGACTTTAATAGTCCTAATCGGGCAGTATAAATAAGGCGATATTATTATTATTAGTTACTCATGATCAATCGAAATTGTTTATTTCTTCATACTATGTAGACTTTTTTTACTGATTTTGATCCAGATTGGGTCTAAAAGCGCTCGAGTGTCCTCAGCCGAAACTATCCTCACCTGGGGTACTCCCAGTCCACATCCAGGCCATTGAACTTGTGCTCCCTCAGGAACTCTATGGACTCGTACACGAACTGGTTCATACGGAAGGTGTTGCCTGTCAGCTCCTTGAAGGGGGTGGAACCGAAGGCCCAGCCTCCGATAGCTAGCAGGATCTGGAACGGGAAGACAGAAGGTATAATATTGCCTCACTTGAGATAAATAATTAATTATCAATGCGGGTTAAATTTTTCCAGAAAAAGTTTTCCTAACCCTGATACAATGAACCCAGAGAATAGAATAGAATAGAATATACCTTGTTCATACTGCCGAGGTAAGACTGAAAACTGAAAAGTCCCTATACTCCAGCAGTCAATCAGGTCTTATTTATTTTATGGGATAAATATTTTACATATTAATAACATATAAAAAAAAACCATGTTTATTTAGTTTTAGAGTTTTTTTGCGCTAACAAAATAATAGGTATGATTATTTTGAAATTTTTTTGTCCTGCTCCAAAAAAATTTACCAAAGGCTTAAAATTATTTTTTCTTAGTTTTCTTGATTTAAGTTTACGCGACATCAAATTTTTAATGACATCACCGATGATTGCAAAGTAAGTATCAATCAAACTCAACAACTCCCGAGAAGTTTTGAAGAGTCATATTAAGTTAAAGTTATCATATTATTTGTGTTAGTCATCACAACTACTCAAACTCGCTTTACTAAATCTTTGCTGAACCCGGGACTTGAACCACCGACCTCCAGGTTACAAGTCCGCCGCGTCATCGATCAAGCTACTGAGGTCGGTTTTGAAAGACTACCGAAAAGAAATTTCATTATACATTTTTTTATTCGCGCCTGTTTAAAACCAAGTATGCAATGTGCGATATTTATTCCGTACGACCCAATTCTTCATTAAATTTATTGATATCACCTTGACCCCTTTACCTTGATGTCAGGGTTCTTCTCTCTGAGTTGCATCAGGGCCTCGAATTTGCCTGCCTCATCCTTCTCCTTCTCCTCGTTCAAGGTCAGCTTGTGATCCTTCAAGGTTCCGAAGGCGTAGATCACGTGAGTGCAGAGTTTGGGGTCAATGTTCTCTGGGGCGAATTTGCCAGCTCCGGGTCGGTTCTGGGACCAGCTGGTCATGTAGCAGAAGATCTGGGCGGGGCGAACTAGAAAGAGAAGGACAGGTTTTTAGTGTTTAGAAAGAGAAGAACAGGTTTTTAGTGTTTTTAAAAAAAAAAGTTATCATATTTGTGTTAATCACTTTCGTGTTATCACAACTCGCTTTTACTAAATCTACGCTGAAACCGGGACTTGAAGCACCGACCTCCAGGTTACAAGTCCGCCGCCTTATCCATCAAGCTACTGAGGTCGGTTTTAGTGTTTAAAAAGAGAAGGACAGGTTTTTAGTGTTTAGAAAGAGAAGGACAGGTTTTTAGTGTTTAGAATGAGAAGGACAGGTTTTTAGTGTTTAAAAAGAGAAGGACAGGTTTTTAGTGTTTAGAAAGAGAAGGACATCTTTTTAGTGTTTAGAAAGAGAAGGACAGGTTTTTAGTGCTTAGAAAGAGAAGGACAGGTTTTTTAGTGTTTAGAAAGAGAAGGACATCTTTTTAGTGTTTAGAAAGAGAAGGACAGGTTTTTAGTGCTTAGAAAGAGAAGGACAGTTTTTTAGTGTTTAGAAAGAGAAGGACAGGTTTTTAGTGCTTAGAAAGAGAAGGACAGGTTTTTAGTGTTTAGAAAGAGAAGGACATCTTTTTAGTGTTTAGAAAGAGAAGGACAGGTTTTTAGTGTTTAAAAGAGAAGGACAGGTTTTTAGTGTTTAGAAAGAGAAGGACATCTTTTTAGTGTTTAGAAAGAGAAGGACAGGTTTTTAGTGTTTAGAAAGAGAAGGACAGGTTTTTAGTGTTTAAATAGAGAAGGACAGGTTTTTAGTGTTTAGAAAGAGAAGGACAAGTTTTTAGTGTTTAAATAGAGAAGGACAGGTTTTTAATGTTTAAAAAGAGAAGGACAGGTTTTTAGTGTTTAGAAAGAGAAGGACAGGTTTTTAGTGTTTAGAAAGAGAAGGACAGGTTTTTAGTGTTTAGAAAGAGAAGGACAGGTTTTTAGTGTTTAGAAAGAGAAGGACATCTTTTTAGTGTTTAGAAAAGGAAGGACAGGTTTTTAGTGTTTAGAAAGAGAAGGACAGGTTTTTAGTGTTTAGAAAGAGAAGGACAAGTTTTTAGTGTTTAGAAAGAGAAGGACATCTTTTTAGTGTTTAGAAAAAGAAGGACAGGTTTTTAGTGTTTAGAAAGAGAAGGACAGGTTTTTAGTGTTTAGAAAGAGAAGGACATCTTTTTCGTGTTTAGAAAGAGAAGGACAACTTTTTAGTGTTATATAAATTTGAAGGTGGAAATTATTGGAGTGTGAGAGTCAAAGGTTTACAGTGATATATATGTTACAGTGTTACACTATCAAATAGATATGTATCAAGTGTAACCTACTTTTCTTATTTACTTGAACAACCTTTTATTAATATTTAATACTCCAGCGGTATGAGTGATGAACTCCAAAGTAGAAAGTTGGGGTTTCCGGCTTAGGGTGAAATTAATAGGTAGATATTTTTGAGTCTAGATTTTGCGTTTCGTTTTAAATGGGGACTCGTATGTTGCGATTCTAACTTGGGATCTCGAACTTGTCTGTAAATTTCGCACCTAGTCTTGTACTATATTATGTATTTTTCTCTCAAAAAAGAACAGCATTAAAATTGTGGCTAGTTGTTGTTTCCTTAATTTTTCTTTCCTCTTTGACTCTTTTCGACTCTAACGAAAAGAGGTTAACTCTTTTCGTTAAAAATATCTTTAAAATTAGACAGACAGCTGGTCTGATATGATTCTTAAAATTAGTCTACAGTATTGAGCACATGAAAGGAAAATTTTCAAAAAAAAACATAATACATTGTTCGAACTTTCACAATACTTCGTAGAGATTCATTAGAATTTTAACTAGTGAAAATTCTATCGGATTTACCTTTGGAATCGATCAAGTTGCTGGTGTCGACCTTCTGGATGGTGGTTTTCTTGGCCTTGCTAAGCACATCCGCCACGGAGATCTTGATGGCGGCGGGTTTAGTGGCGGATTCTACGTCCAGGGTGCCGGCTACCTTGGCCCAGTCTACATCCTTGGCATTGTTAGCTCGGGGGATCCCATTCAGCTCCTCTCTGAGAGTAGGAAGATGGTCAGTTTCAATCAGGACAGGAGGATTTTTTTTATTACTTTTCAGTACGAAAATCAGACTATATTTTATTACACAAGGATATGGGAGCAGCCCAGTCAAACAAAGACTTTCCTTCTAGGCGATCAAACGTCCAAAATCTTTTTACAACCTGTATTACACATTTTATTACCATTATCTATGGACAATGGACATTGAACATTTTTACCAGAAAAAACTACCCAAGTAAGTAAGAATTTTAGTCCTCGCCGTTAAAAAAATTCTAACTATAGTATTTTATCTTATCTCTAGTAAATTGTTGTATTACAAATAAAATTTCTACTGAATAAATCAATTAATAAGGGTTGGGTGGAAGAGATTGCCAAAGGCAATAACCCCGCCCTTTAGTTAGGACATATATTATGTATATATTTATTTTTATTTTTTTCTTCTATTATATTGTATTTTAATTTGTATATAATATGTCCTATTAATAAAGTGTAAATAAATAAATAAAATAAAATAGCCCAAAAGGCCTCACCTCATGGCCCCAATGAGCGGGTACTTGACGTCTCCTCCACACACTGTTCCAGTGAAGTCATCCATGTCCACTGTCCACACCATGGCACCTCCATACCCCCCGTCCTTCAGCCAGTTCATCTTGTACCGGATGGATCGCTCGTCATCAAAGCCCACCCATTGGTCACCATGCACCAGGTAAGGGACCTTCATTTCATCATCCCACACGTAGCCTGCGCCGTTCTTCAGCATTTCACAAATCTAGAAGGAGGATAAGTATAGACTATAGGTATAAGTAGTGCTTTATTTAGACTCTCAGCGTAAGGTCGGGTTCTACGAAAAACACCTAACCTAAAAAATAACTGAAAAACAGGAAAAACGTTAGTTCCAAAGGATACATCAAGATAGCGCCAGTAGAGTTTTGCTTAAAACTCTACTGGCGCTATCTTGACGAATCCTTTAGAACTAACGTTTTTCGTGTTTTTCAAGTGTTTTTTTAGGTTAGGTGTTTTTCGTAGAACCCGACCTAAGACAGGTGGTCCCAATATGCCAATAGTTTAGTCCCATTACGCCAATAGCTTATTGTGTAACTGTGTGAGAGCGCGCGATTAGCTCAGTGGTTAAGCACTCGCTTGCCATGAGGAAGGTCCCGGGTTCGATCCCCCGTGCCGACAAAAATTTGTATTCTTAATTTGGTTACAATTGTTTGTAAGGGATGCCTTCTGGTGTGCTAGTGTTGACCCAGCTCCTAAATAGGAAGTATTGTGTCACTTCTCGCCCATCAGAGGAGAGGCATACTACGGGACGGGCAAGCTACAACACAGATCACAAGCGTCTACAGTAGCTCCTGTTTCATGGCTACGAAATAAAAAAGGCTGTGAAACACTCATCTTTAAATAAATAAAAATATAACATATTATAGCATAATATACCACCATTTAGTTCTCGTATCTAGGATTTATGAAAATTATGCTAATATTTACTTCAGAGTAAATAATAAATCAGTTATCGGAAGTATAGGCCATATACTTCCGATAGGCTCCGACATAACGCCATATAGGCTCTTGCAAAGAACCTATAAGGCGCATTTCACAGTAACTGATTTTACATGGTGACTAAATTTTATGCTTAATGCTTGCGTGGACCGGTCTGTGATTCTATTTCTTTTTGGTATGCAAGAACTGTAAATCGTACAATAAAATTACAAAATAACGAAACTTAATTTTTGTCAAGGAAATAAGTTGATGATGTAACCTTATTAATCATAATATACAAATTAATATTATGATCCCTTGAAGTACTGTTGTATTTAATTAGGACAGAACTAGTTCCTAGTGTGACCCCGCCCATCACTCACCTCATAGTAAGCGAGGAACCCACTCTCCTTGGTGTACTCTCCCGCCTTGCCTCCCCCAGTGGCGGGACTGTTCACCTTGAACACGGCGGGGTTAGCCAGGGTAAAGGTGCGCCCATAGGTGGGCATTCCAATGATCAGCTTCTCCTTGGGGGCGCCGAGACGCACCCACATGTTGGCGGCGTTCTCGACACTCAACTGTTTCCGCCACTCGCTGTCGGTGCTGGGCGCGCGCAGGGGCGCGTTGTGGCCCACCTCCCGCTCCCACTTGCCGTGGAAATCGTACGCCATCAGGTTGATGAAGTCCAGGTAGCTGGAACCCCACGGAATGGAGCCGTCAGTTTTATTTTTTAAGAATGAATACCTAATGCAGTAGATTCCCGCTAACTTGAAATTCAAGGGACAGAAGCGTCATTTCGAGTTATAGAGAGTTTCAGTGATTGTGACATCATAATTGCTAGGAATTAACTCAAAAATGACAACCAGAATGACTACCTAATAGAAGTTTTTGTAAAAGTACCTAGAGTTGGTGGGATAGAAGATTCGTTATCATAGTATCATACGTGCAGCTAAGCTAAGAGAGGAAGGGTCAGTAACATTTTAAGAAACGCTCAGCATTTTTCGTAAAAGCTTTCTTATATCTATTTGTTGCCATAGTGCATAGTGGCGTTTAAGACCGTAATTTTTCAGCTAGCTGTGTTGGTTAGGGTTCACTGGCCTCTGTTTGATATACACTAGGATTGTAGGATTGTACCATCCCCACAAAAGCTTCGAACTAACTTCTCCATTGCTATTGTATTGTTTTATTTAAAATTAATTACGAGTCACATTATTCAATCATAATACCACCAATAACAGAGACTGTCCATCACTTCTTGTACCATTCCACAAATACACATAGAGATATCGTGGTATTTAGATGTATCATTTTCACACGAACTAAGGCTTCTAATAAACCACAAAGACTATTAATAACTTCACCCATATTTACACTACCGTACTGTATTGACTTAGATACCAATAGTGTCTCATATTTGCGGTTTCATGAGTGTCCATTACAATCCTGGTAATGACGTAATTCCAGTTATTCGTGTCATTGATTCTAGTAGTGCCTTCTCGACCCAAGCTTTGGTCAGTTATTACAAAATAGACCAACCCCAGTAAATGTTTATCGTTAGGCCAGCGGACTCATAACATCGACTTCCAATGGTTCGAGTCTGAATCATGACAAATTTCATTACAGTAGAATCTCGCTAACTAGAAATGCCGACAGGTCGATAATTCCCTCAACTTGAAAGAATTCTTCGACCATTGACGAACTTCGCTCCTTATTCGAAATCCCGATCTCTCGAAATGACGCTTCTGACCCTTGAATTTCCAGTCAGAAGGATTCTACTCTATTTGTATAAAAATAAAACAGGGTTTATGTCATTGTGACAACAGTCTTCCGACGAACACAAACTAATATGACAAAATCTTTTAGAAAGGATATCGTTCATAGGTCGACACTCTTTATATAGTTTAACATAAGTACACATCAGTTATTGCTGATATATCCTCCCAAAGGATATATCAGTGTAGATGTATGTATATAAAAAATAAAAAATCGAAAAAAAAATATCGAACCAGGACCCTCTACTCACCCGGCCACGGCGGGGACATCGTATCCTCCCTTGATGTTGTCAGGGCCCACAGGGACAGCAGCTGTCAGCAGGAGGCGGGGCTTCTTCACTTCCTGAGCTTCCGCTTCGAAGGCTTCTCTCAATTCTGGAGAAATATTTATAAAATAATTATAATATACTAATTTCGATAGTGAGAGCAGTATTCATGAGAGTGAGAGAGGCGAGACGGAGGATCAGAGGGATTGAGTGTGAAGATGGTGCAGGAATGGGACGAGTAGAAGATGTTTAATGTTTAACTTTTGTAAAAAAAATAAAATAAAAATATAAGTTTTGAGGAAAAAAAAATATAAAATGAGAATGTTTATTAAATTTTATGTCCCAGCGTCCATGGCGTGTTGAATGCACCGGTTCTCGTAGAATCGTCGAAGTTAAGCAACGTACAGCGAGGTGAATAGTTCGTGATGCTGGCATTCTGGCCCAGGCTGAGTGAGGTTAAAGTGGGTAGCAGGTAAGGACTATAAAATGCCGGGCATTGGCCAAGTTAACCAAACACGTAATACCTAGGTATGTAGATATTTTTTTTCTTCTTCAGATAATATCATTTAGCTTGAACAATTATCAGGACTATTTGGTCTGATCAGGCGATTTTTTGGACGATGCAACAATCAGGATATCAGTCGCTCAAGAACATTGAGCGGCAAAAAGGGTCTGCTTTGGACCTACCTTTCAGGAGGAGTACGTAGTTCTTCTTGTCTTCAGTTCCAGCGGGGTATTCCCAATCAATGTCCAAGCCGTCGAAATTCCTCGCCCTCAAGAAGGGGACAGCGGAGTAGATGAAGGTCTGACGGGAGTATCTGGATTTGGACATCTCTTTGAACTTCTGGGTACCGAACGACCATCCTCCTGAGAGGCGACACGGAGAGAGTTGAATTTGAGTTCATAAATTATTAATTTGATCTATAGTTTTTGAGTAATATTGGGCCATTCGAGGCTCCATGTGGAATCAAAATAATTCATGTCATAAAACAAAAAGCTACACAAACTGATATATTCTTATATTTTATATCTAACTTTTTAATTTTTGACTTGAATTTTCGTGTTCAGTATAGTTAAAAGACATAATACCTATTCATTTTGGAATTCGGTATAGTTTAGAGTTTAGACTTTAAGAGTTTAAATTGAAGTATAGATTGAAGTCCATAGATTATAGAACCACTGGTATCAACTTTAAATTCGCCACCTACCAAAATACCTACCTACATAATTATAATTATAATTTACATATTGTGTACTAACCTATCCACTGGTTCTTCATTATTCTACTTAGTTGCCTGTTTCTCTATTTTACTTTTCCCATGAGAGGATGGACCTTCCCAGAACCAAGGTCCTGTCGGATAAACTTTGACACTGCCGCGACTGAGCTGTATATCAATATCGTTACTAGTGGCGACTTGCGAAGAAAAATCGAATATATAATAGAATCGTCTTAATTTTGTTTTACTGACGATGCAAATTTCAAAAAATAATATAGATGTAAGTGGTGTAACTATAGTTATTTAAAAAGGTATATTCTGGTGTTTTACTTTTTTTATGCAATATTGGTATATAGTATATACCTACATCGATTTTATTTGTTCAGTCTGCTGAGAAAATACTCCTTTAAATTTAAAATACAACAGTTTAATCTGGTATAGTGATTTGCGACTCGTATAACCGAGTATAGAAAGGAGTGGGGAGTATGGTGTTTACTCGGTACTCGATATATTAGGTACCTATGTGTATGTAGTAGGTATATAAACATTGTTGAAGTAATATTTAACAGTCCCACAACGGTATGATGAGGAGCCGCGGGTTTTAGTTAGTGTAGCGGGCGATCCATGTCTGAGTCCCACACTTTTCGGCATTAGCTTTCCTCTCCCAATTTTTTTTATTTATACTGCCCGATTAGGACTATTAAGTCCCATTCTTCCAGCAGTAAGCCCAAGACGTATTATTATGTGGTAAAAATCCCAAATAGGAGGATAACTTGTCATGTCCCGGCTGGGTTTTGAACCCGCGACTTCTGGAATCTCTGGATTCACAGAGTACCGCCTTTACCACTGAGCTACCGGGACAGACGAGAAGAATATTTTTTAATTGGAAGAAAGTTGAAGCTGATTTCAAAAAGCAAGGAGTAGGTATAAATTATTATCTAGAATCAAAATGTTGCTTGAATAAAGGTCTTGGGTTTTTGTTCTTTTTGTAATTACATAAATTAAATTTACTTATGATAAAATTGATAGGATATACAGGGTGTCCCGTATACAGATGCAAATATTTTGAGGGTAGGTTCAGCCCACCGTGAACTATCATATGAGCGAAACTTGCAGTGCGGCATTTTGCTTCGTTAAAGAATTATGGCCAAATCCCTATTTTTCCCACAGGTCTAGAGGTCACTTGGATCGATGCACGTTTTCAAAGAAATGATAGCCAGTAAGTAATTTTTTACTTCATGTATGGATAATCATGCATATTTCCCTTCGAATGTAGTTGGTTGCATGAAAAAATATTGAAAGACCAGAGAGATATTTAATAATAAGTTCAATATTTTTCTAAAATTTGATTTTTCCCTTTTTTCCCTTTCGTGAATTTAAAGTACTTCTACAATTGCAATTCTGCGTATCACTAGTTAAAAAAATACCTTCTGCTATTTTGTTTCAATAAATTCCAAGTTCTTCCAGACGCGTGAAGGAACGGATGAGATACGACCTATTAAACGGCACCAGAAGGAGAGAAACACATCTTTCAAATTTTGAATCTGGGCGCTATTGCATTTTGAATAACACTCGATGCCTGAAGCGGTCTGTGTGACCATTTTTGTGCCAACTGCAAGTTGGAAATGAAAATTTTCTGAGTACAAATAGTTCTATTAACCAACTATATCAATCAAATCTAATAATTAAAATAACAAGACGATCAATTTGTTCGGTGGAAGAGAAAGCCACAAGCTTTAACCTCGCCCTTGGTTCGCTACATATTCTTTTGGGTTCTTTTCATTTCATGTCCTGTTTTGCAGAATGTACCTATCAAACCTATCATGTTTGTAGTTTATCAATAAAGTATTAATAATAATAATAGTAACCTGAAGGTTGGATGTTCGAATTTTACCCAAGGTTAATTTTCGGCACTTTTTTGTTGTGTTTTTGATATCATGATTGTGATAAACACAAACATGATATTTTTAATTTTAATTCTAAACATAAAATCACAATTTTTGTTGTTCGCGCAGAGTCTTTCTCCATATGTATTCTTTGTCCATAATTACACCTCTGGTTGCTGCTTTCGTTGCAGCCTCTCTCATTTTTCTCACGATAACCCTGTGACCCCGAAATACCATTCACATAAAAGTTCACGCCGACCGACCACTGTGAATGATCAATTTCCTTCAGTGAAACATCCCAGAGCAGTGTATTTATACCTCAAATTACGCGCCAATTCTGTTAAAATTCAGCCAACTTTGAATTTTCCATCATGATTCAGAAGTGTTTTTTGAGCTTTGTGTGTCTTGTGTTCCATGATCTTTAAAGTGATATAAATGAGCTTTCTTTTTTCTAAAACTAAACATAATAGGGTATTTTATTAACTAGTGATACGCAGAATTGCAATTGTAGAAGTACTTTAAATTCACGAAAGGGAAAAAAGAGAAAAATCAAATTTTAGAAAAGTATTGAACTTATGATTAAATATCTCTTTGGTCTTTCAATATTTTTTCATGCAACCAACTACATTCGAAGGGAAATATGCATGATTATCCATACATGAAGTAAAAAATTACTTACCGGCTATCATTTCTTTGAAAACGTGCATCGATCCAAGTGACCTGTAGACCTGTGGGAAAAACAGGGATTTGGCCATAACTCTTTAACGAAGCAAAATGCCCCACTGCAAGTTTCGTTCATATGATAGTACACGGTGGGCTGAACCTACCCTTAAAATATTTGCATCTGTATACGGGACACCCTGTATAAATAAATAGGTACTTAGTATGTAACTATGTGTTAGATAAGTACATTTAGGCAAAGAATTATGTCAGATAAACATGCAGTTCCTAAAATCAGTTTGGTTAGTAAGTTATTAGGCTAAAATTTTCGAAGTTTAGTCCATCTTTCGCTTCAATTTTTTTTTTTTTTTTTTTCTCTCTCTCACTTTCTGAACTTCTTCTCATTGTTCTTGTAAGTGGAGCTTGTAAAATTGCTTCTTTGGAACAATGCTAAAAAAAAAAAAAAAAAATAATCCACAAATACGCCACTGTCCCCAGGTTAGACTCAAGTTCGAGTACCTACCTACCTCAGTGCTCACTCGTATGTGATGGTGAAGTCTATCTGATGCAATTCCAGCCCGACCCAGTGTCGTGTGAAATTTATTAATAAGTCGGTAATTCAATTAAACTGAAATAGTTGTACAATGAGCAGGTTTGCCATATTGTACAAGTTGTCTGACCAAGATCCTAGGCTGGGCTCATAACGTGACATGTATTTTGCAGAGCTTACCGTCAGGGGTTGTCAAACCGTGTTTGGGGGGGAATAATGGAGAGGTAGTACCCCTATACATTCTCAACCTGACCAGTCTAATCAGTAACAGTCTGTATAATAGTAGTTTTGTAATAATTATGTAGGTTGTATAAATTTAATAATTAAATTTGCCGACCTCAGAAGGTTGTTCGATAAGGCGGTGGAACTTGTAACCTGGAGGTCGGTGGTTCAAGTCCCGGGTTCAGCGTGGATTTAGTAAAGCGAGTTTGAGTAGTTGTGATATCACGAAAGTGATTAACACAAATATGATAACTTTAAACTTTAACTTAATTAAATTTGCGATTCAAATTCGAATAAAAATCAAACTTTGCATTGCCTTCTGATGAGAGGAAATAAGCTCGAAGCAGCTGTCGTAGGGCAGCTGCATTTTTCATAGGCAGGGCCAAAGTTATTGAAGAAAAAGAAAATGGGGGTCCAACTTTGGTATATCTCCTCTATATGTATATTCTTGCATTTCCTTATATCTTACAGAATTATCATAAATAATATAATCTTACATTAGTCTAGTTCCAAAAGGTTTCATCAAATTAGCACTATTGCCGGTTCTATCAATAAATGACAAAACCGAGTTTTCGTGAAATCTCGGTTTTGTCATTTTTCGATAGAATCGGCCATAGTGCTAATTTGATGAAACCCTTTGGAACTAGGGTTGTTTGAGCTGTTTCGTAAAATTGATAGAACTGGACAGAGGTTGTATTTGATGTACATGACTGTTGAACGGAACCAACCAGAACATGAACAGAATTTCATTCTCTTTTTTTATATGTTCCTGTATCTTTGCTTAATCTTATTGTTTTTCTTTATAATTTCATTATATTTTACTATCATGAAAAATATTGATAACTTTGCTGAAGTACTTCCCAAGAAGGGCCACCAAGAAGGAGTGAAATGAAAACAGTTATTTAATAATGAAGGAAAGTAGAGAAAAGTTGTTCTCTGGAGAGTTTTTATTTTTGAATGAAACAAAATTCAAAACTTCGAAAAATATAAAACTGTATAATTGTATTACACTCTGTCGGGCTGTCTCTTTCTTTGTATAGGTGTTCTTCACACCTCGGCCGAGGTGTTTGATATATTTTTGTTCTACCTAATAAAGCTTAAAAAAAAGAACTTACCTATGGCGAGCAGCGTTTTCAGCTTGGGATTGGCCTTCTTCAACTGGTCGATCTTCTCGTAGAGCCCCACCTTGCCGTCCTTGGTCTCGTCATTGGACTCGAAGCTGGACAGCTTGCCCTTCTTGAGCCAGCCGAAAGCGAAGATGATGTGCGTGCAGAGGTCAGCCTCTATGTCCTCGGGCTGGAACTTCCCGATCTTGGTGCGGTACTGGGACCAGTTGGTGTAGTAGCAGACGACCTGGGGGGAGGAATGGAGGATGAGCTTTAGAAAGAGGGACAATGGCTAAACTTCCTGCAGGCCTTTGGGTGTTTTTAAAAGGTTAATAACTCAGTCTTTCCTGGTAGTTCAGTGGTCAACGTGTCGCTTCGGTAATCCAGAGAGTTCGGGTTTGAAACCGAGCCCTGAAATGACAAGTTTCCTAGCGCCACATTATGCATTGAGCGTCAATTTTGGTAATTTCGAAACAATAGACTTCGAAAAGGTGGGTTTTTAGTGGGTGGAAATCCCACACCCCAGGCCAGGATGAATTGGACCTTGGTGTCTTTCAAAGATTTTTTCCTGCCTTTCACAAAAAAGACATGAAAATAAAAACACTGACAACAATTTTCACCGTTTTGTGGCTAGCTCAGCAACACAGGACTTGCACTCACCTTGTACTTGGGGTCATCCTTGCCCGCCTTCACACTGGACTTGCACTCACCTTGTACTTGGGGTGATCCTTGCCCGCCTTCACACTGGACTTGCACTCACCTTGTACTTGGGGTCATCCTTGCCCGCCTTCACACTGGACTTGCACTCACCTTGTACTTGGGGTCATCCTTGCCCGCCTTCACACTGGACTTGCACTCACCTTGTACTTGGGGTCATCCTTGCCCGCCTTCACACTGGACTTGCACTCACCTTGTACTTGGGGTCGTCCTTGCCCGCCTTCACACTGGACTTGCACTCACCTTGTACTTGGGGTCATCCTTGCCCGCCTTCACACAGGAATTGCACTCGGCTTGTACTTGGGGTCATCCTTGCCCGCCTTCACACAGGACTTCCACTCACCTTGTACTTGGGGTCATCCTTGCCCGCCTTCACACAGGACTTGCACTCACCTTGTACTTGGGGTCATCCTTGCCCGCCTTCACACTGGACTTGCACTCACCTTGTACTTGGGGTCATCCTTGCCCGCCTTCACACAGGACTTGCACTCACCTTGTACTTGGGGTCATCCTTGCCCGCCTTCACACTGGACTTGCACTCACCTTGTACTTGGGGTCATCCTTGCCCGCCTTCACACTGGACTTGCACTCACCTTGTACTTGGGGTCATCCTTGCCCGCCTTCACACAGGACTTGCACTCACCTTGTACTTGGGGTCATCCTTGCCCGCCTTCACACTGGACTTGCACTCACCTTGTACTTGGGGTCATCCTTGCCCGCCTTCACACTGGACTTGCCGCTGGCGGCCGCCTCCACGGCGCTGCTGGAGGTGGAGGTGCGGCTCTTGAGCTTGAACCTGTTGATGCTGGCGGACACATCCTGGTCCCCGGACTCCTCGGACGGCTTGGACTTGATGGAGGGCCGCCGCAGCCGCCTCCTTACAGCTGGGGGACAAGAGGACGAGTTTTATATATTGATCTTACGAGATACATCTTCAAAGGATTGGCATTTGAGACTATGGGGACATTTGGAGACGAAACAACAAAATTTATCCAGGAATTAGGAAATAAATTAGCTGGAGAGACTGGAGATAAGAGAGCAGCATCCTACCTCATCCAACGTCTAAGCCTTGCCATTCAGAGGGGGAATGCAGCCAGCATTGCGGGCTCATTCCCCTTCAAAAATTCATTGAATGAAGTCTTTGTGTTCTAGTTTAATAAAAAGATTCTTTATATTCTGTATGCGACCAAGGTCCAAAGTGTGACACAGGATTTGATGTAATCTAAATGCCAAATTATAAAACAGTATTAGAATTTTTCTAAATTTCAAATTATAGAACAGGATTAGATTTAATCTAAGTGGACACCACTATCCCTCAACCCTGATTTCGATTTGAGTGGCAAGTTTTTCGGACGGGGATAAACAAACTGCGTTACGGCTAATTTTATAGCCAAAACGCAATAAGGTTAACATAATAATCCAGTTAAATAATTTATTATCACCTCCTCATTTGTTTGCAACTCCCATACATTCAGAACAACAACATCTTTTTAAACACATCCAAACCTAAATGACTGGTAGCTTTACATCAAAATACAACCTTTAAAAATACCTGACTCAACTTTTTCTGAGAAGATTTTTTACAATACGAATACGCCCACGACATATGTTATGTAGTTATAATGATACACTATTAATAGTAACATAGGAGACCGAAGCTTTATAATAACGACGAGTGTCTAGCGAGCAGTTAGAGTCATATTTCGCTTTCTAGTTTGACCTCAAGGTGAGAATCCTGCGGTCAGTGCCGTCGTGCAGGTCAAGTTTCATCACCGCTAGCACGTCCAGGCTACGACTGTGATGCGTTCAGTCCGTCGAAGAAAGTCACCTCTGAACTGAGTCCCGTGACAAGGAGTACCCTTTCTCCGAATCCATAGGTCATGCATGTTATGATAATAGACAATCCAGATTACGCGGTTATTATCAGGATGACCGGATATTTAAAGGCCTAATACTCCTGATAGGACAAGTATTAATATCATATAAAATATCTAACCCTATAATGCGTCAGTTCTTGCCTCACACGACACACAGAAATTGACGGCTTCTATTACTTGTGATGAGATCTAGACGACCACTGAAAAAAATAAAATTATTCCGATTTCTAATATTAGAAATTTTCGGGAGTAAAACTGTTACCTCACCGCCAGTTTTCTAAAATGAATAAAGCGAGTTTGAGTTATTGTCACATCACAAGAAAATATGACTCTCACATACATATATGTATATGATAACTTACAGTCCAATAAGTTAGCAGCCCCTCTTTTGGTAGCCTAGTCAGCTAAACTGCTTAAAGAATAGAGCTAATTCTCTTTGGTTCTCACATTCTGATACAGCTGCTTAGGTCTTCAGAAAGAGTTGGAGGCAAGTCAAAAAATGTTCAACGATAATAATTTCTCTTGGATATCGAACCAAGGACCTCGGATTGCAATGGAGGTCAGCAGATCTATCTAATGCACTTTGGAATACGCTTTTATCATTAACCTTGTGTAGTATTGCGCTGTAGTGTTCATAAGAAATATTGTCTTCTGACATTTCACGAGATGTAGAGAAAAAAATTAAGAAGTATAAAACGAAGTATGACTTTTAATGTTTTTTTTTTAGCATAATATGGTGTTTAATAATATCTTAAAATGTGTCAGGAGGTAGGACAGTACTCGTATGCTGCTACAAAGATCTGAGGGTGTAAGCTCTGTGTTAAAACTAACAAGCGCCCCTGCGGAATGTCGCTCTCTTTTTTTATATCAAATACTTTTATCTATTTATGTTTAAAATCAGTTTAAAAAAGTATTTCGAATTTCGAGGACCGCATTTTGCTGTGATCTCTGGACCTGCAATGTCTGTTTAATGTTGACATTATCTTCCCTCTCTGATGAAGATGATATTGTGTCTTTTGCAGAACTTATACATACATTTTCGTGTATTTCATTTTTGTATGTACAAGCATACATGCACATTGCACAATGCACATAATTATGTAGATAGATACTTGGTTGTTTCTCGTAGCTGGAGAAGTAAAAAAAACACTGCCAATTATGGACAATTGGACACAATACTTCCTCGTGATTGTTTCACATTGTGTACACGTGCGAATTTTGAGTTTTTATACTAAATTACTTGTATCTCCGAAACGGCTGAACCGATTTTCTTCAAATTTGTTTTATATGGTAGAAAACCGTTTTTTCTACATTCTAGATTCTACAAAAAATTCTGTATCGGCAAGTCGTGATTCTTATTTTTTGACTTTATTGTCCAAAATTTCGGATTTTCTTATATATCAGAGTCAAATTATAATTAATTAAAAAAAAATATATAAAGCCTATGTAAAACAATAATATGCATATACATACAAAATTTCATCAAAATCGTGTGTACCGTTCACGAGATATAAGCATTTAAGTAAAAAGTTAGTGGTCAGGCGCATGGTCTCTTTCACCCAGAGCCGCTAGTACGAACTCGATGAATTTGAAATGGGACTATCTACAGAATGTCCTCCTAGATGTTTGCAAAATTTCATCAAAATCGGTCGAGTAGTTTCCGAGATTTGCGCGTTACAAGGAATCGTTTTAACAGACAGACAGACAGACCGACAGACGGACACAAAACCAAATTTTCTCAGGAGGTTAGGAAACGTCCAGAAATATGAAAAAAATTGAAATCGGAGCAAAAAAATATTTTTTTTACAAAAACGAACACAATACTTCCGATTTCTAATATTAGAAATTTCTCGGAAGTAAAATGTTGTTGTGAATACTAAAAATGAACACTCTTGAAAAAAATATATATATAATTACTACAAATAACGCCTTTCGTGATGAAAAATTACTTGTAGAAAAAATATTCTGAGTGGGAAGCCAATAATGCGTTACTATAAGATAGGTAATATTTATGTAATCTAAAAGAATAATAGTTATGAACAATTATAATTACAACAGTAAAGAAATGAAAGAGACTGATGTCTCAAAACCAGTTTATTATGACATTTTCACAACGGAAGGTCAATCCTGAGGTCCTCTCACAAGCATATTAACCTATCATAACAAACACCACCCGAGAAGACGGAGGATCCCCTTATTCCTCAATAATCCTCATCTCCTCAATAATCCTCATCTCCTCAGGAGAAAATTCAAGATTGTCCTTCTATGCAGACCAGGTAGGTATAAACTTAATGGTTATAATTAGGTCCTATACTGATATGATGGTTGTTTTTATTATGTATACACACATCTACCCACTTGTGTGACATAAGATTCGCTCATAATATTCCCGTAATATTTGCTTACTTTTACCTTATCATATCTGTAATTTAATACATACACTTGTAATATTTACCAAATTATAGTGGGTAAGGCAATTAACTTTTTATATCTGCAGGTTCTCATTACAATCTCCATAGTATCCATGTTAGTACGTAATAATGTCAGGCTGATCATACTTGTATTGATGCTATAGATGAAGGTAAGAATAATACTGATGACAGTACCAATATTTTGATTAAGAAGTTACAAGTACCTTCTCGAAGGTGCATTGACCTCTGTCATGTTAAATGTGACGGGCGTGGTGAGAAACGGGATGGGTAACCTATCACATGTTCGGGTTAGGTCGGCTGCAAGAAATTTCAATTGAATGGTCCATACCATGACGGGCGTTTTACCTTCCATTCGCTGGAAATTAACAAATCAGTTACTCAAATTAACCTCACATAGCTAGAGTTGGGTCGGACATGGCCAGCATTACGAGTGTTTGAATTTGATTGGTCAGTTGGTCACCCATCCAAGTTCTAACTCAACTACAGTGACAGAACGAGAGTAAATTGTTGTCATCAACTTAGAAGTATTCCTTAGGGAGAGAGCCAAAAAAATTGTAAGAAAAACGTGCCATAGACACTGGCTAAACATAGTTCCCATTCAAGGACTCTGGGCTTACTCTTTTTTTTTTGAGAAGCTGGATTTGGTGTGGTAACTCATAATAGTTTTATTATGACTACGAACTTGTTAAACTGAAGAGGTACCTGAAGAACTGGATACAGCTCTTGAACAGTTAAATAGGGAACTAATTGGACTATGTGAGATGGCATTCACCACAGAGCCCAGCTGGACACAAGAGACGCAGGATAGAAAACAATGGACAGCTCAAGAGACCCTTCCAGAGGGGGATGCTATGGGTTCAGGATGATGACGGCAAAGGACTTTGTATTTTGCTAGTTTATGTTCTATTTTTTTTTTTTCCTTTTAGGCACTTTAACCCTGCTGGGGCAGGTCGTTCACGCCGTTGTTCTAATTTTGAGCCACAGGACGAAGAGGACTTTAGGAATACCACTATTAATCTCCTCGCGATTGAGGTGATCTTTATCGGGATTTTTCAGACTAGAATAGTAAAATCCAGAAGCTACGGCTCTAAGTGCCAATCAGGATTAGATAGGTTGCGGTTAGAAAGTTTAGAACGCTCGTGGTCACGGTGAGTACTATTATCCAGACACGTAGATTAAGTGAGTGTAAAGCACTGCTAATCCCAGATAGACTGTTCGTGGTGAATGTTTTAGACTAGCCATTTCCCAGTGCTTCTACACGACTAAGTCCAAATCGACTGAAGAATGACGATAATTGGTGATAAAATATTCTTCTTTTAATCATAAGTGTTAGTGTTTGTTACTTCTGACAAGGCCCGAAAATCAGCCTTCGTTTTGTAAGGGTTGTGACTACACAGTTCAGAAATCTTGAGTTCGATCTCTGAAAAGAATTTTCCAACATAAAAATTTTCCTTCGAAGAAAAGATATACCTAAGATATCATCTCTTGGCAGAAGAATAATTATCTTATGTTCGGCCCGACCCAGGCTGGATGAGGTTAGTGTGAGTAGCTGGTAACAGTCCTGAAAATTGAAGCGTCCTTCCTGCATAATAACTCAAATAAGAAAGTTAAACCAAGTAGAAACAGTGAACATGAAAGCAGCGGAGCCTAGACATTCGATCTGGGCTTCCGCAATTCCGCATACAGTCCTTTCATCACTGGCGTGATATAGGAACATCATAGCTCCTGAAACTGCTAATAATTCAAAATGTATTCTTTTCGCATAGTTGTTTCTTGAAAGGTACCCCTTTTATTATACCCCTTGAAAGGTACCCCTTGTATTTTTATTGCAAGTGCTGTTCTTACTACAAATCCTGAAAACACCCCTGAATAACGACATCTGGCTCGAATATTCTTTACGTGTCCCGCCCGAGCTTATGTCAAGCCTCTGGTTCAATTCTATTTCTGATACAAGTTCTTAAACTTCAAGGTTCCTGCTAATTAACGTCTGTACATGAGCTATGGTTTTTGTTAATGACCACAGTTCAATTTCAGAGTTAATTTGGACAAGAAAAAAACCAACCACCTTCGGGTATTGATTCTTCGGGTCGTGCTGCAATGGGCGATTATTGAAAGAAAATTGTGAGCTTTTTCAAAATACCTACCTAGTTCAGAAAACCTATTTTTGTTTAGAGTGGCAAGGCGACTCAAAACACCAAGTGATGATTAAATTCTAGGTTTTTTTACTTCTTCAAAATCAATTTTTTTTTCAAACGTAAATAGAGAAGTGGGTATTGCACTTTTATGTTGGAACACAGGAGATACAATTTATCGCTTGTATAGACACAATTTCACCACTTATATGTTGAAACAATTGATACGAGTATATGTATACGTTATATATTTACCTTAATCTTTTAATTAATAAATATAACTACTTATTGTAACGAATTTCAATTTTAGTTCCGTCAATAGCCAAACCTAATTTCAGCAGTTGAGATGGAAGTAGAAGACTGTGAATTGTGAATTCTGCGCATGATTTTCATCACGTGAGTATTTGATTTTTGAAAAAAATATTAGTTAAGTCTTATTTCAAGTGTATTTTAGTAAATGTAGGTACCTATACTTGAAAAAAAATGAAGTGTTCTAAGCAGGAATGCAGGATTTTTTTTTCTTTTAGAGCCCCATTTATTTACAATACCAAAAAGATAAAAAATAAATAGCTAATCATGGTGTATTAAATTTATTGATTTTAATTTTAATTCCCCTCACCTGGACACCCAAGGTTGACCACACAAAAATAAGTACATGAACTTGACTTTTCGTTTTAACACCACATGCGTTCGCGTCGGATATCGATCAATGTAGTCCATTCTCTTGTTGCATAATCAACCTGTTATCGAGACTATCTATTCATCCCTGCATGAATGGATGAATGAGTCAGAGTGAAATTCGGACCATGATTCAGACAACAAGTTTCGGAGTATGAATGAAGCAACTGCCCGATTACTATCTTTAGATTATTTAGTAATTTCTTTGCCAATTCTAAGTATACTCAGTGTATGATTTTAATTTACACTCTGTTGTAAAAGGTACAATGAACAATATAGCTAGGTATGTTATAATTAGTAACTAGACCTAAGGTGAGTCATAATTGTCTAGTGGTGAATAAATGCATGTATAATTTAGAGATTTAGACTCTTTAGAACCCTACTTTAGTTTATTTTTAGTACTTGACGAATAACAGGAAAAAGTATTAGATGAACATGAATGTAAAAATTGCACAGATGTGTCTTTGCGAAAAGTACTTGGACCACATTTTACGGATGATTTGTCTGTCTAACTGCCAGCTCAAATCAGAGACATCACTTTAAATTTCAAACTGATTGTTAAGCACTGAAAAAGTCATATGCATACATGACATTAGAGTATTGTTAGGTGCTACCTAGACAAGTACATTCTGTACTATTCAGAATTTATAGTACCTATAATAAAGTACCTATAAACGGCACATACATGCAAAAAACTATAGGAGTGGTAGCATATACTAGTATGATACACCTATTATGTATAGGGGCAATTTGACACCTTAATGTGTAAAACTAATTACAGTCAAAGGACGTGCAATTGAACAAGTCCCCACTGAGATCGGAACAATAATCAGAGAGAATTGCGCACACTCAAGAAAGAGGTATGAAATGTTCTGAATAACTTTATTCACCTATACAATATGCGAATGGATATTGGTTACAGGGTGCCGAGATGGTCCATGCTAAAGACACTAATTATCATGGCAGTTTGGAATTATACGAATCATTTCAGTGTCGTGGAATTCTGAAGAATTTGTTACCTATTGAATGGAGAAAAGTAGATTCAATGGAGACTATCATAGAAAAAAAATAAGGAATAGTCATTTGGAAACTAATTGTTGTGTGGCCAAACAAAAAGAGAACAGAGGGAAAAACAAAATAACACATTCTGTCGAAATCAACAAACATCTCTACATATAAACTCTAGGCAAACTCTTGAAGAAAATATTAAACTCCAACCAGCTTGCTCTTAAGGAAAAGGGTTGAAAATGCTTTCTACGTCCAAGAGAAGTTTTATTTTTACACTATTTTTCTGGACGGCTAATAATTGGGTCTGTAAGGACAAACTGTGATTTGATCGTTTAAAAAACCGGCGCGCGGCGTGAGACGGCATTACTAACACCGCAACAACAACAAGATATAGATATTCTGATCCTCAATCTATCCAAATCTGTTTCATCATATTGACGATAACTTTATTTAATTTGTCAAAGTCTTCATTGATTGTCTTGTGGTTCACTTGAGAGGATCCTGTACTCTGTATGAGGCATCGAGGCAAGGTTAATGACATTATGAGCAATCGTAATGACAGGCCCAATGAAATTCAATACCTTTTATTAAGATTTAACTTTAACCCGCTCATGCACAATACCAATATCTTTGGCGAACTAGTGAAGATTAACGAAGAAGAATATTATGTTCCTGATAAATCGTATTTGGTTTTCAATGGAATTTGTTTTATAATCTTGTAGTTTAGTATTTTGAGTGTCATTGTCACAGGTATTACAAAAATAGAATCTTGTTGTAAAACACTTAAAAGAGAAAAATGCGTTTTTGAAAAATCATAAATAGGTTTAAGTGTTTGGTGATTTTCCCCCCAAACAGACAAAAGTTTTCAATGAAACACGTGACTCAGAGAAAAACATCACTTAAATTTGAATACCGCTAGCGCTCTAAGCTAAAATGTTATTGGTAAATTACTTTTCTGTCTTTCCTCCCACTCATATTTCCTTCTCTCTCAAACCGTTTGATTTTTCTCTCATCTCCCAGGAAATTTGAGATATCGAGTTTTCAGAATAAATTGAGAGAAAACGATGGTTTTGATTGAGTCATTTTTTCCGAGAATATTCAATGACGTAGGGTGTTTCGTTTTGCGAAAAAAAAATAAATAAAAAAATAATAATAAAAATTTATAATCTATTCAATATTAAGGTAAGGGTTAATCAGTTTCAAATGGCTCTGATCACTGGCACAAGTTGAATCAATCACACTGACTGATTGATTTGGATTGTGCCTGGTCTTGACTCAGGAATGAATTGAACAATCAACAATGGTCCTCTAATATTGCTGGTAAAAGTTCACTTAACACTTTATAGTGTGAGACTTATATGACAAAAAATGCACAGTGATGTCCGATCTTTTTTTTTTATCTGGATTTTTAACAATTTTATCATGTGTGTTTGTTTATTATATTTTGGGAGGCCTTTGTAAGGGCCTTTTTTGTTGGCAAATATCCATACCTATGTATTTTCATATCTATTTTAACAATAACAAGAATTTTATTATTACCTAAGTTTAATTTTTAGATACTTACTCTGTGTACTGTATGTAGAGGAAGCTAGGAATATAATGGCTAACAATAGGAATAATATTTCACTGAATGCTCTTCCATCTTTCCACAATATCTGAAACAAAAGAATAAATACTCAAATTAATATATTGTTATTAAGTAATAATTTATTGTTAGTGAATGTCATCTTTCTCACTGAAGTAAGTTGCTAGGTAATCAATGTTTCTTGTCAGGTTGCAAAAGTACTGCAATGTTTCTAAAGATTAGTGAATTAAAGATTTTTTTGATGGCACCTTCTTCTTTCACTAATTTTCCAAGCCAACTGTGACTTGAAAAAAAAAATCTTTAAAGCTTTACTAGTGTTAATTATGTTTATTGAATGGAAAAAAAGCTTTCGTTATTCTTAAGCTTTCTAAATAGTATAATAATTATGATTTTCTAGTGCTGTCAAGCAACCAAATGGAGACTAATTGTACCAGATTGACAGTGCACATAAATATGTGCAATTGTACATGTAAGTACGTTACAAAACATAGGTGAAAGAAAACATAATAGAGGATGTGCCAACAGCACTTTTCGACATCTTTTTTGACGCGATGATTAACACATTTTCAATGTTCAACATGTATTCTAATGTGTTTGTTTGGTTGGATTATAGATGTATAGTTGTGCTAGTCAGATGGTCATGAAAGTCTCATAGCAATCTCCTCTTGGAATACTAGAACACAAGATCAAATCAGGAATACCTATATTTTTGATTAAATTTCTCTTTTTGTTTTCAATTCTAGGTAGATGGCTTTTATCGATGCAGATTTTTTTATCTCTTCAATTTCAGGAATATTGTAGTTTTTTTACTATCAAAACAAGTTGAAAGTTTCTATTTGGAACAAAATAATGTCTAGGGTCGAGACAAATACCAATACTATTATAAAATGATTTTGGTTTCCAAACAATCGAATTGTTAATTCATTGCGAGGTAGTCAGGCGAGAGCGGGCTGGTCAGTGGTCATGTCACAGGCTTTGCTTGAATTTGAGCACACGTTCCAACAGACCATCTTCAGTGTTCAGAGCAATAATAATAATAATAATAATATCGCCTTATTTATACTGCCCGATTAAGACTATTAAGTCCCATAATTCCAGCAGTAAACCCAAGACGTATTATTATGTGGTAAAAATCCCAAATGAGAGGATAACTTGTCATGTCCCGGCTGGGTTTCGAACCCACGACCTCTGGAATCTCTGGATTCACAGAGTGCCGCCTTTACCACTGAGCTACCGGGACACACTTTTAAATAGGAGTTAGTCACCGTGGTCCCGTGGGGTAGCGCTAGGCTTGCACGCACGGTGACATAGGTTCGAATCCCAGGCGAGTCTGAATTTTTCGGCTCTGTTGGATGTTACGGGGTACACTCATACCTCGTGAGGAAAACTGAGAAGCTGCTTTAACATGAGCGGCGACCAGTGGCTGAATTAAGGAAATAAGACATTAGGATATTCAAGGAAAAAGAAAAAGTCCTGTAATTCTGTGCTACTAACTAAAATTGTGGTACAATAACTCAAAGAAACACTAATATTAATTTCATAGGAGTTTTTTTTTAACTAATGGTATTAGATTTAAATTTCAAATTTGAAGAAAGAAGAACTGTTGAGGTTACAATAACATCAGTTAAAGAAATTTTAATATTGTCCTAGAGGGCTAAGCTACAACCTAATAGCACACAGATAAAAAAATTCTGTCCCACAAGTCCCATCACACTACCAGTCCTCTAAATCAGAAGAGGTTATTGGTAATTGGCTGTCTTCCCACTCATGTATAGCCTCATCGCCTGATCGTGCGAACATTACCTATTGCTGTCACGTGACTCCAAGTGTGTGTCCACTGACAACAACAACAACAACAACAACAACAACAAAATAACAACAACAAAATAACATTATTACCATAATCACAACACCACTATCAACTTCAACACTATTCATATTTTGATCGAATTCATTTCTATATTACTGCCAGGATTCCTCTAGCTTATATCGTATAGGCACTTTGGAGTTTCGACTCTCTGGTTCTCAAGGACGTCGACCAACTTAACTGCGTCAGAAGTAAACATGAAAAAAATGTGGTCTTTTTTGTCGCAATGACCAATAATTACCGACGTACCCCTTTCGTAAAAGTATACAGACAACATACCAACACATCACGTCTCGCTAATACCTTCTTAAAGTTCTCACAACGAAACTAATATTAATCCTACGAACTAAATATTAATGATTAATTTATAATGTCACACCACTGAAAATATTAATCCACGTAAGATGTCATTATTACTACAGAAATAGGTTGTCTAGCGTTCAGCATTGACAGAGAATTGAGCAACATATCACCTTAGTATAGTGTCCTAGGAATAATTTAATTAAAATTAACTTAATCTTCTATGAAAATAGAAGATATTATTCAAATTGAAGATATTATTTTCATCTAAAGAGATTACACGTTCACCACAAATTCAATACATAGATAGTATAGATTCCTACCTATGTCATCAATTATTACTCTATATAATATTTTATATGGTATATAAGCTTGCATTTGTATAGAAATCGTTTTAAGACGGCAGTAAGTAATACATACGATTTAGGCAATAGTTTGATTGTACACATGTTTTGTCCCTTAGATCGTTTGAATTTTTGAAATAAACTTTCATATCTACGAGTATCGTCATCATCATAGGGTGGCGTCATCGTGAACGATGGTAGCCAGACAGCGGAGGAATGACTCAGCACTTCTACCACTGTCTTTACAAGGAGGCTAATAATTGACAAGGGCCCCCAGAACCAAGCCAATGCTGGTCTACTCCTTGTTTATAGTCCGCCAGCCAGACTCGTATACCATTGTCTACGAGTATACCATTGTAAAATCATATTACAAGTAAATGAAATTATTATAATTAAAATCTATGGATTACATGGTTCATATAATTAAACATCAGGTATAAGGACCTACCACAAGTGAGCCCGTCTGCCGTTCCCTTCCATTGCATATAAAAATGGGCTTGTTATTCACGACTTCTACACAGCACAAGATCTCAAAGAGGATTATTTGGCAGGGTAGAATTGGTGAGAGTGTTTACTAACCGACTTGCCATTCAGAACGAGTAAGGTATTTGCCATTATAAAAACTAGACTATCGTTCCTTGTTATCACTAGGTACCAATATTAGGCCAATATGTGGAGTACTCTCGCCAACTATAATGCAACACAACTGAGCAATACTCGTGATATAAATTTAATAACTTACAGGGTGTTAAATCTGTTAATGATTGATCACATTCCTTTCTGAAAATCGGTGCAGTCAAAACTTTTCATTATTTAGCGGATATCAACCGGATGCTGCTATCGGTTTGTTTAATTTTTTTTTTTTTTTTTTTTTTTTAAAGAAATTCTAATTGTGAATACAGAGTCTTTCCTGATTTCAAAAAAGCTTTTTAGACTTTAATTATTTCTAGACTGTTACTATAAGATGATAAGTGACTATTTAAATTCAATCCCTCGATATGCTGGCAAAAATCCCAAAACAAAATGGCCCAAACCAGGCTGATTGAGCTAATCTTATTAGCTGATTAGCTAGTTTCCAGCGAATGGAGGGTAAAACTCACATCTCGTTAATATGACTCTAGAACTTAAAAGAAACTTTGAACTCCAAAACACAACATTTACTGTTTAGGTGAAAAAAGTTGCCATTTGTCTGTCACGAACCACCGAGGTTTCATGGAACGACGAAGTACCGGTGCTTCAACAATCAAGCGACTAATGTCGACCAATGTCATCCCCCAGCTCGCTAGTCACCCTGTATACCGCCACTCTGTGAATTGATTTGGGCGTGGTGTGGTTCGTGCTTGGCCGATGGCAGTGGTAGTTTGCCTTGGCACTACCGATACGGTTCCGGGCAATCACTTCACGGCAAAACACCTCTTGAACCAGTCTCTCTGGCTCTGCACTCGCACTTCTCGCCAGAATGACAAGGCAGTCACCACAAGTCAGATCTCCCCGTCAGAAAGTCAATGATTTCAATCAGAGAGCAGGAAGAATGGTTCAGTTATGAGGAAGAGGTAGGGACGGAAAATGATGAAAAATGCTGAAAAAAATTGGGGACTGTACTGTTGTAGACTCTCCAGAAACGTAAGAAAAAGAGACTGAAATAGAGAGAGAGAGAGAAAAAAATAGATAGATAGAGAGAGGAAATTAGGAGGGCCAAACCTTGGCCACGGAAAACGGCCTGATCTGTTCATGTATGTAGTTCAGGGATTTTTCCTTAGCGGAAAACTTGTTTAGCAATGGACGAAACCAGTCAACCTTTGATTGATATCTGACAGACCAATGATTGTTCACATAGATTATTCATATCTCTATTGTTCGCTTTTCAAGAGTTGAACAGTTCAGAGATCAACCAAGTGTCCTTCAACCCTATAAGAACACGATCAGAGGTTAAAGAGAATTGAATGCATTGCGTCTAAAATAAATCTATACATCTGGCGATTTTTCTAGAGCATCAAATTACAATCCAAAAGACCTCATCACCTCTGAACCATTCTTCAATGCTAGATGCCTCCAGTCTGTCTAACTGTCGCGTCGTGGCATTTAGCATGGAATCTAGTACATTGACTTGCCCTGAGACACATTTGAAATTTACTAAACTAAGTAGGGTAAATACTAGTATATTCATATATTATGTACAATTGTACATACAAAACATACAAATACTTCTTTGGCTATTATTAACATTTTTAACATAATTGAACCTCTTTTTTATCATCCTCACCTTCATCTCTTGTTCTTCTTCTTTTCTCACTTTCACTCAGCAATATTTCGCTTCGACTTTTCTCGGTCATTCAGTAAGTCGCAACTGAAAAGGACCTTCAACCTTTAGAATTAGGTATGTACAAATTTACATTGACCAAGTTAGAAACCCTCGCAAGAAATATTAAAACATAATATGAAAGGACTTTAACATCCCTCTATTTGAACATTTGAATGTGAAAGGGTCTTTAAAATACATGGATTTTAACATTCGAATATGAAAGAGCTTTAACATAGATACCTATACCTGGATCAGTCATTATTCAAATTAGTGAGTAGCTGACGACAGTCGACTACTGCAAGAGCCAAGTGATGCGTAGAGGATGGTTCTTACTTTCCAATTTATATCCTCGCTCAGTCCTCGCTCAGTTGAGCAACAGCAGGGGCATTGATATGGTCATTGAGCATGTATGAAGCTCACTGAACTCTGTGATTACGTAGTCCATTTATTGGTCTTTTAAGGGAAGACGTACTTGCAGTGAATATATCAGTGGTATTCGAGGGTAATCGGTATTTGTAATTGCATTTTATTAATGGTATTTGAGAGAAAACATCATGATTGTGGTTGTATGTAAGTATTTCAGGTGAACAAGTATAATCATGTTTTAATTTCACGAATTAAATTATTTTTCAAATAAAATATTAAATAGGTATCTAAAAATATTACAGAAATAGTACATTATACAGTCGAACTTGGATATAAGAGAACTCGAATGACCTGTGATTATTTCTCTTATATTCAGATTTTTCTAATAAGGAGGTCATTTTCGTTTATGGAGAGATAAATTTGACCTAGAAATCGTTCTCTTATATCCAGGTTTTGCTTATAACCAGGTTCGACTAGTATTTATGAATGTGAAAAATGACTTAGCAAACTAAACATTAAGATGATTTAGTTAAAAAAAAAAAAAAAAAAAAAAAAAAAAAACAAGTCAGAAGTTCCTGTGAGCTAAACGTGAAACAAATAGTTCAAAATTGACGAGTAGTGAAGCAATTAATCAAGAATCGGAAACCTCGCCAAGTCGAGCATAGTCCAAGTGTTGAAATCCTACGACATACGTGGGAGCAACCGAAGCTAGGTTTACAAGTCGGCACAGAAGATTAAGTTGTGAAATTAACATAATCTTGGCTACCAAAGTTGTTGCCAATGTTGGGCCCGTGTCGTGACTCGGAGTTTCGCGGTCATGCTTCAAGTCACCGAACTTGCCCATCAGAAAGCCTGATGCTACACAACAAGGATCACCCTCATCATGCTATCCTACACAACCAGCATCAACCCCAACCTTAAGTGCAGTATTTATTCACTAGCTCTAGTATACTTCAGCGAGTGGTACAGCAATCTATATTTATTTTAGGTAGGTTCCACATATTTATTTCTCATCTCTTTGTTTCTTTTTTTCATACTTATTTTAATGTATTTTGACTTGTGTTAACAATTTATGTAAATTGATAAACATTAATAAAAACTTTGATTTGAACTGTTCCTTTGAGTGGAATAAACAAACTCATATGATGTTTGGCTAATGGACCATTCATTAACCATTAACACATAGAGTAGACCAAGGCCTCATTTCAGAAAACCTTTTTAGTCTCAAATCCCCATAATATACCTACCTTTCGACCGTCCGAATTTGTTAAAATAAGCAATTTGAAAAAAAGTTGAAAAGGAGATTTGGGGACTTTTGAACCAGGAGTGGACCAGGTGTAGCTGGGAGACTTTTGGTCTCAAGAGCCAGTATTCACAGTGAGGAGACCACCAGTCTGGCAGAGAGAGTGTATGTTCCTCATCAGTCTGGATGAGAAACTATTAATTTACAAGGAGTACACCATAGAAGTAAGAGCAAAAACCATAGATTTTCAGATCCAAATTGCAGGTGGGTGATTACGTAAATTGGTTCATAATTCAATATTGCAATTCTGGTTTTAGAACGCCTTAATATAGACATATTCTTTCCGGCCCTCGGTTGGGCAGGAATGCCAGCATCATGAAGTCTTCACCTCGCTAGCCGTTGCTTTACTTCGGTGATTCTAGAAAAACCGGTTCATTCAACGCGCCAACGACGCGCAACGCTGGTAAACATACTCTTATCTGGATATATACATGAAAGTTGTTTTCCAAATCGGTGTAAGTTACTATTGACCTTGAATTGACTTTCATTGAATGAACAATTTCGAAAATCTAGTTCTCCTCCACAGACTTTTGCTGCTACTGATGGCCTTTACTAGCTTCCATTTTATTATGCAAAATATGCCACAAAAGTTTTATTGGACACTGAGCCCACGGTGTAAATGCAGAAGTTTACATGAAGACCTCCCTACGAATCACTAATCAGAGCTATTGGCTTGCAACTACCTACCATGAGCGAGAGATAGAGAGGGAGAGATAACATACATGCTTATGTACATAGGTACATACTTGTTAAACTCTAGTGTCGAACATTACTTAAAATTTTGAGGGAATTTTTCACGTTTAAGACAGTTTTAAGACACGTTTAAGACAACAGTCTGGCTGGGGGACTATAAACAGGGAGTAGACAAGCATTGGCTAGGTTCTGGGGGCCCTTGTCAATTTTATTATTAGCCTCCTTGTAAAGACAGTGGTAGAAGCGCTGAGTCATTCCTCCACTGTTTGGCTACCATCGTTCACGATGATGCCACCGTATGACGATGAAGACAATTTATTTAAGCCCTCTTACTGAGAAGTCCTGTTTAAAATTGACAACCGTTCAGCACAAAATCAAGAGATACCTATAAACCACGAAGAAGAAGAAAAACAAGAAAATAAAGAAGATGAAAGATAAACATAAACAAACATCTAAAATTTGAAGGAAAACAAGTACCCAAGTTCAATGCTTCATGGTTGCTACGACTCTCCACTTTGACGGTTAGTCAGACTGGGTGTCTGTCACTAGACTTGATCTAAAATAGAATCACCTTGTTTATATTCTATCCAAGTTGTCTAAAGTAGATATTATAATACAAGTAATAGAAAAAAAACACCCAAGTTAACCTTGGAGGAAGACCCAAGAAGCACTTTTACCCAAGAAGCATGATTGAAATAGAAAGGTTATTTGATGGCATGTATAATCAGAACTATTACCTGCTGATGAAAGCAAATTGGCTCGAAAAACAGTTGTGCAGGTATGTTCTAATATTCATATAGGTACATCCTCAGAAGTTAGACTTAGCTTATAGGAGATGTATTGTTTATAATATCTTTCTTGTACAAATAAATAAAAGTATTCAATTCAATTCAATTCAATTCAATTCAATTCAATTCAATCTAGTACAACTTCTCACTTTTCTGTTCATAGTGATACTTCTAATAAGACAATTTGTCGAATCCAAACGCTTGAGACGGTCGACAATTTCTGAAATTCTAGATTCTAGAATCTAAATTATTAGTTCAATTTATTTCCATGTCAACTATCCGTAAATATTGTGTTTCTGATTGGCTTATTTCAATTTATCCTGGCATCCATTATTTCTATAATTTGACTAGTTATACTTTGTTCTTAAGTTCATGTCTTTCTAGAAATGATTGTTCGACACTGTTTCAACGAGAACAAAATTATCCTGGGTTGGTAACAGCTCATAACTTTACGAGTCGATTGAGTTCAGAGTGTGTGGGAGGCCCATTAGATAAACCAACACAAAGCTCTCGGGGACTTGACAACTCAATAGAGAGGTATCCTAGGTAAGGTTTTCAATATAATTGAGTACCACACTCGGTTGACTTGGTTCAGTCTTGATTCAAGTAGTGCTCTGTTCAGCAGTACTGCTTTATTGAGAAGTTGTGTTTTATTTAGACTGTCAGCGCAGAACAGGGAGTCCCATTATGCCAACCGTTTAATACTAACTTAATTGTCCAACCCGGCAACGAACAATAGTTTTTTTTGCAAGTATTCTGCTACTTGCATGGCAGCATTATTACAGGATTTTAGTTTTTTATGAACATTTATTTAAAGAGAAGACTGTAACACTAAGAGTCCTTGGCTCCTTGCCCCTAAAGAAGGTTGATCTTGGAAAGGATATGAATTGACAAGTGATTTGCTTTTCTTCTACATATTACCGTTTATGTAGAAAAAAAATTAAGGGAGGGAGGTGATATTAGAATACACCACCATCAACAACTCGCGATCTAATAAGCATACCGGCTGAACCATAGCACAAGCTCTGAGTTTAAAGTACTCACTACTCACATTAGCCACATGAACTACGAGCTCTACTTTGTCCTCACACTGCCAGCATCTGGTATCTGGCCAGGTCTCCATACATTACACAGAAACCAACTCAACATATGGCATAATATGCTGCTTACAGGTACAATACCTACAAGGTAAACGGGCCAGAAGAAGAATATGTTAGGAGAGAAAAAAAAACACAAGAGATTCAAGGCGACCTTACCAGACTTGCCCGTCAGAGATGTGAAGTTTGTTTGTACATGGGGTTGATTTACTTGCCAAGTTGCAACTAATAATAATTATGTTTTGTACGTACTTATAATATATTCGGACACAGGACAATGTTTGTGTATATTAAAACACATAGCTTGACATAAAACGTTCTGTTATGTTGTACATACCTATGTACGAGTACATAGATATTGTGAATTATGATTTTTTTACGTTACAAAAAACTTTTCCATAATAGGTACATAGATATTGTACATAGATATTATGAATTAAGATTTTTTTCGTTACAAAATAACTTTTCCGTAATAGGTAAATTTCAAGAGCAGGATACCACACACATTTGGCATCACCCGCTCAGAGTGGGTGATGTTTATTATTTTGAAGAGCTAGTTTGTGAGTTTTTAGCGAATGGAGGTTAGAACCCCGTCTCGAAACATCTGATAGAAGTTAAAGAGATGTAAGGTCAATGTTAAATGTCATGAGATCCACCAAGACCAAGACATATGGGCCTATTAATTATATTAATATTATTGTTCATGATAAACTGTTTGAATGTTTATGACGGGATGTCCCCGCCTCTTGTACAAAGTGGGTGTGGACACAATTGATGTATTTCGAGTTCCACTTAACAAGAGCAAGTTTCATTTTTATCAGTTTAATTTTATTAAAGAGAAGATCAGAAAAAGAAAGTAAAATAAAACTTTCCAACAAGATAAATGATATAAAATAATACACAATACATATGAGTATTATTAAAATAATACATGTATTCTTACCAATTTAAAATTACCATTTTACAAATAATATTTCTACCTATTAAACAACTGCCTACCTATTCCTATTATGCATTGCGTATGACATCTAATCTGTAAGAATATTAGTAAAAATTAGTCAGTTGTTATTATCTGAAGCAAGAGAATTTTTTTTCTAATATTAGAAATTTCTCGGAAGTAAAAAATTCGGTTGTCTCCATTAGAATTTTAAATCTTTTACTTACTGAGACATTTTATAACCTACTTACAATAAACGAAAAATTATACCGATACGTAATTATGTTTGTACAATTTTGAAAAGAGGCTGCAACACATTACCTGACCACTACCTGCAATAAATAAAAGATGAACCCATGTCAACAAAAATTGAACTGTCACCATTCCAATTTCAAATGTCTTGATTTATTTATTTGAATTCATTTTACGGGTATGACCACCTGTCAGTATGTATTGAGAAATCCAGGTCAAATTGTCTTAATAAAGTTTAACATTCTATTTTCAAAACTCAATAAGTCAATATCATCTCTAAGGGTACTTGATATTCGTTTAAGAACCATTCACTCTGATGGTCATTGGTTACTTCTTAAGGTAACTAGAATGCCACGTGAGGACTGGGTCTACATAATATATCCTGGTCCTTAAAACGTGCCATCGTTATACGTAATGAAACACATACTATTAGAATACCTATCAACGAGAAACTATCAGGTCCATCGAGGAAAAACGTCATTACTGTCAATATTACATTGAATACTGTAAAATATACTGTTTTTAACATTGGTATTTTATATTTAAAAGGTTTTCATACAGCCATAAATACTCTTAAGTTACACCCACAAAAAGAAACCGGTACTCTGCGGAAACTAAAACTGAAATTAAATGAGGCTAAACGACCTTAAGATGAAGTTAAGGTTAAAATAGAATTGAATCCGAAAGCTAAGTTGGTGAAAAGAAGCGAAAAGAATGAAGCTAAAAGCAAAAATAAGTAAATTGAAAATAGTGATGGTATTCACCAAATGTCTAATGTCCTAAACCTAGACTTTCATAGTACATAAAATAGTAAATACATGCATGTCTGTATCTCAGGGTGTGAAATATCTTGTTTTAGGTAATCTATTTTTTATCTTTGATTATTCTAACCCAAATGTTCAAAGTTATTTCATTATCTACCACAATCATGACATTGTATCAGTAATATCATGATCCCTGCGCATGATGTAAAAGGATCTGAGCTCTGATTGTGTACCTAGACAAGTTGGTTTCTTCAGATATGCATATAGTCCTCTAGTTGTTTAATCAGATCTACAAAGCCCAGATTATGAGGTTGAGTTGGTAAGTGCATGTCTGCACCACATTCCGCTGTTTCTGTTCTGTTTGTCTGCTTGTTCTGGTGTATTCCATGTCATGATGATATCTATTTAGAGTATCAACTCAAGTTATGGCACATCCTATGTGTTGAGCCATAACGCTAGACATCAGACGAGGGGTTCTGTATAGAATTATGTATGTATACTGTACAGTACATCCAAAGAATACGTCATATACTTAGCTAGACTAAGATATTCCATATGGCATAATATCGTTCATATATTGAATGATATATGTTCTGTACTTATATACATAGGTGACTGAATATATAGTATAATCATCATATGTGGACAGTCACAGTGAAAGTATGTGTATGTGTGCGGCTGTAATAAGTGAGTTCGATGGTGACATGAATAGTAAAGTATACACTGGTCTATAGAAGACTCTGTAGGACCAATACCTACTAATACTGTTTGTAGGTATAAAAGTACGAGTTTATTTATTTCATTGACCAATTGTACAGGGTTTTTCTGATAGTTAAAATTGAGCTCCCCCAGAAAAGTCTTGCACTATTAGTTTTGGATCAAGTGAAGGAGGATAGCCGTTGTTTCCGATATTCTAATCAGACGGAAAATAGAGACAAAACGTGGACGCGTCTGAGAAGTGGCTGTGGTAAGTGTGGTATGCAGGACTATTATTCCAGCAGTAAGCCCAAGGCAATAATATGTGGTATTCCTTACAAGAATATTGATTCCTAATTACCTATAGGTGGTAAGAAATCTTTTCAGTTCTTTGCATAATCTTCATTAAAATTATTCTTTTGTAATGAAGCATCAATTTGAAATTTTGTCTTCGTCGGTTGATGTGGTAAAAGTCTCTAAACCCTGTTCAAAGGTCAAAGTTCCACCATTTTATGTCAACTGCCAACTTTGAACCCTGTCAATAAGGTACCCGGAGAGACATATGGTATCCAGCGAGTTACTATACTTGGCATATAGAAGGCAACATACCTTACTCGGCGCTCGTACCGAAGCTATGCTGTAACTCCTCATAGTGTACATACCATCAATATACTTACCGAATACATATGTATATGTATATACTTATATACATTGGTGGTCGAGTGGTCTGAAGCCCTGTCCGACAGTTAGTTGGTTTGGTGATCAAATCCCAATCATTGCATGTTTCTGCAGGTTTTATTTGGGGATTTAATTCAATAATTATAATATAATTATGAAAACTTATAATAACGATTAGCGATAACTAGAAAAATGATGGATTTAAGGGACTTACAAGTCCTTTCAAGGCAGTATAAAGTATCTGACAGGTCATTCATATCAATATGTCAAGAATATTCGTCAGATAAAATAAAATAAAATAAAATAAAGATGACCGATAAGCAAATTGAGCATACTTAAACATACACAGACACACCATCTTGGTGCATTTGGAACATTTGGAAGACAAAAATAAAGAATATCTTACAAACCCCGTCATACAAAATGTATGAAGTGTTTGTACCAACTTACTTGGTAAAATAAATCAAATTGCAAAATTGGTACTTATTGGAAGACAAAAAATCAATGTGTAATTATAATAAATTACATTAGGTAGATTATTATAATTATGTCTGATATATAAAACACACATCTGTGCATGTCTGGCTGACTATGTCCTCTTAGGGGTTGTCTGTTTACAATACCACAGCCCAAACGGTAACAGATATTGAAATTTTCATGAGAATTGACTCCCCCTAAACTACCGTTAAACTACCTAGAAAATTATCAAAATTAAAATATCTTACCATTTTCATGGAGGACACCAGCCACGGGAAAAAAACCTTAACGGCGAGAAAGTGCCGGGTTTTAGCTAGTGTCTGATAAAATTGGTCTGTAAGATCTACTGTCCTTACCCTGCAGTGCTTTTGTCTTCATCAATATCTATCATTACCATTATGTCTATTATGGAATGGATAAGGAGAATATTTTTCAAACCACTACGATTATCCTTCAATCTTTTAATAGTTCATGCATTTTCAAGTGATCTCATTTCATGGATAGGTTTAAGTTTGATTTCCTCCAGTATGAATAGACGCAAGAAAATACACTGAAGGTTAAATTGTAATTATATCAGTATGGAATAAACCCGAACCCCACTTCTTGTGCATAATGAGAAAGGTTAGACAATAATCGTAATTGTAAGAAAAAAACTGACAAGAATGGTAGAGACCTAGAGGGAAATTCAAAGCTATGGTGTTATCCTGCTTATGTAGGTCTGGTAGACTGGGGTAAGTGGGAACAGGCAGACACCTAGAGCTAAGACTGGATTGAAATTCAAAGCTATAATGCTATCATTCCTATGTAGGACATTTACCCATATGTTGCTATGATATTATAATATCAAGCTAGGCTTAATTTTTTAGTTAATTAATTATTTTCACTTTATTTTTTTTATACAAAACAATCAAAAATAAATTAATAACAAGGAAAAAAAAATATGGAACAACATTATTTTAATTTATATTTATAATCGTCTTGTAATCCGAGGCAATGTTAATGCCTTAAACATTCTCTGCCACTTAACCCCGCCACTTAATCATATGTAGGTACAAGTGAAGACACGCTATTAGCTTCACACTGTAAGTTTCTAAAATACCTAACCTACCGCATAGGTATAATAAAATGGTTAACAAATAGTAACCCTGAAGAAATCTCAATAAAATTCCATTGAAATTCTTTCAAAACGTTTTATTCAAGCTATGAATGAATTCATCGTAGCTAAAGCTATTAACTTTGCGTGGTTACAAGAAAATGACATGACAGAAGAAACCTTGTGTAAGGATCTTCTGCCAATAAAAAATGGTGTTAACTTTTCTCTCATAATTTATCTATGAGGCGTCGAAGAAGTAGGAACTTTAATAAATATGTGGTTATGTGGTGAATATTACCTACTGAATAACTAAATTCTCCAGGATATCACGAATACTGACATCATTGCTGTTCTTTAGATGTCACAGGCTTGTATTCTATTCTTATGTAGGATAATAAAAGTGGTTTCAACTTAAGTCTCCTTGGCAATGGAGGTGTTGTTCAGTATCTTTGAAGGAATTTGTATTTGTAAATGGAAAATGAATGTTGAGTGCATGATCACATTAATCACTGTCTTATCGAGTCACGAACCCTGAGATCACCGTCCTCCAGATTAGAAGTCCATTGTACTACGGGTGGGTGTTTCTTTTAGTTTTTCAGGAAATGATCTGGAGGAATGATCAGCAGGAATGTATGAGTGTTGGAAATGAAAACTTGGAATTGACTTCCTTGGTCATTTCTTTGGAACGTAAAAGGTAATGGCTTAGTCAGGTGGATAATAATAATAACTATGAAAATTCTCACCAAAGATTCATTTACAAGAAAATCGACTCACTGATCACTTTTTTTCTTACTCAAATTTATTTGATGGCTTTTACTCAGTTACTATCACTTACTATGGTAAACCATCATAATATGGTAGCCCGTGAAAATAAAATCTCCTCGCTGTTTGTTGGATGAGCTGATAAGTTTATGCTATCATAATGTAAATTATCTTCTTCTCACTCTTTATTTTGCCTGACTGACTGATCTGATCTATTTATGTTGGTGTACAGGGTGTCCCATCAATGTTGGTGGACACTTCAAATTTCTCTGCCCCTGATAGAGTTTTTGAAAAATAAACCCTGTATAAAAAATTCCATGGACATTATTAGGGTGATTAGGACATTTACCCTTGGATATTTCTTTTTTAAAAAACTCCATCAGTTGGCGAGTAATTTGAGGTGTCCAACTTTGGTGGGACACCCTGTAGAGATATAGTGCATTGGTAGTTGAGTGGTTAAAATTCTAAAACTCAATTACACAAAGTTAACATCAAATGTCATAAGCTTAATATTCCGGTAAGTATCTTTGGAACAAAATTACATCGCGTTGAAATTTTATCGACAGAGTTGTATAATTATTACCTATCTGCAGTGTGTATGATAAAGTTAATTGACTTCGCACCAGGCTCGGGTGTTATGGCATAAGACGGCAGTTATGCGGAGCTAGAGGCCATGTTAGTTGTGACGTAGCTTGTATTGAGACTGTAAAGGTGAGCTTTGCAGCTTTATTTCTACACCGCTTCGGGGGAATACGTTTGCTACTACGTATGATAGTACGGAGTTATACGATACTCACCTATATGGCCTATAGCTTATAGGTTGTATCTATTATATCAACGTCAGAATTAGAGTAATTTTTTAAAGAACTTTAACTGACCGTTTGAAATCCATGACTCCGTTGCGTATTATTAATGGTTTAGCTGACCTTTTAACTTGAATAATTCACGGGATCGAATTCCTTGCATAGTTAAAAAAAAAGGTAAGTGGCTTTAAATGAACATATTTCTGATTCTCGGTAAAGGCGGCACTCTGTGAAAATAGATATTCCAGAGGTCGCGGGTTCAAAACCCAGCTGGGACATGACAAGTTATCCTCCCATTTGGGATTTTCACCACATAATAATACGTCTTGGGCTTACTGCTGGAATAATGGGACTTAAAAGTCCTTATCGGGCAGTATAAATAAGGCGATATCATTATTATTATATTGATTAAAATAAACAATTTATGATCAAGTATTTAAGCTTTTTCACAATGAAATTACTTTGTAATTACTTACTATAAAGTACGAATGTAAATAATATAGTCTTTTTTATACCTAAAAGTAACTACTATTAAGAATCTTGTCTAGACAATCTAGACATGTCCAATAATTGTCCATGAATATAAAAGTCACCCAATGATATTAATACATGTAGTTTGTATCTCTTTGATAACAAAACTTACAGAAATAATAATCTTCTCAATAATAATTTACAGTTCTTAGCCTCCTGTTATATATCTCGCTAGAAAAACTAATCTAAATATTCTATAAAATTCTCTAGATATTCTCAAGAAGCGAAAACGCGCGACCTACATGCCGAGATCTATATTGGGAAAACTAATGATAGCCATCAGTTGTAAACACATTGTATGCCCTTAACCCTAGCACTCCCAAGCTTTGTTAGGTAACAAATACTCCCAAGGGGGGGGCACAAAGTACCCACATAGAAAAATAAAGAAAAATCTTGATTTATTTAAAAGTTTCAATTGTTTCTCTTTATTTATGAATAATGAAAAAATAAAATCAGGTTTTTACACTTCTCTTTTACTAATTTCTTAATTTGAGGCCAATTTAACGGCTTTTCCTAATTTATCAATTCTGAACAAATGAAATCAGGTTTTTACACTTCTTATTTACTTATTTCTAAACTTTGAGTAAATTTCTCTGTAGTAAGTAAATTGTTTGAGCCGACCTCCGTGGTCTAGTGGTTAGCATGCTTGACTACTGACTCGTAGGTTGCGGGTTCGAATCCCGGCCGGAGCGGAATTGCGGGTTCGAATCCCGGCCGGAGCGATTTGGTCGGACAATTCTGACAAACATTGAAAAAACTCACGTTGTCGTTTGAAAAAAAAACTACACTAGAATATGAAAAACAATATTTCTGACAATTACATGAAATTTCAGCCAAATTGGTACTGTATTATCAAAGTTACGAGCATTTTTTCTAGGTGTGGGTACTTTGTGCCCCCCCCTTGGGAGTGCTAGGGTTAAGATCTAGCCAGGCTCCTATCCGCACCGAAGAAAACCTTCGAATTCACCACTCTACAACGCCTTGAGCTGATCTGTCGGATAATTATAAAATCAATCCACAATATTATAATATTCTGCTCTGAATCTGAGAGCTAAGTCTGTTCTCTGGATTTGAGAATGCTTATAAGTCTTATAACTTAAAACTAACTACGAGTAACTCGGTAAGCACTGAGAACCAACAAGATTAGATATTTTATTATTTAAATATCTCTTTGGCCTTTTTTGTTCTCTGAGTACCACTAAAAGATAAATAAAAAAATCGTTGAAACAGCGGAATTTCTATCTGAAGTTTGATAGTTTGAATCCAGGACATTGGAAAGTTTTATAGCCTCGTTGAGGTTCCCAAAGCACAGATAAATATGTACATTATTTGGCACATCTACTTATGCTATAACCTGGCATGGGGATCTAGACCCTGCGGCGGCATTAGTCATGTGGAATTTCAGACGATAAAAAACAAAACAACAATTTTGCATTGCAATTAATTCTACAGGTTGTAGTATTTTTATTAAAAAATAAATACAAATATTATTATTATTACTATCAAGCTCGCCGGTAGGCGAGCGCTCGTCAAGTAGCGCCAGCCCACCGGCCTATATTAACACGAAACAGAGTTTATATGTATTTTGTTTTATTGTTTTCGCCCACTTCCCGCTAACTTTTATCAATTTTTATTTCAAATTCGTAATGAGACGCGAAAATAAATTGTGTTTCACGAAAGCGCGAGATTCCTACGTACAGTTAAAGTCGTTTTCTGGCCACGCCGAAAATCTTGAATTTCATGAAAATATTCATACAGGTTTTTTTTTTCTTCAGACCAATTTTCTGTCAAAGGTACAGCAATGTGTGCTTGTCGTGGAAAGACGTGAGCTACGTTTTTGGATAGGGAATTTTTATTTCTGCATACCTTTTATAGTTTCAAGTATTTATTTTTTATAGGATAGGAGATATAGCCTTCTAAAATAAAACCGGAAAGTTGCACAGAGCCGCCCCTGGTTATCTTGGAGCTGCGATTCTAGTATTTTTCGAAAGACCTTATCATAGGAAAAAATATAAAAATATAACCAAAGTATTACACTGGACCAATCTTGAGTTATAGCCTTTGAAAGGAATACTTATTATGGAGCCCAGAGCCGTCTATTGTTATCCTAGAGATGTATTTCTGGTGTTTTTAGAAAGGTCTAGTCAAAGGGAATGAGATCACTTAATTTCAGATGGTTGAAACAAGTAGAAAAGTCTTTAAAGCCCTCTAAAGGAATATCTATAATGAATCCTGGAGCCACGCCTAGTTATCCCAAGTTGATGACTGAAGGTTCTTTCTAAAGATCTAATTACGCAGAATTATACTACGATGTAAATAAAATTTTAGAAAAATCAGCGACAGTGTGAGACATAAAAAGAAAAAACTGAATTTAGATTTATGAGAGTAACAAAAAATCTTCGCCTCACATATAACTTAAAATATGGGTGGGATACAATCGTGTTTGCTTCATCCAAGCTGCCAGCAGACCGTTTAGTCAGAACGGGAATAATAACGTTTTATAACTTCATTAAAAGATTTCTACATCAAGAGGTAAACTAGGTCTATATTATGAGAAGTGTATAAAATATTGGCCAGTTAGAGGAAAAATATTGATTAATGTAGATCAAAACAATGATAAATTATAATAAAATATTATGTATTGAGCAGTCTCTGTGGTCGTCGACTGGTGTAGGTAAAACACAAAGTTTTGCAAGGTGACCTGGGTTCGAATCCCGGCTAGGTAGAATTTTTTTTTACTCTGTACTTTGGATGTCCGGTTTTCTCGTGAGAGAAAAAAAAACAGTAGTTGGTAGTTTCAGTCAACCTCCTATGACTGTTTAATTTCGAACGAAGTGAGTATGGTACTCGATCAACATTGATTTGTCACATGTCACAATCTAATTATTTATCTACCTATGTATGTAACATGATATAAGTTGCTTTTTTTGTCCAATGCTTGCTTATTAATTTATAATTATTAAATGTATAATTATCTAGTATAATTTCTCACTTCTTCTGTTTATATTTACCTACTGATTATGCTGAATTGACACCATGTTTAGTAACTCGAAGTTAGGCAAATATGTGGGTCAACATTTCTTAGAGCCATAGTAAGAGTCACTTTCATTTCCCTCTTTATTTTACCAAGATCGAATTTCCATCTTCCTACCATGTACACAGGTACATAATATAAATAAAATTGTATTGCAAACAAAACCACGAAACAGAGTTGTCCGTTTTTTAACGAGTTCATAACTAATTTTTCAATACAAAGTTAAAACACTAGTTTATTATTAATGAATTGTTGTTAATGGATTTTAAGATTAAATAGGTATCTTTTTTCTTCATTATTATATACTGTTTGAAGTTCCACAACAGAAGCACCAATTATCACACCAACCTCATTTAAAACGATTGTGATCAGTTATTGCATTTGGTTTTAACGTCCTGATTTGAACTAGTCAGGACGGGGGGTTTTACCCTCCATTTGCTGGGAATCGTTCCAGCTACCTACCTACATTTACCTCACCCAGCCTGGGTAGGGCTGTGATTCCAGACTCACGTGGTTAGAGGGGAAAAAAATATTAGAAAAGTCTGCAACAACCGGGAATCGAACTCGGACGGTTTAGGGAAATGTACATTATGTAATTCAGTTTTTTAAAATAGGAGGTGGAGCTTCTAATCTATTGATACACTTGAAACTAAAACACCCAACAAATTTTGTGAACCGAGATTCATCTCCTGTAAACGTTCTGAATGCAAAATAATTGTGAGATTTAGATAGTGTACTGAATAATGAAAGAACCAGTGCTTTTGTACTTGGTTCTTGAGTGATTACTCAAATCCATTATTCCATTTACATCCGCTCTCATAACCTCAAAAACCAAGTACAAAAGTAATTGGATAAATACTCGGTACTTTTAAGTAATCGATTACTGAAGTACCAGTTCTATGAAATACTCGATATCACCCATCTCTAATTATTGCCAAAAATACTGAAAAGGGATACTTTTCTGTTAGTGAACCTCGGCAGTGGGTTTCAAAATTTGAAAAGATCAACAAAATTGCTGAGCGCTCTAGTGTCACTCAAATAAGGAATACACCTGTTATCTCAATATTTCTCCTCTCTTCAGCATGTACTATGAAATATTCTTTTAGCATCTTTTCAAGGTTTTTTTTCTATCTTTTTTTTCCTTGCAATTGTAATTATTTACAGAATAGTAAAACAAGGTAGTGTCACCTCACTACTCGTACTTCAATATAAATTACCCAAAATTTTATATGATAGTCTTATAATATTACTGCGTATCGCAACATCCTTAAATGAAAAGTCTTTTTTCTTTTATCTGTTGATTGTTGATTAGTTTTTATTTCATCTAGGTATCAAAGGAAAATCAATTAAATCAAAAAGTAGTGATATCCCCCAAAAAACACTCCGTGTACAAATAGTCGTCAAGTGTTGGAATGATTAAAAAGAACTGATATCAAAAACGTCAATTTTCTATGTTTGAAGGAATTATTTTTCACGTAATTAGTCTCTTGATAATTCAACCAAAATAATAGCCTCACAACAACAATTCACCTTTGAGCAAACTTCGATTTGGTATTTTGAGAATTTAACCAAAAAATAGCCACACAACAAAACAATGCTCTTGTAAGAACAATGTTGCATAATTACAGAACCATTGTTCTTACAAGAGCATTGTTTTGTTGTGTGGCTATTTTTTGGTTAAATTCTCAAAATACCAAATCGAAGTTTGCTCAAAGGTGAATTGTTGTTGTGAGGCTATTATTTTGGTTGAATTATCAAGAGACTAATTACGTGAAAAATAATTCCTTCAAACATAGAAAATTGACGTTTTTGATATCAGTTCTTTTTAATCATTCCAACACTTGACGACTATTTGTACACGGAGTGTTTTTTGGGGGATTACTAATTCTACAGGTATACCTATTAGCCAGATTTGATCATTATCTATTTATCTTGTATTATTTTCCATAAATTCTGTTGTAAATCTCGGTCCTTACTGTCACATCTTTAAGATCCCTGATAGATTATATATTATAAACTAATTAATTATTTAAACCCCCCTGGTCATAATCATCATAGGTCTTCAGTTTCTGATAACGATCGAAATACACTGGAGTCTTCTCCGCCTAATTGATCACTTGTATTGTATAATTATTATTATTATTTTTATAGTAGGTATTCTAATAATTTAGTTTGCCCGTGGCAGAACAACTGACAATTATCATCATAGACCCATCTTTCTTGTGTTGACCAAGGCGATTCGAAAACGGTAATTTCAAAAGCACATTTTGATGTAACGTGAATCTAATGGGTACAAAACACATAATTATGGTTTCGTGATCCAAAAATAATAGGTTTTAAGTATCTGTTGTTTGATATTTTTAGAGGAAGTTTTGAAAAGATTCAAACAATTGTTTGAAAAGATTAATAATTTAATAGGAGAAAGTACCTATTCAAGTTTAAGAGGCAACTTCATTGAGCTGGAAACAGCTAGTAGCATCAACAGGGCAAGAGTTCGAATTTGAGTGATCACCCACCAAGTCCTGACCTTACTGGACGTTGCTCAATTTGAACATAACGTGCCATCGAGGCTTTGCTGGAGCCTCACATTAATTTATGTATAAGGAACTAATTCTTTTTGTTTAAATTTAGATTTATTAGAGTGTGCAAAAATACAAACCAATTCTTGAAAATCTCACTATGATTTATTTATTTATTTATAGCATGACTTTTTTTTAAAAATCTTATGATCTGATAAGATTTTTTCTAAAAATTGGGATTTGAGAATACTCATGCCTTCAGCATTGATTTGACAAATAAGTAATATAGGATCAATATTTCTTGAAGTATCTCACTATGAGATTTGAACCGACTCATTATGTATTTTTTTTTTGGCATTGGTAAGCCATTTCATACAGCCAATTCTCTCATTATGTATAATACGAGTAATGTATGTGTCTTCTTCGTCATTGTCATAGCAACTATTAGTACTGCCTGTAAACATACAGGCTCTATCTCCGACACTAAAACCAATTAACCAAACGACAGGGCAGGCATCGAACTCATGGCAGAACGGTTCTCGTCCTCTTGCTGTTTTGCTGATGGGTGACCTTGAACAAATCAGCTACCGCGCTCGAGAACATTAATCCGTTGCGATTCTTCAGGGAACCAAAATCCTCAGGAATGACCTTGAGAAGTAGAGTTTGGTCAGTTTGGTACACCAGAGAAGTGTAGATTTTAAAAATCGAGAAATGGCGGCTTGGAAAAAGTGAAATAAAATCAACTTCTTCTTTTTTTCTCAAGTAACAAGTAACCTTTTTTTTAAGTAACCTGTTTGGGAGTTTTTAGCAAGAAATTTAGTGTTAACACTTAAGGCATTACTATTAGTATGTATTCATAGGTTTGTAGTATGCATTCCCTATGAATAAAATTAATTTTATAGAAATTTTGCAGGTACATATGTATCGGTATTGTATTAAATTACAAATAAATACCTATTACTTCTAGTCTTTTACAAACACAGATAGTTGCTTTCTGAGAAATAGATGAAGAAGAGGTAGGAAAAACAAAACAAATGAGCTACTGTCACACCATCAGAAATGGGTTAATACAAAATTAGCATGTTGCACAATGCACACTTCAACCTTGAACAATAATTAACTATTGAGTCACCAGATGGTAGGAGAGGGTTGAAGAAATATAACAGCCGAAGAGAGACTAGTGCTTTTAGTTCAGAAATAACACTTGATTCTATCTCATCCAACTAAACAGTCAATACTTCAATTTTTCAAAAAAACCTCCGGATCAGGTTTTGAAAACGCAGTCTTCGTGACAAGCGGCACTAACTTCTTGATTACAGGGGTCGGCACTTCTCCTGTTATACGGACATGCACCGACTCGTATTCATGAAAGTGTAATCTGTGATGTAAACAAAATTCACCTCTGCACTTTTGCTGCATCAAAAGTTTCTGCTTAGCTCCGGGCTATTAGGTACAAGGTACAAACACTACCTGTCTTCCTTTGCACCTTCCTGATGGAGATGTCTTCAGGAGGATGGAGACTCTGTGAAGGATGATTAGATGCAGAAGACGAGGGTGCATCAGAATGGAGTCTATGCAAATTTAGTAGCCTTACAGATAAAATGCAGTCTTGAGATACAAATGGATGATCCTATGCAAATTTCATTTGCTGTTATGCAAGTTTTGTATTTCCTTTGTTGATTTCCGCCGTTGCTAGGAATTCAAATTTTACTATGTGCGACAGAATAACTTTGCTTTTGATTACCGGCGTTGTTTTCTTCTGTCCATTCTCTGCAAACAAATCATCACCCCTCCAGAACCAATTTCGAAAATAGGGAGAATAAGTTATGTAATCAGAAGCAATTGCCTTGCAGCTTGTAAAATGGTCGAGGTACTTTCAAAATTCAGTGAATTCCTAAATTATAATGAGAGAAACAATGTCGAATCCATTGTTTATAATAGAAAATAACTATCAGGGCAGAAGTTCAATACGTTCATATTAACAGGGCAGTTGAGCGGAAACTTGAAAAGACGCATCACCTGTGGAACATCACCTGTGAATGAAGACCGAGTTACTTCTTCTGTTCATGACGCTTGAGCTGAATACAAGGCATGGTGCTACTAGGTACGTAAAAAAAGCCCCGATAATCATTTCAGAAGCATGAAAGAAGATATTAGTTATCTTTGTAGGAGTTACTGCCATGGTTTTTCTGTAGGATATTAGGATGCAGAGTGCCAAAGGCATTATCACCACCCTTGATCATGCTTTGTTTACTAATACATTATTATACCTTTTCACTCTACCTATATAAAAAATGTAAATAAAGTTTGATCAAAATTGTTTGATAATAATAATAGTGCTGTTGACTCCGAAACAGAAGTTACGTCTTCAAGTTCTATACCTTCATCCGTTTTGTGTGTTGCTTGGCACAAAACAATTGAAAATATGTTTTACCTAAAAAATTGTTTCCTCGAGTAGGAAAGTAAGTGACTATCTCCTGATGTTGACATGAATGGCACACTACACTGGGGTATCTACTCAAGAGGTTCTTCCCACAGAGTGAAAGTGGCTGGGAAATCAATGGAAAACCAGCACCTACTGTCAAGTATGCAAATACTTTATCCTTGTAGGCTGTCATAACGCCAATTCCTTCCAGTTAGCAGACTACCAATCTTAATTGGACGTCTAAAAAAATATACTTAGACTAGTAAGTTTTGCTAGTAAATTTATGTTGGATCTAAAATTTAAAAAAAGAATGCCTCCTACGAGAATTTTATTATCTCGCTTATTTCGAGTTCTTGTGCATTCAATACGACAAACCTTTCTTGTTTTTACTATTCTTTTAGTCTTAAAGAAATATATTTTCATCCATAGAGAATTTTTTTTATATCCTCATAGGTATTTACGTATGGATAATGAACCATTCAGATAGGTCAAACACTTATTAGTTATTTATTTTGCGCTTGGTATTTAGCGTTTTCAACATGGCGTTTTATTTGTATCTTGTCTGGTTTCGTCCGTCTCAGATATCTTTGATTTGATGGACATGAAATTGGAAGTGGTGGCTCTTAAGTCCCGAATGACTTCTTTACCATCTATTATTCAAGTGGTAAACTATAAATAGTTCATGTACATTGAGATGACTCAGCCATTCTACATTAGAGTATTTTCACCAACATCGCTCATTGTAAAACATATTCCATGACTCTGTCACCGTGCATTTATTCTTTGGTCCTTAGTATGAATAAGTGAGTACCATCTATTATTTGTAAATATTTGAATTTTTTTATTAAGTTCTACTAAAAACGTAGTTATAACACTGATATTTGTTCTTAGATTAAGTCCTTGAAATAAACAACAAGACTGACGAGAAGTCCATAATTTCATACTATAAATATTAATAATTGTCATTAAAATGCCTCAGATTGTAACGAAGAAACATTGATAAATCCTTCTTAGAAGAGAATGTACAAGTAAAGCATAATTTATTCCTCTGCAATGAATCATGTTCTCAGATTTGTATCGGTAACTTTATGAACAAGTTTTCCTTCAGAAATGAAAATTCTTGAAATCTTATAAAAGAGTAAAAAGCACAGAAAAAGAAGAGAAAAAATATGAATCAGAAAAAAATGTGAAGCTGGTCAGTTCTGGTCTTCCAGTGAAGAGGTTGATGGTTCAGTCTGATGCGTGGCTAATTATTAGTCATAGTATAAATGAGCGGAAATAATGCGCGTCTACAATTCGTAATTAAAAGAAGAAGAGGAAGAAGATGGCTACAGAGAAGAAAGGGAAAGAAATTTCGCTACCTGGATGCAGCAGAATGATTCCTTTTTTTTAGCAAGTAGATTTACAGGACCGCGACGCCCAATTTTTTTTTATTATAGTATTATTCACATTGATGTATTATTCAACAACATCAGCAATGATGGTAAAATCCCAATTGAGAGCGACTTTAACTCAAATAAGAACACGTTCAAAACTTCAACAAAATGTCAGGGTTTGAAATGATAGCTCTCATTGAGGAGACTAGAGATGGTATTATTGTATACTAGCGGGCTGTCGCCCGCTTTGCGGGCCGAGGCATGGCCGTGAAAGCAAAAAATCCTTTTTCGTCAATCGCAGGTGTTGTAGTGGGAATTTCGAAAAATCCCGTCTTATTGCACATCTAGACTATAAGACAAAGCTACCTACCAAATTTCAGCTTCCTAGGACTTACGGTTTGGGCTGTAGAGCGATGATCAGTCAGTCAGTGGTCAGTCAGTGACTTTGACATTTATATATTAAGATGAACACATCTACTTCAAGAACGTGAGTAACTTTTTCATATTTAATGTCATCTACAGTAGACCACTTCTGACTACATTGACCACATTCTACTATTAACATAGCTAAATCCATTCTTACTATAATATGGATTAGGTTCTATTTGTAAAAACACACTTTCATCTCATAGAACAATACAAACAAAAACTATTAAGCTAATGGATCTCCTGATTTGGAACGGGTCCTAATGGTTCTATCAAAAGTCTCGGCAATATCCTGATTCCTCATGTCGCCCAATAAGGGGTTTTCCACTTACAATTTATTAGCTGTGTCTTATGTCTGGCGTTAGGTAAGAGGCAAAACATTTATAGGCAAACTGTTTCACTTAGATTAAGAGGAAGCAGATACCAAGCTAAAAGTTTCAACATGGAAGATGGAGCCGGGGTGCATTACCATGAATTTTAAAACTACATAATTATGTTATTTTACTTCCGAGAAATTTCTAATATTAGAAATCGGAAGTATTGTGTTCGTTTTTGTAAAAAAAAATATTTTTTTGCTCCGATTTCAATTTTTTTCATATTTCTGGACGTTTCATAACCTACTGAGTAAATTTGGTTTTGTGTCCGTCTGTCGGTCTGTCGGTCTGTCGGTCCGTCGATCTGTTAAAATGATTCCTTGTAACGCGCAAATCTCGGAAACTACTCGACCGATTTTAATGAAATTTTGCACACAACTAGGAGACATTCTGTAGATGGTCCCATTTTAAATTCATTGAATTCATACTAGCGGTTCTGGGTGAAAGAGACCATGCGCCTGACCACTAACTTTTTACTTAAACGCTTATATCTCGTGAACGGTACACCCGATTTCGATGAAATTTTGTAAGAATATGCATATTATTGTTTTACATAGGTAATTTATATTTATTTTCAAAATAATTATAATTTAACTCTGATATTTAAGAAATTTCGAAATTTTTGACAAAAAAGTAAAAAAATAAGGACCACGACTTGCCGATACAGAATGTTTTGTGGAATCTAGAATGTAGAAAAAACGATATTCTACCATATAAAACAAATTTGAAGAAAATCGGTTGAGCTGTTTTGGAGATACAAGAAATTTTCTATAAAATCTCAAAATTGGCACGTGTTTACAATGTGAAGCAATCACGAGGAAGTTTTGTGTCCATAATTGGCAGTGTTTTTAATGTTATAATACTTTAATATACAAAATATATTGTTGTTTTTTACCTGACTATAATTAATAATAATAATAAAAAAACATTTATTACACTTGGTATTTTCCAGTTCAGTTTAACTTTTACTCATATTAAGGATGCATGAGCCCAATCCTGCTAGAGCTTTGGTAGAAGCTGAAACTTGATATAATACCAGGATTCTGTAGAATGAAACAAGCACAAAAAATAAAATGAAAAAATAATAATAACCAGAATGAAAATAAAAGGAAAGATGTGATAGAAAAGTACCTACAATACCTTTGAACATACTCGTACATACATATATCTCCTGAGAAGTTCAATAGTACTTAATGGAGATGAAATATTGGAGTTCAAATATATGTGAAAATATCATAAAAATACTCAATATTATTATATTACTTAGATTGATGTGAACGGTAGAATATTCTTATATCTAATTAAACATTCTCCAAGTGTTATAGTTTTAGTCTTTAGGTCAGTTTCTCTTTTTACCGTCTGTCGCTGAATAATGATCCTTATTATTATTGATTCGTGCATGATTGATCTATAGGAGCTACTGTTGCATCGGGCTAAAGTAGCAAAGGTGATGGTTGGATGAATATGTCATCTGACCAGCCGACCTCAGTAACCTCATTCACTCTACTGTAAAGGCAATAGACTTGTTATCTGGAGGTCAGCGGTTCTACTCCCGATCAGAGTACGTTTTCGTAAAACTTAATAAAATAATTAAGATTTAATTGGCCCTTGCGGCCACTTTTTGCGGCCTTGCGTCCGCAGGCGGCGGCCGATATCAACGAAAAGTTTCGTGGTTCGTGTGGTATAATATATTATAAGATCTACTTTCATGCCAATCAAGTTTCTAGCTCTTACCATTCTCGAGATATCATGTTCACACCAATGGCCGAAAACAACTTTTTTGGTATCCTGAGGCTATGATTCGTCCAGAAATGTGAAAAGCTGGGTACTTCAAATCTGGACGAATAAAATACATTCCTTGTTAAAGGATAAGGAAAATAAACAGGAGGTTCGTCTCAACTTAAAACTTTAAAAAGTTGGTATATAATTATTTTCGATTCCTATCAAATCTTCTCTGCCATTTACTCCACCATTTTTTGAACTCATCACAAATTAATGTCAGATTAGAATAATCTGACATCGAACTTGTTTTTCCAGGAACAAAGCTCTTTTCAAACGTTTCTCATCGTATTACTCATACCTACTGGAGTATGGATATTAGGGTCTTCGAAGAAATAAGTTGAAGAAATCTTCGAAGAAAAATAAGAAGATTAAACTTGAAGTCTGCCACCCTTTTTCCAGCAGAATAAGATATGTATGTGCATTGCACATAAAGTTGTTTTTCTAAACATAAAGTTGTTTTTCTGAACAACAGGTGGTCTCATCAGATAAGTTTGCATTTGGCACGCCTGGGTGATATTCCCAGCGAAATTAAAACCACCTCGCATTATCCAAATCCACGCAGCGTTAAGACAATCAGAAGTTCAGCAATGTTTGAGCAACATGTTAAGAGTTGACCCTCAACTTTTCGGTCCAAACAACACCACGCTATCTTGCGTCCTACATTACTATGCATTCTCCAAGATAAACAAACAGAATACAAATTCAACAGGGGTTTATTGTTTTAAGAATGTAGATCTTAACACAGCTGAGTGTCTGATTCATATTAGGTAGGTACCTACTTATTTTATTCTAATAAGAAATTTTGTTGAAAACTATGGCTTCAAATATTTACCTAAAAGCTAAAAGTACACAACCTAGAACCTAAAAAGTATTTTTGAAAATACAAAAACAATTTCAATTTTTTAATTTTAAAGTAATAAAACCAATAGGATTCACTTAAATGTACATAATAATTATGAGTGAATAATGATTCCTAACATGAGTCAGTACCTAGTCTTCTCTAATGACATCATAACGAAATATGAAGTTCAACTTTAGGATGTATTAAAAATGATCCATTCATTTCACTTTTTAATGAAAATTGTAGAAGCCTATTTCTAGTTTTACGTTTTGTTTAAAACTACTGACACACTATAATTCCATTGGTTGCTTTGGCACATCCACTAAGAGTATATTAGATCTCTACTACTTTTATGAAACAGAAAATGCGCTCTGCATCTGACCTCCACAGTATTTATTTTCACTGTTTTTCTATAATCCCAATTTTTAAATAATTTTATTATAGTTAGAACTTCATCCTTAAAACTGCTACTAAACAATGCAGCATGTGAGTTGAATCTCAAATTTCAGCAATGCCTTTTACCTACCTCTATTCAAACAATCAAATAACTGTTTTATTATTTTTTTTTTTCCAGAACTACAAATTACCTACATTACAAAACTCCATATTCCAGTTACAAAAATTACAAATCCCCATGGCTACATAAAATAACTCCATACTGAAAATCAAGATAAATTAAAATAAACTTGCTCTAATAATAGAAAACCACTAGCCGTTTGCCCGTGCTTTGCAACGGGACTAAATTTCAAATTTACTAAGGCATGGCCGTACTGCTGGACAGCAATGCCTTTTTGAACATTTTATAATTTTTCTGGACAAAGCGATAATGGTTTTGGGGGGGTCAATTCTGAGACATTTTTCGCTATCTCTTACCGTTTTGGCTAAACAACTCCGGACAAACAAACAAACAAACATAGGTAGGTAGGTAGGTAGGTAGGTAGGTAGTCCTTTTTTCTGTTTTATATATAGAGATACTCTTGAAACAGAGACTACCGACCAAAGGATCTTTATCTTTTCTAATGTTTTATTTAATTTGATCATTGTGAAAGTTAGCTAAAATTCAAACAATAAATTGGTATAACTCATCTAGTAATTAACTGTCTAATTTTATTGCTTCGAGTGGCACTAGGCAATCAAGCGTAGAGTAATTAAGCCTAGAATGGTTTGGATTAATGAGTTCTCTTGAGTGGGTAATTAAATAAGAGAACACTTGGGCCAGACCAACTCTCCGTCAACATTTTAAGCCTTTAAGTTGAGATTTCTAATGTGCTTCATGTTTGTGCGAATTAAAGCTTTTATAATATCTTTTGTAGTTTGATTTATTTTCAACACTAAAATATTAATACAGAAAGTTAGAATTTTCACTGCAAAAAGAGGTTAAAACCTTGTTATGATATCCTGACTTTAATTTTAAATCGCGTCATTGCACGTGGAAGAAGTAAAGACTGAGCGTCCATTCAATTACCACACCACCGTGAGATGTCACTTTCTCGCGGAAATAGGTATAAATAAATCTTCTCTTATTGTACCTAGTTCATTAGTGTTATAACATAATATTATGCATGTAGCTGGTGAGAAGTGGCATACATAACAGTACCTACAATTGATTGATGTTTACACTGTATTAATTATTTATTAGTACCTGTGATTAATTATCATGTAAAACACTTCTTAATTCTATTAGTTACCGACCTCAGTAGCTTGATTTATAAGGCGTTAAAGGTGGTTCGTTAAATTTTAGTAAGGCGTGTTGGAGTGATTCTCTTGTGTGATCATTTCAAATATTACAACATTCTTTAACTGACGTTATCGATATTTTTTTTTATTATTACAGATATTTCTGCCATTTGCAATCCAGAGGGCAAAGTACTCAGAATACTTGAGCAATTTCCTCTCTGGATTACAAGTGACATTTTTTGGAAAAGTTATGCTCGTGCCTTTGGTTCTCCTGTATGTTGTTTACAAATGTTTTTTTTTTTTTTTTTTTTTTTTTTTTTTTTTTTTTTACCAACTTCAGTAGCTTGATCTCTAAGGCGGCGGACTTGTAACCTGGAGGTCGGTGGTTCAATTCCCAGTTTCAGCGTAGATTTAGCAAAGCAAGTTTGAGTAGTTGTGATATCACGTGATTAACACAATTATGGTAACTTAATTGGATTAGTTTCTCAGTTTTGCTCTAAACACTGTTTGTTGATCATCCTGGAACATTCATCGGAAATTGTAATGGAACTGCTTTGAACTGTAATAAGGTTAAAGTTTTACACCTGTAAAATTCACTCTCCATATCAAAAGCTTTGTCGACGTCAGGGGTTAGTCTATGAGCTTTCAAGAGAAAGTTCAGAACTTTCCGTATCCATCGCACTTGCAATATCATCTAATTACTGTGAAATCACATTAGTTTCTTGTGTTTTACACTCCACATGGGGTTTGGATTTAAAATATGTACGAGTACAAAGCTCATTATAATTATGTGTGAATCCAATACCATAATACAAGAATAATTATTATTAAAAAATTAAGTACTTCAGACTAATTACAAATCTATGTAACTAATGGGACTTTCCATTCTTAGCCGAAAGTGTACATAATCATGACTGAATGTAATAAGAACAAAAAAAAGTCAGTTTTTTATTATTAACAAATGTATACCTATAAAATTTTGTATCGGTAAGTTGAAGACTTTATTTTTATACTTTTTGGTCAATTTTTGGATTTTCTAACTGAGCCCAAGCATAATTTATTTAATAAAAAATACAAATGTACTATGTAAAACGTTAATACGCATCATCATTCAAAGTTTCGCCAAAAAATGGTGTACGGTTCAACAGATATAATTTTAAAAGTATAAAATCAGGCGCTCGTATTCTATTCACGTAGTCTGTCCCGGTAGCTCAGTGGTAAAGGCGTCACTCTGTGAATCCATAGATACCAGAGGTCGTGGGTTCTAAGCCCAGCCGGGACATGACAAGCTATCCTCTCATTTGGGATTTTTACCACATAATAATATGTCTTGGGCTTACTGCTGGAATATTGATACTTGAAAAGTCTTTATCGGGCAGTATAAATAAGGCGATATTATTATTATAGTGTTTACACTAATTCAGATAATGTGTCTTCGGGAGTCCTTATTCTCATGCACCGTAGACCACTTACCCGTCTGTTTGTATTTGAACTAAAATAAGTAGATAATACGAATAAAATACTCTGACCTAATCTAGACGGACCATTGGTTTATATCGCCACAATTATTTGCAGTATTACTGATGCTTACTGGGTGACTCAAGAAATTGGTATCCTCATTTCCTTACTCATGATTCTAGTTTTACTTCTGAGAATATCAAATGCTCGGTATCGGAAGTAAAAAAAAAAAAAAGAAACAAGTTGTGTAACGACGTAGGTGACGAGGGGGCTATACAATCACATTTGCAGCACTAGTATTAGACATCGGACAAAAGCTGACGGATTTCGACTGGATATTGACACATTTAAAGATATTAAACAAGCGTTTGATGTGGTCTAGCGCGGCGCGGTTAGAATGCCTCAGGGCGCGTCTATTTGCCCTTCTTAGCCTTGATCTTCCTCATGTAGAACTCCAGCTCCTTGCCTTCTAGGATGTAGCCATCCACGCGACCACACTGTCCGGGTCTGCTCGCCACGCAAGCTAGGATACGACCGGTCTGGAATTGCTCCTCGATGGGCTGCTCCACCTTGGCGTGCTTCTGTCTGGACTTGTACTTCTTCACCACCTTCTTGGATCTCTTCTTGTTCAGGACGGCCTCTTCAGCCTCCGTCAGTTTGCCTGTCTTCCTGCGTCCGATGGGGATGGCGTAGTACGTCTCGTACCACTGGCGGAATGGAGTGGCGTCAATCACCACGATGGCGTTCTTCACCAGGGTCTTGGTTCGCACCAGCTCGTTGTTGCTGGCGTTGTACACCACATCGATGATACGCGTCTTCCTGGTGCAGCATTCAGATCCCCATGAGAAATTGCCAGTGTCAATGCGGAGAGCTCTGTACTTCTTGTTACCTCCTCGGGTACGTACAGTGTGTATTCTTTTAGGTCCAAGCCTGGTATTTGCTGCTGGACGTCCTAACTCAAACTTCCTCTTCTTTCTGATGGGCTTTCTTTTGCCTCCTGTGGCACGTCTTTTATGCCAATGATCCCGGGAAATACCCATTTTGAATGAACCCCGCACTCGACGAAACTAGAAGAACTGATGAACATAACTTTGAAAGGCCAAGTCAATATAAAATTTCTAGTTGACAGTGGGGCTTCTGTCAATATTTTGGATATTGATTCGTGGCGTTACCTTAAACGCAAGAATCCTTCTCTGTATTATGAAGAAACAGGAAAAAAGCTATTTGCCTATGGCAGTAATACACCTTTACCCATAGTAGGTAAACTAGAGTGTGACGTTTCCATTTCAAATGGGACAAAGCTTAAAAATGTGAAATTCTTCATCTGTCAAGGCAATGGTGTGCCCTTGTTGAGTGGTGAGACGGCGAAAAAACTTGGCATTTTGAAAATAGGCATACCTATTAATTCAGTTGAAGGTAAGTCACAACCCTTGGAAGCCACTCCTAAGGCAATGAGTCTAGAAGAAATTCGAGAACATTCACAGCGAGACCCGAGGATGTTTTCACTGAAACAAGCCATACAATGTGACAGATGGCCTGTAGAGTTAAGGAAATTTGAATTAATCAAGACAGAGCTGTGTATAAGGGATGACGTGATATTAAGAGGAAATAGGATTTTCATCCCTCCATCACTCAGGAAGCACACGCTATCCCTAGCTCACAAAGGGCATCCTGGTATTGTGAAGATGAAGCAAAAGTTGAGAACCAAAGTGTGGTGGCATAATATGGAAAAAGACTGCGAGAGTTATTGTAAGTGTTGTCATGAATGTCAGGTGGCAGGAAACCCCAGCTCTCCTGAGCCCATGAAAATTGTTTGTATGCCTGAATCACCATGGAGTACTATTGCTGTTGATTTCCTCGGTCCACTCCACAATGGAAAGACGCCAGATTTTCTCATGTTTGCGAGAGAATTCCAAGACAAACTCCCATCAGTAGAGTCAGCATACAATGTGGAACCTGTGGCACTCGACAGAGATTTTCAACACAAAATGAAAAACAAGCAGTACTATGATAAACATCATCACGCGAAAGAGAGTGACATTAAAGTGGGAGATACAGTATTGCTGCAGCAAAACAATACCAACAAACTCTGCAGTAGATATGATCCGGAGCCTTACTTAGTCATCGCAAGGAATGGAACTAGTGTAACTGTGCGTTCCCAGTTAACAAACAAGCAGCACATAAGGAACATTTCTCAAGCCAAGAAATGTATTGATCCTTCTGGTTTTATCCTGCGCGGAAGTCAGTCCACCCCCAATGATATTTTCTGTGAAGAGAATGAAGAGAATAATACTATTAATGATGCTGATGTAAGAATGCCACCAGGAGATGATGCTGATGAAAGAGTACCAGAAGTTGATGCTGATGAAAGAGTAACAGAAGAACGATAATGAAAATATTGATGACGCTGTACAAAAAGAAAATTGTGAAGAACAAAGTGATTGGCAAAGCGCCGAATCATCAGAGAGTTATGAAGATCCGAAAGATGAAGATTGGTTACCTGTTCAAAGGCAAAGAAAAAGAAAAAAGAAAAGGAAGGAATAATGTAATAATTGTATAGTAGGATTTGATGATTTGAAAGATGAGAGAGCGGCCAGTGTAGTTTGTGGAAATAAAAGATCAGTTTAGTTTTGACCACTGTACTGGTATGTTGTTCCTGTCTTAGAGACATTTCAGGTATTGTGTTCGTTTTTGTAAATTAACAAAAAAAATCGCTCTGTTTAAAAAAAATCACTTTTAGACAAGTTGTAACTCGTGACGTCATGAGTAACTTTGATACCGTAAACAGACCATTCAAAATTTGGCCGATTACACTTTCTCGGTAGGAGAACTTACTTTACTGAACTTATTAAAGGATCAAGAGAGTAAAGAAAAAATCTTTGGTTCTTCTGTGAGTTGGGTATGAAGCACAGCCATCCTTTACCACCCTGTACCGCTCATTAATGTGGTATGTATGTATACTATGTATGTATGTTCTCTCAATATGAATCAAATCCCAGCGGATTGCACATATGCAGTACAAGTGTTACCTGTTACAAGTAACAAGTTACCGCACTAGAACGCTAATGTGCCCGAGACATCAAAATTAACTAGGGCAAAGTTGATTGGACGCCGAAGCGAACTTTAAGCGAATGCTCGATTTCAGTCGCGAATAATATATCTAAAAAAAGTCGGAATTATTTTTGTTGCTGTACAACTTCTCACTTTTCTGTTTATACTGATGAAAATAGAGAGGTTAGTTGATGGCATGGATATTCAGAAATATTACCTACTGATGTAACTGATGAGCAAATAAGCTCGATATAGCTGTCCAGGTATGTTCTGATATTCACTTTCTGTTTATACTGATTTGAAGTAGTCGACTTACCGACCTCAGAAGCTTGATCGAGAAGGCGGCGGACTTGTCACCTGGAGGTCGGCGGTTCAAGTCCCAAGTTCAGCAAAGATTTCCGCATGGCAAGCGAGTGCTTAACCACTGAGCTATTCGTGCTCTCTATTTTCGTGCTCTCTAATTGAACTCGCCTTAATAATTGCCACACAAACCACCGACCTCTATGTAACTTTTCTGCAGTCTCCGATCTACTTGAGGTCAGTTAAGTAATTAAAATGCCAGCAATGTTGGTAGGTACTACACACAACACTGATGATAAGTAATAAATATTAATCTCGTATCCGCCACTACTCTGTGTATATTCACTCTTAACCTTTAGTTTTTTTTACATAATATATTTATATTTAACATAATTATATTTATGTTCAACACGCCGTAATAGATTAACTACCACTAAATAATAATGAACATAAGAAGTTTAAAAGTCCCTACAATCTTAAAACTTAAAATAATATTAATATTGATCCATATAACTAAATTTGTGAAAAACAATACTTTTTATACCTTATAGGTGATAGTAAGTAAAAATATTACAAGTAATAATCCTTCAAGTCCAGTTATGTGACAGAAAACTCCATTTTTTTCTATAATAAATAATCATGCTTTAAAGTTATCCATCCCAACCTAACCCGGGAATTCTTGTGGAACCACAATCCATGAAAACTTACATTAGTTCCGGGAATAGAAAAGAAAAAAATCTCTTCAAGTCAATAAGTTGAAGTGTTAATTTAATGTATCTCTTAAACGTGTAGAATAAAATAATATTTTTTTAAAAAAATAATATGTATTAGTTTAGTACCTATATTTTTTAAATTGTATTTAGTAATAATTATGTAATTTAAAATGTACAATAAATTATAATTCCTTCTTTCTTCTTATTTTTTTAGGACATAATTATTATGGACAGTATTATGATTTATGAACGACATAGGTTCAGGGGTACCAATAATAATTTAGAGTCCTTAGCCCCTAAGCAATGAGCTAGGTCACCTTTGTCCTATCATTGAACCGACCAGCGACTCTTGGTTCAAGGAGTTATATTAGAGTTTATTTACAGTGCCCAGCTGAAACTACCCACATAGGTACATAATTATGAGACACCCAACCGACCTCAGAAGCTTGACCGATAATTCAGTGAACTCGTAACCTGACGGTCGGTCGTTCGAGTCCCAATCTTGGGTTATTTATAAAAAATTACATATTTATTTATTATTTATATAATTACTAGCGGTCTGTCGCCCGCTTTGCGGGCCGAGGCATGGCCGTGAAAGCAAAAAATCCTTTTTCGCCAATGGCAGGTGTTGTAGTGGGAGTTTCGAAAAATCCCGTCTTATTGCACATCTAGACTATAAGACAAAGCTACCTACCAAATTTCAGCTTCCTAGGACTTACGGTTTGGGCTGTAGAGCGATGATCAGTCAGTGGTCAGTGGTCAGTGAGTGACTTTGACATTTATATATTAAGATTTCGCAAACTACTTTCCTTTTTTTAATTTTTCTCTATTACAGTCTTCTTTTACTCCATGAAGCGTCCGTGTTCTTCGCAACGTATTTCATCTTTTAGATAATTTGGACTCAGCTTCTTTTAACATTGATATACTTGAAATTTTGATGTTAAAATTTTAGAAATTCGAGCGCAGGACTTACAACCATACCGGCGCGTGCCTGCCTCGAAAAGTATTTTATTCATGTGTCTATTACCTATTTATGTGTCTGAGTTATAAAAGTTCGTAAATTGTCTTAATCACCTGCTACCTACAAAACATCTTGTGGCCACTTACTTTACTTACCTCTTTAGCTCCCTGGCGAACACTCTCTCTAGAAGATAATTTCAAGATTAAAACCACAAGATTATCGTTTAACCTTCAGACCTCAAGTAAAAAATAATAGTCCTTGGTAGTTGCTAACCAAATGGATTATTCCTCAAACTAGCATCTGATTAAAAATTATACTTAGCTAACACACAGCTAAGCCTCCGAGGCTGCGTGGTTATCACAGTAGGTTACCGTGCAAAAGATCTGAGTTCGTACCCGGTGCAGTAGATTTTTTGTAATCTGTAAGTACTTTAGACTTTCACAGGGTCTATTCATAGCTCGTGAGGAAAAATGAGTAGTTACATCTCTGAGTGACGATCACTGGAGGTATTCAAATCACGAAAGGTTGAAATTCCCGTTGTGATATGACCAAGTAGATTTGTAGATGAAAGTGGCGTTTAGCTCAAATTAAAGAAAAAATGTCGAAATTACACTGAAATCTTTAGACGTCATTCAGAAATACCCTCAAATGGTCATAATTATCTATGAATTAGAATTACAAATTCTAGGGATGTTTCTTCTGAAGAGTTTTAAGATGACAAAGAAAAGAGAAAGGTCAAAGCTTATAAATATGTCACCGTAAATTTAAGTAAAAAAACAACCAAAGATCGAACCCTGACCTTAAAAATAAAAAATATTATGCCTATAATTTGACCTCCCACATCTTATTCAATCTTGAACGAGGACGAGGAAAGATTTTTTTTTCTCAAGCTGAGTGTTAACTCAGTTATAGTTGTACACTTGAGAAGATCGTAAGACTTAATTAAAAACCACTGATAGTGAAAGCGCTTCAAAAGTTAGAAAATAAGATCCGAGTCATCTAAATGGTTATGAGAAACCGGTCCGATATCGTAAGAACCGACCGGTTGTAATTTTATGAACCACCAGGCACGATTTCAGCCATATGATGTAGGAGGAGAGGACAGAGTGAAGATCATGGGGCCAAGACATTTTGAAAAGTAATTTTCCCAGTACAATTCACAGTTCATCTAGATACAGAATCTACATACACATGTACAAGTAGGTACATATCACTTACGGTTACGGTGTATATATATATAATGTCAGTTCCTATTCAGGTTTTTTTTTAATTTAGGTAATTTACATTTTTCAAGGTCGACCTCAAGAGCTCGATCCTTAAGGCAGTGGACTCGTCACATGGAGGTCATTGGTTCGAGCCCCACGAAATAAGGCGGGTTTGAGTAACTGTGACATCACTCTAGTAATTAAAAAAATAAATATGTGATAACCTTACATTTTACTCGTAAAATACTATTTTGCCTCTTTCATCAGCACTAAAAGTAACGCTTTTGTTGATTGATTTTCCCGGAACCAAGACCTCTGAGATTGTGCCTGCTCCGCGGTAACATTCGATTATTACACTTTAAAAAGTATCCGTGGTACTGGTAACATGATAGTAATGTTACACATTACATGCGGTATTAGTTAGGAGTGGGGGTAAGTTGGTATGCTCTGGATCGGTATTATGAGACATTAGTGTTCAATAATTACCTATACTACTAGACATTGAGAAAAGTGAACGAGTTGTGATGCAGATATCAGATAATATGCACGACTATTTCATGGAATAAAAAATAGAGACTCAACTAGACATACCTACTTAGATGATGAAATTAAAGAAAAATGCTATCTTTTTTTTTAGGTGCTTGAACATCAGTGGTCATTCGCACCGTTTCTAAGTTTAGATTTTTCTAAATAAACGAGTTTTCTTAAGGTATAACATCAGAAAATCTATCCCGTTTTTATCATCCTCAAGAGAAAGAGGGGAAGATAGTAAAAAGGGATGCTCGAATAGGGGTGAGAATATTTTTTTCTCTATTGTGTCTCTATCAAGTGCCACTGCATCATCTACAAGACTTTTACTATTGACATAATAATTGATATTTTAATCTAGAAACCATGCTTTATCATACTAATGATAACATTTACAACTCCACATAAAGCTAGACAATATCCTAGAAAACTGACCATCAGAATCCTAGAACTGATGTTTATAATCAAAAGCAAGTTATTCATGGACTCATGGTAAGACAATACTGTCTCGATGCTGAAGAGACATTAAGTGAGGAAAAAAATAGTTTGCAAAAATAAAGAAACAAAGCTTTTTGTGGTTACCGGCATCATCCCGAAATTTAAAAGGGAAGAAAATATAATCAAAGAAAAGCCAGCCAATCTAAAATCATCTGAGAGAAATATTTACCCCCGGCGGAAATCAAACCCGCGACCTAGAGGTCGTCTGAGCCAACTAGACTGGAAGATATTACTTTATTGCAACTGAAATGTCAGAAGTAAATCCACATCACGTAACAGACCATACCACTCATACTACTGTGCACCACAACTCTCTAGAATGTTAGAAGAAAAACCACCCATAGCACCGTGGTCCCCGTCCTGCCACAACTCACTAGAATGTTAGGAGAAAAACCTGGGTGTTATAAATAGAAATCCTTGAATTACCTCCCAGTCTCCGTGTTCCACCCTTTATCTTGACGTTGCGCCAAGACTGACTCAAGGAAACGAAACTTAGGAGCGTTAAGTTCGAGAGAGAAAATTGTTCGCTCTAATGGAGTACTTTGTCACGATGTCGATGGAGAAATAAGTGAGAGTATTGAACAACCAGAGGACAGACAAGAGGCATAAACGAAAGTAAAAAACGTTACAAAATATCAACATAAAAATTTGTGGTAGAACTAGATAAAGGAAATTTTTACAATTACATAATTATGTAGGTATTTGGTTTTAATTTTACTATGATCTTTTCAAGGAGCTCACCCAGTTTAGTCCTGGTATCCTGGAGTTGAAACTGTCCTATCTTTTCATAGATACATTGCCAGAAATTTTCAAGTCCTTTAAAATGTATGTACCTACCTACATTTTATTTTAATTATTTATCAGTCGACTTTTTTCAATATTGTCAGCTTTATACATTTATTCGAGGTCTTACTTGCTGAATTCTTCTTAAGATTATTATTAAATCTAGAAAAAGAATTTTTGTAGATTTCAGAATATCCATCATAAAGTCCTCAACAACGTTGGATGTCAATTTTTGTTTGTTGAAAATTATCAAAATTATATTCTACTGTAGAGTCAACTTTTCTAACGGCGACGTAATAGCAAAACGTGTGACGTAATTTTCTACTAGTGACCGGAGAATATTGACGGATATCTACCTGGTTCTAAAGAGACAAGGAACTCTTTCAAGGCTCTAGATTGTTCGCGAAATTCGCCAAATGAAATGGTAAAGGTAAAACCAATTAGTTTGAAGTGTTTCTAGACCGAAAAGAGAGATCAAGGTGCTGTTAAAAGTGCAGATAGGCAGTTGATAGTCGTTGGTGTTTGTTTTCCTCCTTTCAATCAACGATCCTGTGTTCCAGATGGCAACATTAAGTTGGTACTCATTGAACTATACACAAAAAAAACAATCCGTACATAAATTATGAGATAATATACAGATATGAAATTCATACACAGCAAAAAGTTTTTTTTTTTTTTTTCAGAAAAATAAATGATATAAATTAAAAATCGACTTTTCAATATAGTCGGTTCAAACAAATTGATAAAATTGGCCTCAGATAAAAAAGAGAATTAAATTAAATTTCTCAATCAGAAGAAAGAAAGAAAGAAAAACATTTGACGATTAAAAAAGAAAAAAAAATAAAATAAAAAACCGTGAGCCAGTAGGTAATTTGAAAGAAAAAAAAATCATTCAACACTTCATAGATAAAATTCATCAAATTATTTTGTGCCAAAGTTTTCTCTCTAAACTACTTTAAATTTTCCACCATAGAAACTTAAATGAAAGCCATCGATCAGAATAATTGTGAGGGAAAAAAAATGAAAATATGTATTGCAAACACTTACCATCTTGCAGAAAGAATTCGCACGGAACTGTAAAAGAAAATTAAACCACCTTAAAACACACTCTCATTCAATCCTCACTCATCCGGTTAGGGTTTATTTTCGATAGCGAAAAAAAAACAATAATTATCCACTCGAAATTTTAAAGAAAACTAACTTGAGAAAAAAATCGCCAAAAAATGCTTTGTTGTGATGCAAAGTTAACTGTTTTGTTTTAAAACTGAAACTGATTCCATATCAACAATGTGATAGGTTTGGTTTGGTGTTTGGTTTGTTGATTCTGCTCAGGACTCGAGCGGTGGTGACTGGAATCGGTTTCTAGAATGAGGCCACTCTCTCTCTCTCCTTCTGTCTACAGACAAGACAGTATTGCTAGGATTTTTTCTCTCTCTTCTGAGTTGTTTTCTCTGTTTCACTTTTAACTCGACTCCCACACCGGAGAAGAGAGTGAGAGTTGTGACAGTATCACGTCATTTACAAAAGATATCATAATCGTCAACAATTATAACCTAAAATTAAAAGGATCCAGACAAATCAAAGAGAAAACCATACGGCTATTTCAAATCCTCCATCACCACAGCATGTTGTTCTCTCCCACATGTGTATGTTTTGGCCATGTAAATCGCATCTCTAACTTTTCGTGTGGATTACAAGCAAACACTTATCGACAACACTGGCATCCTATAGGGTTTCCACGACCCTGACAAATATTGCAGGGCAAGACAGCTTAATTTCGTTAGTACAACTCACAAATAAAAATTCACAAAGATTCAATGAAAGTCAATCATCCTCACAGGATAACAGCACCCTCCGCTCAAGCGTCCACCATAAGCAATTTCACTCCTTGGAGTCCACCTAACTGGATTTGTTATTATTACTTCCGAGAAATTTCTAATATTAGAAATCGGAAGTATTGTGTTCGTTTTTGTAAAAAAAAATATTTTTTTGCTCCGATTTCAATTTTTTTTTTAAATGGGATAGATATTTGAGAAAGTGTCCTAGAATGTGTCAATCTATGTAAGCTTGCTAGTGCCAAGTTCAACTACTTAAACTACATACGAGTTGATTGATTCTGATTATTCTGAACTACCTACATACATATTTTAAAAGCACTTTCTTCTTGTGTAGCATTGCGATTCTGAGAACGCCTAGATGTTTAGAAACAATAGCCATCATCTCTTTCCATATAATTAAGTTTTATTGTTTATAACATGTATCTCCTCCTTTTCCTGTGCAAGGGAAGTCAATTACGAGATTCTTCTGCCAGTTCTGCCTCCAATCAGTTGATCCTGTGTTGGAGGTTTTTTTCTTGTAGATGACTCTTAGAAAAGGCATCAAGTTACAGTGGAAGAGTTCCTATCAAACACATCAGAATATAAATTGTTAATGAAGTTCTCATAATTTTATATGTCCAATACATCTTTTTGCTAATAGGTAATGGTCGTAATATTTTTTTGCTCCGATTTCAATTTTTTTTCATATTTCTGGACGTTTCATAACCTCCTGAGCAAATTTGGTTTTGTGTCCGTCTGTCGGTCTGTCGGTCTGTTAAAATGATTCCTTGTAACGCGCAAATCTCGGAAACTACTCGACCGATTTTGATGAAATTTTGCACACATCTAGGAGACATTCTGTAGATGGTCCCATTTTAAATTCATCGAATTCGTACTAGCGGTTCTTGGTGAAAGAGACCATGCGCCTGACCACTAACTTTTTACTTAAACGCTTATATCTCGTGGACGGTACACCCGATTTTGATGAAATTTTGTGTGGTTATGCTTTTTAAATTAATTATAATTTGACTCTGATATTTAAGAAAATCCGAAATTTTGGTCAAAGAAGTCAAAAAATAAGGACCACGACTTGCCGATACAGAATTTTTTGTAGAATCTAGAATGTAGAAAAAACAATATTCTACCATATAAAACAAATTTGAAGAAAATCGGTTGAGTCGTTTTAGAGATACAAGTAATTTTCTAAAAAAATCTCAAAATTGGCACTTGTTTACAATGTGAAGCAATCACGAGGAAGTATTGTGTCCATAATTGGCAGTGTTTTTTTTTTTTTTTACTTTTTTTATTTTATTATATTGAGACATAATTCTCTATTGAGCTCCTCTTCTCAACCATTCTCGAATTATTGAGGAAAATCTATGCATTGGGTGGAATCCGATCAAAAGATGCACAACTTGTTTACATTTTGAATGTCCAACCAAACCAATGGAGGGAAAAACCATACTATTACACACCTTTATACTTCATGGTACTAAAACATTTAGTTATCTGACTTTTAAAGACAGGACAGCTGTTTTGTACGAGTGGGCTTATTTGTAATCCTATCTCTTATAATACAGAAGAACTTGGGTAAAAACAGCACTTGTGTGAGCAGGAAACCTGGATAAACTGGATAAAAAAACGTGGTACTTTTTGAGGTTATTATACAAAAAAAAACACTGCCAATTATGGACACCATACTTCCTCGTGATTGTTTCACATTGTGTACACGTGCGAATTTTGAGTTTTTATAGAAAGTTACTTGTATCTCCAAAACGGCTCAACCGATTTTCTTCAAATTTGTTTTATATGGTAGAATATCGTTTTTTCTACAATCTGAATTCCACAAAAAATTCTGTATCGGCAAGTCGTGGTCCTTATTTTTTTACTTTTTTGTCCAAAATTTCGGATTTTCTTAAATATCAGAGTCAAATTATAATTAATTCAAAAATAAATATAAATAACCTATGTCAAACAATAATATGCATATTCTTACAAAATTTCATCGAAATCGGGTGTACCGTTCACGAGATATAAGCGTTTAAGTAAAAAGTTAGTGGTCAGGCGCATGGTCTCTTTCACCTAGAACCGCTTGTATGAATTCAATAAATTTAAAATGGGACCATCTACAGAATGTCTCCTAGATGTGTGCAAAATTTCATCAAAATCGGTCGAGTAGTTTCCGAGATTTGCGCGTTACAAGGAATCGTTTTAACAGACCGACAGACCGACAGAACGACAGACCGACAGACCGACAGACAGACACAAAACCAAATTTACTCAGTAGGTTATGAAACGTCCAGAAATATGAAAAAAATTGAAATCGGAGCAAAAAAATATTTTTTTTACAAAAACGAACACAATACTTCCGATTTCTAATATTAGAAATTTCTCGGAAGTAATACATAAATACTGGCACTTTAAGAATTTCCACCAAAAAATTTGTGACCAATTGTTCATAGTTTACAAAGTCAAAGAGTTCATTGACCTCCTGGAATCAGCATCTCACGTCTGTTAGTTAATGAAGCGAATCCTCAAGAACTGATTCTTTGTTAATTAGGCACCACTGAATCGACTCATTATGATCGGGAGTCACTCAGACGGTGAAAGGAGGATCCATGTCCTTTCTCATTCCATAGTCCAAGTTCTCTGAGTGAAAGGAAGAGTCAAGTGGCTCTTGTCAAAATGCAATGATTCAAGCTGGGACGACATGATGCAAAGTCATTGTGCACAGATTTCGTGACCAAAATTGCACGCTGGAATTCACAATATAAATCAAAATACACTGCCAATTATGGACACAATACTTCCTCGTGATTGTTTCACATTGTGTACACGTGCGTTTTTTGAGTTTTTATACTAAATTACTTGTATCTCCGAAACGGCTGAACCGATTTTCTTCAAATTTGTTTTAAATGATAGAAAACCGTTTTTTCTACATTCTAGATTCTACAAAAAATTCTGTATCGGCAAGTCGTGGTTCTTATTTTTTGACTTTATTGTCCAAAATTTCGGATTTTCTTAAATATCAGAGTCAAATTATAATTAATTAAAAAGAAAATATAAAAAGCCTGTGTAAAACAATAATATGCATATACATACAAAATTTCATCAAAATCGGGTGTACCGTTCACGAGATATAAGCATTTAAGTAAAAAGTTAGTGGTCAGGCGCATGGTCTCTTTCACCCAGAGCCGCTTGTACGAATTCGATGAATTTAAAATGGGACCATCTACAGAATGTCTCCTAGATGTGTGCAAAATTTCATCAAAATCGGTCGAGTAGTTTCCGAGATTTGCGCGTTACAAGGAATCGTTTTAACAGACAGACAGACAGACAGACAGACAGACAGACAGACAGACAGACAGACCGACAGACCGACAGACGGACACAAAACCAAATTTGCTCAGGAGGTTATGAAACGTCCAGAAATATGAAAAAAATTGAAATCGGAGCAAAAAAATATTTTTTTTTACAAAAACGAACACAATACTTCCGATTTCTAATATTAGAAATTTCTCGGAAGTAATATATTTCAGTTTATACCAGCGACGGCCAAACAGTCGACCGCGGTCCACCGGTGGACCGCCTAACATTTTCTGGTGGACCGCAAGCAAATGTCGAAAAAAAAAAGTGTCTACTAATTAAAAAAAAAGCAGAAAACTGGAAAAAAAAGTAGAAGCGGGGAAAAAATATGTACCTACATTAATTTTAAAAAGTATTGGTAGGTAGATTGTAGGCTATACAAAGGTATGAATTTTGTTGTCTAAAGAGAAAATATATTACTATACCCACTTGTTACTAATGGGCATTACTTGAACCTGCAGGTGTGTTAAGCTTTACTTGTTACTAATGATTTCGGAAAGAAAGAGAGATTGAGAGTGTGTGTAAATTTTATTGTAACCCTTTGATAGTACCGCCGCCGGCGCCAATTCTCTCGCTTATGCTTTCTTGTCTAGTTTACTTTATTACTAATGTGTCTACTCAAGTCTACTGTTTAGTCCCGTTCCCCCTGTCTAAGTCTAAGTGCGTCTGATTATTTAACGTAATATTTTGATTTCGTCCGCGATCTTTTCTGTCTAATGTCTAAAAAAGAAATGAAGGAGGAGGAGAATGGTAAGCAATATTTTTCCAATTTTTTTTCACAGTGCATGAGTGGGGAGGGGAGGGGGGGGGCTAGTGTGGTGGACCGCCAGTAATTTTAAAAATATCAAAGTAGACCCCATGCTAAAAAGGTTGGCCACCCCTGGTTTATACTGACTGAGTAGTAATATAGTACCTTTAGTGGAGTAACCACTAAATAATTAGATTAATGCTTTAAAATATATTACCACCTAATCCTAAGAGTGTTATTATTAAGAGGTCACATATTATATATTACTTCCGAGAAATTTCTAATATTAGAAATCGGAAGTATTGTGTTCGTTTTTGTAAAAAAAAATATTTTTTTGCTCCGATTTCAATTTTTTTCATATTTCTGGACGTTTCATAACCTCCTGAGCAAATTTGGTTTTGTGTCCGTCTGTCGGTCTGTCGGTCTGTTAAAATGATTCCTTGTAACGCGCAAATCTCGGAAACTACTCGACCGATTTTGATGAAATTTTGCACACATCTAGGAGACATTCTGTAGATGGTCCCATTTTAAATTCATCGAATTCGTACTAGCGGTTCTTGGTGAAAGAGACCATGCGCCTGACCACTAACTTTTTACTTAAACGCTTATATCTCGTGGACGGTACACCCGATTTTGATGAAATTTTGTGTGGTTATGCTTTTTAAATTAATTATAATTTGACTCTGATATTTAAGAAAATCCGAAATTTTGGTCAAAGAAGTCAAAAAATAAGGACCACGACTTGCCGATACAGAATTTTTTGTAGAATCTAGAATGTAGAAAAAACAATATTCTACCATATAAAACAAATTTGAAGAAAATCGGTTGAGTCGTTTTAGAGATACAAGTAATTTTCTAAAAAAATCTCAAAATTGGCACTTGTTTACAATGTGAAGCAATCACGAGGAAGTATTGTGTCCATAATTGGCAGTGTTTTTTTTTTTTTTTTACTTTTTTTATTTTATTATATTGAGACATAATTCTCTATTGAGCTCCTCTTCTCAACCATTCTCGAATTATTGAGGAAAATCTATGCATTGGGTGGAATCCGATCAAAAGATGCACAACTTGTTTACATTTTGAATGTCCAACCAAACCAATGGAGGGAAAAACCATACTATTACACACCTTTATACTTCATGGTACTAAAACATTTAGTTATCTGACTTTTAAAGACAGGACAGCTGTTTTGTACGAGTGGGCTTATTTGTAATCCTATCTCTTATAATACAGAAGAACTTGGGTAAAAACAGCACTTGTGTGAGCAGGAAACCTGGATAAACTGGATAAAAAAACGTGGTACTTTTTGAGGTTATTATACAAAAAAAAAACACTGCCAATTATGGACACCATACTTCCTCGTGATTGTTTCACATTGTGTACACGTGCGAATTTTGAGTTTTTATAGAAAGTTACTTGTATCTCCAAAACGGCTCAACCGATTTTCTTCAAATTTGTTTTATATGGTAGAATATCGTTTTTTCTACAATCTGAATTTCACAAAAAATTCTGTATCGGCAAGTCGTGGTCCTTATTTTTTTACTTTTTTGTCCAAAATTTCGGATTTTCTTAAATATCAGAGTCAAATTATAATTAATTCAAAAATAAATATAAATAACCTATGTCAAACAATAATATGCATATTCTTACAAAATTTCATCGAAATCGGGTGTACCGTTCACGAGATATAAGCGTTTAAGTAAAAAGTTAGTGGTCAGGCGCATGGTCTCTTTCACCTAGAACCGCTTGTATGAATTCAATAAATTTAAAATGGGACCATCTACAGAATGTCTCCTAGATGTGTGCAAAATTTCATCAAAATCGGTCGAGTAGTTTCCGAGATTTGCGCGTTACAAGGAATCGTTTTAACAGACCGACAGACCGACAGAACGACAGACCGACAGACCGACACAAAACCAAATTTACTCAGTAGGTTATGAAACGTCCAGAAATATGAAAAAAATTGAAATCGGAGCAAAAAAATATTTTTTTTACAAAAACGAACACAATACTTCCGATTTCTAATATTAGAAATTTCTCGGAAGTAATACATAAATACTGGCACTTTAAGAATTTCCACCAAAAAATTTAGGGCTTAATAATAAGCCCTAATAGTCTAAACTTTTAATAGGCAAGTAGAATAAATAATATACTCATATTAAAATCGCACTTTACAAGGGACTTATCTTTATTTGCCTATTATCATTTCCTACTACTGAGCTGCGAGTACTTCACTAGTTTTTTTACTTCCGAGAAATTTCTAATATTAGAAATCGGAAGTATTGTGTTCGTTTTTGTAAAAAAAAATATTTTTTTGCTCCGATTTCAATTTTTTTCATATTTCTGGACGTTTCATAACCTCCTGAGCAAATTTGGTTTTGTGTCTGTCTGTCGGTCCGTCGGTCTGTCTGTCGGTCTGTCTGTCGGTCTGTCTGTCGGTCTGTTAAAACGATTCCTTGTAACGCGCAAATCTCGGAAACTACTCGACCGACTTTGATGAAATTTTGCACACATCTAGGAGACATTCTGCAGATGGTCCCATTTTAAATTCATCGAATTCGTACTAGCGGTTCTTGGTGAAAGAGACCATGCGCCTGACCACTAACTTTTTACTTAAACGCTGATATCTCGTGAACGGTACACTCGATTTTGATGAAATTTTGTATGGTTATGCATATTATTATTTTACATAGGCTTTTTATAATTACTTTTAAATTAATTATAATTTGACTCTGATATTTAAGAAAATCCGAAATTTTGGACAAAGAAGTCAAAAAATAAGGACCACGACTTGCCGATACAGAATTTTTTGTAGAATCTAGAATGTAGAAAAAACGATATTCTACCATATAAAACAAATTTGAAGAAAATCGGTTCAGTAGTTTTGGAGATACAAGTAATTTTCTAAAAAAATCTCAAATTTGGCACGTGTTTACAATGTGAAGCAATCACGAGGAAGTATTGTGTCCATAATTGGCAGTGTTTTTTTTTGTAATTTAAACGTAAGAATATTAAAGGTGTATTCATCCAAGTAGGATAAAAAACACATGCTATACATGGGAACAAAAATATCCAACTAGAAGGACGTTAGCCTTTTATGTAACATACTAAATATTCCATTCATACCTCAGCAACCTCAGTCTAATGAAATATACCCAGGTCCCAGGTAAACGTACCTAGAGAAGGACAACAGCTCTCTTGGCTTTGATGTGAGCAACAGAGCTCTAGGCTCTTATCTCTATCCATCTCACGCCTGCCTGATTTAACCGACAATCTTTAAGCAGCGGCCTCCTACTCTGGAGGTCTGTCGTTCGAGTCTGCAGTGTGGCTTGTTATAATAAGTCAGGTCTAAACAAAGCTGGTTCAAAAAACCACAAATATAATAACCATAGACACATAGCAAGAATGAAATTGAACGTCCGAAGCTATTGAGCACTCTAGTTAAAAACAACGTTTAACCACCCTCAAAAAAAAATGCAATAAAATTGAAAGTATTGACTATTGTGACATCACCTTTGTAGATTTAGCACAATATAGGTAATAATTCAAACCTTAAAAGCTTTCAGCCGAGTTCGTTCAGATGTTAATCCACTACCTAGGACACAAAATTGATCCTCGATCGTCCAGAACAATATCTGAATGTCATAATGCGAAGGGAAAAAAAGTATCTCGAAGGAAAATTGAGTGAATTCATTTTCCTCAGTTTTAAATTATTTTTATTAGAAGTACCTGCATTTATTTATTACAAGAGCTAACTAGTGATTCCTCAAGGAATCCTTATAATAAGACATGATAAATTCTGAGGTCATCAAAGGTCATTGATGAATTTAAAGATCATAAAGATATGCATTAGAAAATGAAGGATAGAGATACCAGACCCGTCTGTACCATTTACAATTTTAAATATTTTACCCTTTTGTACAGATCGCATTGCATTTTTTTTTTTTTTTTTTTTTTTCTAAAAAATACATTATTTCAAGTAGGAGACTTAAATAGGCAGTATAGCATAATTATTACTGTCAATAAACATCAAAAAAAAGTTATTATCTTCTTGTTATATTTACAATTATTCAAACCTGAACTTGTTAATATTACCGACACTTGGGATACAAACCCCCGCCGACCTTCCGACCTATACTTACTCTTGTAAGTATCAGGTCCGCTTCCTTATCAATAAATCGTACTAAAGTTCGGATTCCAAATAATGTAGGTTGTAGGTACCTTCTCATGTCAGATTCCAAACCTGCCTATAATATTTTAACTAATTTTCAGTCACAGGAAATTTTTCAACTTACCTACCTACTCACACAATTTATTACCAATGATATTTTTACAAAGTTGGCCAAATATTATATCATAAATTTACTTGTTCATCTATGGAGATATATTAAAGTGTTCTCGATTAGTGCAACGTCAGCATAAAGTATTTCAAACCACTGTTTCCTCATTACCTCATGAACTTTACAAATTGAGTAGTCAGTACCAAAGTTATTACTTATCACAACATGAGACATATTTTTTATAGAATTGGTATTGGTAACTAACTTACTTCCATAATATATGTGCATAAATATCGTATGAAATCAGAGATGTTCAACAAATTCATTTTTTTAATGAAGAACATTATTAGTTTTATTTTATGAAGTTACATTCAAGATCATTTTGAATGTAGCTAAATAAAATAATACGGGTCCGGTTCCTCAAGCTTTTCTTACCATCAAAATTTCAGATTAACTAAAAACTATAGTAGTTCTGGAGTTATGGGACTCCTGTCAATTAGAAGACATCTGCCAGATATAGCACCAGCCGGTTTTCAGTTGCGTCATTCATTGCCTTTTCTAAACTAGGTATTTACCAAGTTTATTCTCTGCCACTTAGCCCGGGGTTAAGTGGCAGAGAATGCCTAAGGCATTAACTTCGCCCCGGATTACAAAACAATTGTAATTAAAAATTAACATTGATCTTTATTATTATTATTTTTTGTACATACTTCTAAGTTTTTTTTTAAATTTTATTGTTATTTATTCTTCGTTGATGATTGTTTTGTAAAAATAAATAAAGTGTAAATAAATAAATAAAATTCTAAGCCACAGCTTCGTCTCATTCACTCAAACCCGTCTTACTAAGTTTACTAACATTTTCCAGACTTTGGACTTGAACCAGCGACCTCCAAGTTATGATTCAGCTGTCGAGATTCATGCTACTGATGTTCGGTTAACAATGATTAAAAAATATAAAATACATTTGTTCCAAAACCTTCTGAGTATAAAGTATACTCAGAAGGTTTTGGAAGGTTTAGTCCCCAAACCTTGTGGGACCCCAAGACCCCGCGCAGCCCACCCCTCGCCACTACTCGTATTGATGAACTTTAGGTTTCCTCTTGTGACGAGCGCTAAAATCCCATAGTGTCACGATTCCTGCCTCTAAACCCACGACTTTGGTGTTGGATGAGCTACATGAAGATTCTCACAAGCTATTGTAAAGTCCATAACTCACCAGTGTTATTCTTATTACTCCTTAGTACCTAACTACCAGGTATTGTTCTGGGAAATGTCAACTGAGGTTGTTAGCGAGTTCTCTGGGTTCCAATGAGCAATGGTTTTTGCACTTGTTAAAAGATTTGGCGTTCAGATTTTAACCCAGTATGTGCTCATAACTATTTTTTTTTTTTTTTTTTTTTTTGGTTTTAACGTCGCTTTCAACTGCATTGGTCATATCACGACGGGGGTGTTACCCTCCAATCGCAGGAAACTCACAAACCTGCTACCCACATTAACCTCACCCAGCCTGGGTTCGGCCGGAATGCCAGCATCACGAAGTCTTCACCTCGCTGGACGTTGCTTAACTTCGGTGATCCAACGAGAACCGGTGCATTCAACGCGCCATCGACGCTGGCAACTATTTCTTTTGATATTTGAAGTTTTCAGGAGCTGTTGTGACTGAAATTAAATTAAAAAGTTTAGGTATGTAACGTACCAGTGGGCCTGTTTGGGTTAAGTGGCGAAACAAAACAGGCAAAGTTGTTCCAGTTGTTGTTTGAAGCTTTTAGGTTTATTTGTTTCTAAGTTAGGATTAGGAGTTTTAATATGAATTTCTAAGAAACGATTTGAAAATATCTTCTAAACTTTAAGATAGGTACATAAAGTAACAGTCTGATTCATAGTAATAATATATGTAGTTGGATAATGATCAAACCACTGACGAAGAACAAATTAGATACAAAGGAAGACGAACGTAGATATTTCATTTTGTATTTTGTTTCAGCGGTATCTATTCTATCGGCAGATATTTTTCAGTAATTTTTTAGAAGTAATATTTTTATTCACTGACTAATTAAGTTTAGTTCCATAACTTCAGCAATTAAACAGCAATCTCTAAGCAAAAAAAAAAATCTATAAATCCCAATACAGTTATGTTTGTTGAATAATTGAATCTCATACTAAAAAATGGCTGGGAAGCCAATAAATTTTTCCAAGAAAGTGTATTACTGCCATTACTCTCTAAAAAATGATAATATTGAGTATATTAGGTACGTCAGTGCAGTACAGAGTTCACAGTAATACCTGGAGGTTACCTTTACCTCCCTATAAGTAGTCTGGCAGCATAATACAGGAAGTCCCATTATGCCAACAGTTTCCATACATAGACGTTCTGTTGTATGACCCTAGTTATGTATTACGATTTACTGAACCCTAAATTGACAGCTGTTAAGGAGGAAGTGTGACTATTCTGTTTGGCACAGATTGTTAATAAAACCCGATGCAACATTTCTGGTATTGTTTTCGGATGACACCCTCAAGTTGCCAAGAGTATTACGAAATATCGATACCATAGCCATGATGACATTTTTAATGTTGTAATTGTGGTATTTACCATTGTTGAGTGTATATAATAAATGTACATAGTTTTGTTTCGACTACATACTAAATTTGAACCATGCTACTTGTCATAGATACCTTTTAGGTGTGACAAAATAACAGAAATTTAAACAGTCCTAAGAGGACTTGAACATCATCTTATCCAGCAGTTATTTTGTGTCACTATTCATGTGGTCAAATTTTCAATCAAATAAGGAAAACAAAGTACCTACATTTGGTGATACATTCAAAATTTATCATCAAACAAGAACCTAGACAGCTATATAAAAAAATAGTAATAGTTTCATGTGCATCTCGAGCACTAGAAAAGTGAGAAGAAACTCCAAAACGAAAAAGTCATCACACTTATTTATGTGTAAATCACAGTCGTGATATCTCAAGTCTCAAACTAGCTTTACTAAATTATTGTTTACTTGGTACCTATTTGAACCACCGACCTCTAGGTTAAAAGTTCACCATCTTATCGATTTAGCTACTAAAGTAGTTAGAGAAATATTTTAAAGAAAAAAATAAAAAAAAAATAGTGATGATGAGAACTAGAACTAACACACTTTTTTAATTCTAAAAAGTGAGAGAAAACCAATCATAAAAACACATCAACATTTCAGCAAGTTTTCTCAATAATCTAAAAACAGAGAGTGGTGAAAATTCAAACCCGCAACACCTAACAAATACCACTAAACTCGCAGAACCAACACACCATTATAGTGGCTTTTTGAACCAACTGGAACCATGGCCCCCGTGCTGTGGTGTGTCGGGATAATGAGGATGACACACTGACTGACTGACATGGTGAACCGAAAGAAAACCATCCCATGATGGAAAATAGAAAACATGCTCCAACCTACTTACCAGACTTACCACGCTAGACAGGTTGGCTACATGAGATTCTCAACTCTGAAAACAATCACTGAAATGAAGGAAAACCGTTCTTGTGAAGATAATTGGAAAATGATGATTGTTTGCGTCGTTTCAAATGGTTGTGAAACTTAATATTGAAAACAATTTGTTATTTAAAACAAGTAAGAAATAGATTGTTTATTACAATAGGTAACGATACTTACCTGTGATAGTGAAACAAATAAGAAAATAAAGGTTAAATGAGAATTTCCATGCGGTGGTAAATATCAGTCTTGAGGATTTGACCTTATAGAAGGAGAGTGAAGACCTCTTGGAATCTTCTTGTTAGTAAATAATTAAATATGTAGTACCTAGGTACTATTGTTATTACAGCCTCAAATACGTACAGTAACATATTAAGACTGATACCTAGGTTCATTGATAAAATATGGGATATTATTATAGAATTTAATGTTATTATTACAATGAATATTATCATCTATTCCTATTAGATAGTAGTAGGTAGTGTTTAAATTTGTATTATTCAAAAAAGAAGAAGAAAAGAAGAAAAAATAACTGGCTCTACCTGCTTGTCATAAGTTACACGTAATAAGTAATTAATTCCAGATAAAACATAATAATAATTATTTTTAAATTTAGCATTTCATTAATCGGTCATTCCGCCTTTAGGTATATCTTCATTATTATTATCTACCTTTCTGCGTCCACTGGAGTGCATCCTAACACGAGTTGCTTCTGTCACTGAAGTCAAGCAGCGCAACGTCCAGCGAGATTAGGACTTAAATACGTGACCATTCGAATCCTCAACCTCATGATGCTATATAGCTATTCCCCTCCCAACCCAGGCTGGGTGAGTTCAATATGGGTAGCTAGTTGGTAAGTTTCCAGCGAAAGTAGGGTATGACTTTAGTCATTGAAACCACCATTCAGGTAGTTTGAAATGTAGTTTCTAACAACAAGTAGGTAATTAAATACGGTTTTCTACCATATAAAACAAATTTGAAGAGAATCGGTGAATTAGTTTTGGAGATACAAGTGATTTAGTATAAAATCTCAAAAATGTGAAAAAATGCCAAGTGTTTAGACTATAAATGTGAACCCATCAAGAGGAAGTATTGTGTCCATAATTGGCAGTGTATTTTTTATTTATAGTTGACAAGGGATAATGTAATATTCAAAGTACAGAGTCGAAAATTTATTACTTGCCAAGATCTGATATTGTACCATCAATGCGATTGATGGTACAATACTCAGTGAGCCAACGGAATGTACTAAATACCTTAGTACACGCACATTGCATAAGCAAAATATATTTCAGGCGCTCATAAAAAATTAAGTTACACACACAAAAAATGTACCTACCGAAATAAAATTGCATCTCGCTTCAATTTTAGCCGAATTATTTTTCCAACACAATACATAATGTCTAGCTTGGCCAGCACTTTATATCATTATTACATTTGCCAAATTCCAAAATTAAATGTAAAATACGCACACATGAAAATTTTGTTGTTGTAGAGATGCAATTGAAAAAAAAGCAGCGTAAAGTGCATTTTTTGCTGTCTCTGTGTCAACCTCAGTACGCCCACATCAGTATGAAGGTAACTCACCATTCGCTGAGAAAACTCCAAAGCTACTCTAACCTCATCCAGCTGGAGTAGGGCTGGAAACCCCGTCACAAATCTGTTTCTATGGTAAACACGGATGGACCAATAATTTTATTCTCAACGAGCTTTTAGGTTTAATAATGCATTGATTGTACTGGATGAGACCAGAGATGGCAGTGAATAATATTGTTTAGTAGATATGACTGAGCTCAACACTTTGTTTCGAAGTGTTTTGAGGCGTGTCCAAAGTTTTATGAGACACATATAATTACCTATAACCATCATTCTACAATCATAATATGTATATGTATACATAACTAAGCATAAAAAATCCTTCGAATATTGAAAATCGTTACTGAATGACCATTGAACTCTAATATTTTAACCCTTTTCAAGCTACCTACTTATCATATTGTCAAGTCACCATAAATCTTTGTCTTTAGTATTATCTATTTTTCTAATTCCATTAGCCTACCAATGCCAAAAAAATCTTTTGATTTTCTTAAAATTTTGAAAAGGAGACAAAAAAAGGTGAGTTGGAGTTGAATTAACACTTTTATTTTATTATACTTTTAATATGTGCTACAGCCTTTTTATTTTTAATGTATACCTATTTATGTTTCAATGTAAATAAGCAACCAATCAAACAATACTTTTAATTTCTATAAAGGTATTTAGGCAATTCAATTAAATGTAGAAGTGGTACGATCAGTGCAAGTTAGATTCATAGATTTCAATAAAATCTTATTAACACATTTTTTCACTTTAAAATATTTCCAGGTCCAAGTAAAGGTAGTAAATGAAAATCATCAATGCACAAAATTAGAATGTAACCTGCTCGAAATCTACGTATCAAAATTTCAATGTATCCTGCTGCTCAAAATCTTCAAAACAAAATTCAAATGTATTCTCCTCAAAATTTCAATGTAACCTGCTCAAAAACTACGTATCAAAATTCCAATGTATCCTGCTGCTCACAATCTTCAAATCAAAATTTCAATGTAACCTGCTAAAAATCTACGTATCAAAATTCCAATGTATCCTGCTAAAAATCTACGTATCAAAATTCCAATGTATCCTGCTGCTCAAAATCTTCAAATCAAAATTTCAATATATCCTGCTGCTAAAAATCTTCAAATCAAAATTTCAATGTAACCTGCTCAAAATCTACGTATCAAAATTCCAATGTATCCTCCTGCTGCTCAAAATCTTCAAATCAAAATTTCAATGTAACCTGCTGCTCAAAATCTTCAAATCAAAATTCCAATGTATCCTGCTGCTCAAAATCTACGTATCAAAATTCCAATGTATCCTGCTGCTCAAAATCTTCAAATCAAAATTTCAATGTAACCTGCTCAAAATTTACGTATCAAAATTCCAATGTATCCTGCTGCTCAAAATCTTCAAATCAAAATTTCAATGTAACCTGCTGCTCAAAATCTTCAAATCAAAATTTCAATGTATCCTGCTCAAAATCTACGTATCAAAATTCCATTGTATCCTGCTGCTCAAATGTCCTGCTCAAAATCTCTGTATCAAATTTCTTGCTCACTCAACTCTCAAAATTTAAAGGTAAGAGACGGACATTGTAATATTCAAAAATGCCTAAACTTTGGTTTTTGGTGACTTGACAATAATAATATTTTTTTTTAAATAATAATACTAACCCTGGTCATTCAGTACTGCAGTTAATAATTTTTCTTAGTCTTGTGTAACACAATAAGTAAATAATTATCATGTATTTACATTAGGTTGGTACCAAATTTAGTAATTCAATTATTGCCTGTAATAAAGTGTCAACTCATTCAGAACTCTAACCAAAGTCTAATTATTGTCTGACAGAAGTCACAGTTTCTTATAAAATAGGTAATAAGGAAACAAAAATAGCTGAGTATAAATGGCTTAAAATGTCCTTTTCTTTATTCACAAAAAATAAAGTTGCTGTGTTTGGCGTGATCTCACGGCAGTTGTGTAAAGACATGAACTAGTGTAAAGATATCCTGGCACATTGCATAGTGTTTCAGTTTCAAGGCATTTATAAAATTAATTCACTTGATCGAAAAATTACACGGTGACTCCGGTAAGGTATTGAGAAGAAAAATAACTCCCTAATTCTTCGTTTTTTTTTTTTTTTTTTTGCTTCGGTGTTGATACATATATTTACAAGTCGGAGAGAAAAGAGAGCTATATTGGTGAATAAATGGAATAAACAACAAAGACACTCATACATTTCATAGCTAGGTCCATCGGTTGGTGAGTAATGGTGAGGTTTAAATTTCCGAGAAAACGGAAACCAACTACATAATACATGCATTTATATTAAAACAGACCCTAGGCCTTTTAGCTGAGATCCTAGACCATTTAGATGAGACCCTAGGCCCTTTAGATGGGACCCTAGGCCCTAAAGATGAGACCATTGCCCCCTTAGCTGAGGCCCCACATCTGTAGCTTGATCAGGCAGCGGACTTGTCACCAGGAGATCGACGGTTCATGTCCCTTCGGAATGTTAATACAACAAGTTTTCGTTCTTTCCAAACGATTTTGGATCCAAAAGATTTTGGATTGGTGTTTCATTCAAATGAATATAAAGTTGCGATATGAATACTCTGAATCGATAAGATGTTCAACAGCATGAAGTTAGAGGAAACTTGTTTCATAATAAATACATAGGTAAGATTAAGAAAATTCTAGGAATTTGTATAATTTAAATTATAATGATTCCAAATAATCAGGTGAATTCCATTCATTCGGCAATATCGATTTCATTTCTTAGAATAGATTTAAAATAGAAATCTGGAAATAAACCTAATAATACCTACCTAGGTACATTTTTAATCCGATAGATAGCCAGCGTCGATGGCATGTTGAATACACCGGTTCCCTTCAGAACACCGAAGTTAAGCGATATCCAGCGAGGTTAAGACTTGGATGGGTGACCATTCAAATTCTAATTCTCGTGACGCTGGCTTTTCCCGGCCCAACTCAGGCTGGGTGAGGTCAATGTGAGTAGCAGGTTTGTGAGTTTCCTGCGAATGGAGGGTAAAACCCCCGTCGTGATATGACCATGGCAGTTGAAAGCGACGTTAAACCCCACTTAAAAAAAAAAAAAAAATCCGATAGATAGATAGAGAGGGTACTTTTGTGAAACTGATAAAGAAACTTGTTATTCTTTTGAAATTGACATTCATATCAAATTCGAATAGTTCTGAATAGTGATTCGAAACTATAAATATTGGTACATGCAATTATCATTAAGGAGCAAGGACCCACCTACTGGGTACTTATACAAAATAATTTTGGTAATCATATAAATTGTAACAAGCATAGAAATCAAATATCATAAGAAATTTCGAAATGTGAAAATATAAATATACGAATTTGAATTAATTACGTACAGATGACGGTGCTATGAAACGACTGTAGCGGATATAGCCTGTCATATCTGTATGTAGTTGACATCTTTTGATGTTCTTGAAAACTGCGGTAAACGTTATTTTATCATGCTTTCTAATACTTATAGCATAAATAAATAAATGTGTCTCTTTATGTTATTAGATCACAATTTTAGTGGGTAGCGCAGAATTATGGGACTTTCCCGTATCTTTTATTATCCTAATATCTTATTTTTGCCTACAATTGCACCACTGGTCGTTGCTCACATTAAAGCAGCTACTCATTTTCCCTCACGAGATATGAGTGGACCCCGGTCACCCAATTACAGAGCAGAAAAAATCCTGCCCCGCCGGGGATCGAACCCAAATAACTGTGCGTGCAATGCCTAGCGCCCTAACTCACTCGGCCACGGTGACTACTACCTCTTGTCTAAGTTAAAATAATAAGTTATCAACATGATAATATATAATTTTATAACATAACTAGCCGTTTGCCCGTGCTTTGCAACGGGACTAAATTTCAAATTTACTAAGGCATGGCCGTACTGCTGGACAGCAATGCCTTTTTGAACTTTTTATAATTTTTCTGGACAAAGCGAAAATGGTTTTGGGGGGGTCAATTCTGAGACATTTTTTGCTATCTCTTACCGTTTTGGCTAAACAACTCCGGACAAATAAACAAACAAACAAACAAACATAGGTAGGTAGGTAGGTAGGTAGTCCTTTTTTCTGTTTTATATATAGAGATATATCAAGCTCGCCGGGAGGCGAGCGCTCGTCAAGTAGCTCCAGCCACCCGGCCTATATTAACACGAAACAGAGTTTATATGTATTTTGTTTTATTGTTTTCGCCCACTTCCCGCTAACTTTTATCACTTTTTATTTCAAATTCGTAATGAGACGCGAAAATAGATAGTGTTTCACGAAAGCGCGAGGTTCCTACGTACAGTTAAAGTCGTTTTCTGGCCACGCCGAAAATCTTGAGTTTCATGAAAATATTCATACAGGTTTTTTTTTTTCTTCAGACCAATTTTCTGTCAAGGGTACAGCAATGTGTGCTTGTCGTGGAAAGACGTGAGCTACGTTTTTGGATAGGGAATTTTTATTTCTGCATACCTTTTATAGTTTCAAGTATTTATTTTTTATAGGATAGGAGATATAGCCTTCTAAAATAAAACCGGAAAGTTGCACAGAGCCGCCCCTGGTTATCTTGGAGCTGCGATTCTAGTATTTTTCGAAAGGCCTTACCATAGGAAAAAACATAAAAATATAACCAAAGTATTACACTGGACCAAACTTGAGTAAGGGCCTTTGAAAGGTATACTTATTTTGGAGCCCAGAGCCGTCTATTGTTATCCTAGGGATGTATTTCTGGTGTTTTTAGAAAGGTCTAGTCAAAGGGAATAAGATCACTTCATTTCAGATGGTTGAAACAAGTAGAAAAGTCTTTAAAGCCCTCTAAAGGAATATCTATAATGAACCCTGGAGCCACGCCTAGTTATCCCAAGTTCATGACTGAAGGTTCTTTCTACAGATCTAATTACGCAGAATTATAATACGATGTAAATAAAATTTTAGAAAAATCAGCGACAGTGTGAGACATAAAAAGAAAAAAACTGAATTTAGATTTATGAGAGTAACAAAAAATCTTCGCCTCACATACAACTTAAAATATGGGTGGAATATAATCGTCTTTGCTTCATCCAAGCTGCCAGCAGACTGTTTTATCAGAATAGGAATAATAACGTCCTCTAAATTCGTTCAAAGATTTCTACATCACGATAATATTATCATAACAATCATAATTATATTTCAGAGGTAAAACATTTCTTCAAACTCAATACTGAGACGAAGCGTGCCTCTGATATTATTAGAAAAGTATAAATATTGGCCAGTAAGATGCAGAATATTGATTAATGTATAATCAGTATAATCAGTCATATTGATTAATGTAGATCAAAATAATGATAAATATAATAAAATATTAGTCGACGATCACAGAGTAGTCTCTGTGATCGTCGACTGGGGTAGGTAAAACACAAACTTTGCAAGGTGACCTGGGTTCGAATCCCGGCTAGGTAGAATTTTTACTCTGTACTTTGGATGGCCGGTTTTCTTTTATATCTCGTGAGAAAAAAAAAAAGTAGTTACTAGTTTGAGTCAACCTCCTATGACGGTTTAACTTCAAATGAAGTGAGTATGGTTTAACTCGATCAACATTGATATGTCACAATCTAACTATCGGTCTACCTATACTATGTATGTAACGTGATATAAGTTGCATATTTTGTCCAATCGAGCTGAAATTTTCAGGGTATGTTTCATGGATACATGTTTGCCTATTAATTAATAATTATTAAATGTATATCTAGCCAGCCTCCGTGGCTTAATGATTGTGACTACTGCCCGAAGTCCAGAGTTCCCGAGTTCAACTCTCGGTTGGGGCAGACTTTTCGACGAAAATTCTGTTTCATCCAAACACGTGAGGCTCGCATTTCCGGCCCTACCCTATCTTAGTGAGGTTAATGTGGGTAGCTGGTACGATTCCCAGCGAATGGAGGGTAAAACCCCCGTCCTGACTGTCTCAGTCAGGACGTTAAAACCAAATAGAATCAACTGGTCACAATAGATCTAATTTGGTCGCAGTGTTAATAATTGTAAGGGTTTCATTGGAAACCCCTAATTAATTGAAACACTAGCGATTTACACCCGCCGCTTCGCCAGCCCATCACACACACACACAACACACCACACGACACACCACACACATCACACATCATACACTCACACCACACACTCACACCACACACACACACCACACCACACCACACCACACCACACCACCACATACAACACACACACCACACACATCACACACACACACACACACATCATACACTCACATCACACAAAAACACATACCACACCACACATACCACACCACACATACCACACCACACATACCACACCACACCACACCACACCAAACCACACCACACCACCACACACACACACACACACACCACACACATACCACTTTCACACCACACCGCACAGAAAAGTAAAAATGTGAGAAAAAAAATTGTGTCACAATCCACTTTTTGTCCTTACCCGGCATAGCTCAAGAAGGGCTCATCAGAATTTTGCGATCGATATGTCAAAGGAAAGCTCAGACCCTTGCCTAAAACTTTCTCACTTTGAGTTGATATGTCACTTCAAAAAAAAAAAAAATGTCATTTAGGTCGCAATATTTTACGTGTTACCCATCCATTCTTTTACCTTACCTGGCGTAGCTCAAGAACGGCTCATCAGAAATTCGCGATCGATATGTCAATTGAAAGCTCAAACCCTTGCTTAAAACTTTCTGGCTTTGAATTGATAGGTCGATGCGACAAATTTTGAGAAAAAATGTCATTTAGGTCTAAAAACGTAAAAAAAAATTGTGTCGCCCTTCCAAGTTTTAGTACTCGTAATTACTCGAATCCACTATTCCATTTACATCCGCTCTCAGAATCTCAAAAACCAAGTACAAAAGAACCTGGGTAAATACTCGGTACTTTTATGTAATCGATTACTGAAGTACCGGTTCTATGAAATACTCGGTATTACCCATCTATAATTATTGCCAACAATACTGAAACGGGGTAAAAATTCTGTTAGTGAATCTAGCAGTGGGTTTCAAAATTTGAAAAGATCAAGAAAATTGCTCAGCGCTATTTAGTGTCACTGAAAGGATCACACTTGTTATATCAAGATTTCTCCTCTCTTCAGAAAGTATACTATAAAGCTTTCTCTCAGCATCTTTCTAAAGTTTCTTTTTTGTTTGAGGGGCTTGGTGGAAAAAGGGCGAAAGTCGATTTACGCCCTTTTTGCATCACTGATTGAGGAAAATTAATTAAATCAAAAAGTAGTGATATCCCCCAAAAAACACTTCGTGTAAAAATAGTCGTCAAGAGTTGGAATTATTAAAAAGAACTGATATCAGAAACGTCAATTTTCTATGTTTCAAGGAATTGTTTTTCACGTAATTAGTCACACAACAAAATAATACTCTTGAAAGAACCATGTTGTATAGTTACAGAACCACGTCCTTGACTACTGCACACTGTTTTGTTCTGAAATTTATGTGTAGTAATCTGCTAACAAAACAGTGTGCAGTAGTCAAGGACGTGGTTCTGTAACTATACAACATGGTTCTTTCAAGAGTATTATTTTGTTGTGTGACTAATTACGTGAAAAACAATTCCTTGAAACATAGAAAATTGACGTTTCTGATATCAGTTCTTTTTAATAATTCCAACTCTTGACGACTATTTTTACACGAAGTGTTTTTTGGGGGATACAATATATACATTGTTGTACTTTTTGAACAAAACACACTTTTTGAAAAGATACTGAAACATGGTCGCTGCCAGGCGCGGCCGGTGCTAAGGAGCTGCGGAACTGCAGCACCCTCAGACGAAAAATAAAAAGAGAGGATTTACTCAAGTCCTAGCTTGTACACAATGAAAATTAACACACATTTCTAGAATAACTAAAGCATAATTATTATGATTGGTATGCTAAACAAACTCAATTTTTTTTTTTTTTATGAATAATTATTTAGAGAGAGGTCTGTAACATTCAGAGTCCATGCCTTCAAATTCTTTAGATACTAAAAGCGTTCAATTCCATTTTAGTCCGGATTATGTGGTAACTTCTCCAAAACATTTTCCCACTGTCCGTGCCTGGTGGATAGCAAATACCTAGGAAAACATGGGGTCCAACTCTTGACGGAGTAATACATTTTACGGATGGACAGAAAACCCTCTCTTCGCTGGAATCTCACACACCAGCTATGTACTTGCATTTACCTCACCCATCCTGAGTGGAGCCGGGAATAGCCGGCGTTACATGGGTTCGAAAATGTTCACCCTTCCAAATACTAACCTCGCTGGACGTTTCTTAAATTTATTGAAAGAACGAGAACTGGTGATTCCAACGTACCATCGATGCCATGGCTGCTTCTTTATGGTATCAAAGAGCCTAATTGGAAAAAAAGATAACTTCAATTCTGTCCATATCTTGCCAGAGGGCTCAAGTCTCAACTTCACTTTGGCTTGTCCTTTGACACACGATAACTATGGGGTATGACAGTTCTGAGAATCGCTCAATTATAGTATACTCCTCCCTTCCCCACCCCTTCTCCCCACATCAAAGCTATCGTATTACAATTTAAAATTTCCCGGAACGGAAAAATTGCTTCCCGGAAAAATTTCTTTTGTTACTTCAACAAACGTCACTTACATTTTTCAGTTCTCGCACGTTTCTCCTAAATATCTCCTAATAAATACTCTGCACACATAATTACTCGACCAACAACGGAACCTCTCTTTCCTGTGAATTATGAATTACAGCTAGTTCAAAGCCAGCACCAAGGTGTACGTACTGTACGTTATTAAAACATTTAAAATTCTACTGTCAAAAACCATACAATTCTTCCAATCCCCCGTCCACATGATGATGGTTCCTTTTACAGAACCCTTGATATTTTAAAATATTGTACATTAGAGCTACGACCCGCCAAGTCTAGGAAGTTTGACCACGCTACCAAGTGATATTATACACCACAGCACAAGTATTATAATAATAATACTTTTTAGTGAAAGGTTACCACCACGCCAAGTTAATGTTAAAAGCATTAACTCAAAGCTCTACCACCTAACTCTCAGCGTTTTATTATTATGTGGTCAGAAACTCAAATTAATGAGAAAAAATTCATGCACTGGGCGGAATTCGAACCAACTGATCCCTGGACCTGGATTACCAGACTAGCGCCTTACCCACTTGACTAGCAGTGCACAAGTATTAAGTATTATGAGCAATAATGACTGCACCCGAGTCATGGTCCGAGGCATGGCCCTATATTTATTTTTCCAAACTCAACTCTACACAATGGGGCATTGCCGTACGTCTTTTGGGTCCTGAATTCTGCGCCACCGATTCCAAAGGTACAATAATTATTTTTTATAAAATGTACTTTCATCAATGAGTACAATGAGACAAAAACATAACATTACTCTAAATAAAAAGTTGAAAAAAATTACTCTAAATACTTTCAAGGACTGTGGTTTGAATAATAAATAGGAAAGTAGTTAAGTACTAAGTAGGTAGTGGTAGGTAGCAGGGGGCTCGAAAAGAATTTTAATTATAATTCCTTTATCAATATCAAAATTCGAGGAGAATAATAATTACACGTAGTCACGTAGGTAGAATAGAATGACAACCTGGCACCAATATTCTGTCGCAAGCGAGACTCGATTCCGGCAAGCAGGCTTTCAGAAAACTAGGCTGGAATTTTAAAATTGCTGTAACTTGTTTATAGTTTTATAGTAAATAGCAGGTATACACGTTCATTCCAAAATTACAGAAATCGAGCAAAAGTAATTTTCTTTTATTATTAATATTATTATGCCAGAAATGTAAAATAATAATAATATCGCCTTATTTACAGCACTGCCCGATTAGGACCAACCAAGCCAATAGTAATCCCAAGACGTATTATTATGTGATGTGCAAACTCCCAAATGGGAGAATACGTCTTGTCGATCTTGTCATATCCCGGATGGGTTTCGAACCTGCGACCTCTAGATTATCATACCAACGCGACGCTCGTCGCCCTGACCACTGAGCTACCGGGACTGATGAAATTTACACAAGACGTGCAGAATAAAATCCGCATCTCTTGATACCGTTTCTCACTTAATTATTAATTATTATTACTGATCAATCAGAGATACCTTTCTCATTACTCTGGACCAGACCGACCCTAGATCTTAAACCTAATTTGCAAAGAACGAAAATCATTCAGAATAAGCCATGCATGAAATTAGCAGGAATAATACCAAAGTTATTCTATTACCAGTACTTTCATTTCATCCGATGAAAGGATTTAAGGTATAGGTACACAATTAAAACAGTAATTACCCTTTACCGATAATTGTTTTACAAAGAAATTCGCGTGGTAACAATCCGCTTGTAATTCCTTTTAAATATTTCAATTCTTCAGAATACCTTTCTTTCTTTCCCCGGTGTGCAGCTCATTGTCTGTGATTTTAGTGAATCTTTTGTTTGTATTGTTTTACGAGTTACGAGAACTGGTTTCAGAGGAAGATACCCTTCTAGTGAGAATAGTGTCGAAAAGAAACAAATTAATGAACGATCGAGAGGAAGAAGTAGAATACAAAAAGACAGAATCGATTGTTTCCAAGAATTTAGTTTGGAAATCAGAACGATGACCAGTGGCGTGGCTACAGAATAATCAGGGTGATAGTGAAGTCATTTACATTTAGGTCGGAAGAACGAAGTGCAAAATGAATAATTCTATTCAATACAATGAGGCATTGCCGTACATGGTTTCGGACTGCGTGGATCATAGACATCACCACTGGAGTTAGAGACATCATACCAGAAAGTAGGTAGTCTCACTCCCTGAATCTTAAAATCTCCGTTTCAACCGTCAAATATCATTTAAATTAAATTTATAATATTTGTGTTAATCACCTCGATCCCGTGATATCACAACTACTCAAACTCGCTTTACTATATTTGCTCAATTTGGGACTTGAACCAACGACCTCCTGTTACAAGGCCGCTGCGTTATCGATCAAGTTACTGAGATTCATCTAAATAATGCATTGAGAGGGTGTGTTGTTTGAACGAAAGGAAGTTTGAAAGGGAACTTTGGGGATTTTAAGCACGAGAGTGTTTCCTGGAACATGGTCATAGTGTGTTGAAGGGTTGGTTTAGGATCAAAACCAACCCTAATCCACAACTTTAGGCTCTTGTTTAAAAAAATGTGTCCACCTTGTCAAAGGACATTCAAGACATTGATAATAATAATAATAACACTCTTTGGTGGAAGGTAACTACCAGGCGAGGTTAATACTCATAGCATTTTCTACCACATAACCCTCAGAGTCTTTTTATTATGTCGTCACAAACTCAAATTAATGAGGAAAAATTCATGCACTGGGTGGGATTCGAACCAACGGATCTCTACGCTACCTGGATTACCAGACTAGCGCGTTAAGCACTTGACTACCAATGCACGGTGATAAATGACATTGATAGATCGCGAATCGCCACTGACATTGCAACACCTATTAAGGCTCGAAATTTTGAATACACAAAACCTTATCGTCCTATAATTTGTTGTGTACACAAAAAACACAAATTGTATTTAAAATATAGCTGCTTGTTTGGATTTCGTACGGTCCAACGACATAATCACCTCATTCCTGGTAGTGTGGATTTGTTTAGTACTTTAGTCCGTTACTAGGAACTTTGCTGTGTGTGTGAGTTTTTTTTTATAAATTTTACGTGGAATCATCCTACACGGATTCTCAGTTAATTTACTCGTGGTATGAGGAGATATTTTAGTTCATTTAAATCTGAATTAGTCACTGACCTTTGTTTACTGTATCAGAGAAATTTGTGACAATGGTCGAATATGAACAAGAGATGCCATGCAATGCAAGCTCTAGCTTTAGTTCTTCGCACTTATAGGTATAATATTTTAATCTTAATATATAAATGTCAGTCACTGACTGACTGACTGACTGATCATCGCTCTACAGCCCAAACCGTAAGTCCTAGGAAGCTGAAATTTGGTAGGTAGCTTTGTCTTATAGTCTAGATGTGCAATAAGACGGGATTCCCACTACAACACCTGCCATTGGCGAAAAAGGATTTTTTGCTTTCACGGCCATGCCTCGGCCCGCAAAGCGGGCGACAGCCCGCTAGTACCTATAATATACACAGGTGGTAAGATGACCTTTTTAAACTACCTAATGACTGCACTGGAGTTAAGGCCAGAAGCATGGCCCTATATTTATTTTTCCTACCCCTAATCTACACAATAACGTATTTTGGGACTAAATTCGGCGCCACCTACCACACTGACACTAACTAAAGAGTCCCTTTGATCAAGCCTCCTGCTGTTGAGTAGTCAAATTCTCAAATTAATGATGAAAGCACTCACTGGACGGGATACGAACCCCCGGCCGTGGGATGTATGGGATACGTGGGATACGTAAAAGTATCTACCTACACTGTAAGTCCCACTCTCGCTCACAACACACAATTTTATTACAGCAAAATGTTATTCAAGGACCATGCATGGTATTACGATATTTCTACCCGGGGACAGCATGTACATTAAAATTACCCATAGCGTCCACTGTCCATACATATTCAACATCAAAGTGACACTAAATACACCTATATATAAACCTATATAACTTGGACAGCTATATACACCTAATATACTTGGACACCTATATACTTGTGTATAAATACATTCCTCGTAACAGTCGTAACATAAAAGGAAAAATCTAATTATATCACACCGTACGTAACATAGGAACCTAACAAGAATTTTCTGTGATCATAAAAATATCAAAAATGACTATGTGCAAAAATGTTCTGAGCTTATGTACACTCCGCGGCAGGAAAGTGGACCAGAAGTGGTCAAGTTTCCATGGCCGCAGATTGGATGTCTAATAAGTGGCCAGGGCTAGGCGCAGTCTAAAACATCCCAGAAACTACTCTCAACTCTCAAAATCGCCAAATCTCCCCTTCAACCGTCAAATTTGCTTCAAATAACCCCAATCAAAATAACTTATTTACCCATAACTCATTAAGAGTTAAGCTAAGTTGAAAAGGAGATTTGGGGATTACGAGAGTGAGTGCTTTCTAAACAAGGTGATTACACATTAGTGGTCTGAGTGGTTAGGGCGCTAGCAGTGGCTTAGCTAGACCTACATTTCGGGGGGGGGGGGTTGTCCCCAAAACCGCCCCCTGGCTACGCCACTGGGCGCTAGTTTGGTAATCCGGTAGTGCCACAGTTTCCGGTGGATCGAATCCCAACCAGTGTAAGAAATTTTACTCTTACATTTGAGGATTCAGCATCGAATAATAAAATCGAATTAAAATTAAGCTAAAGTTATCATACTAATTTGTGTTAATCATTCTTTCGTGATGTCACAACTACTCAAACTCCCTTTACTAAATCCAGGCTGAAACCGGGACTTGAACCACCGACCTCCAGGTTACAAGTCCGCCGTCTCATCGATCGAGCTATTATTGAGGTCGGTTTATAAATAAAATTGGATTACAACAAAGACAAGTCAGATCATCCCACAAGTTGCAGTTTCAACCAATCACAGCGCACTATTTAATTCGACTTGAATTTAAAGGTGCATAAAATTAAAATTTAATTTACGAAGTGATCTTGAGTGTACATTATCTGCATAGAAATAATAAAATTGTAAGTTAACATAGCAGATAATTTATAATATTATGTTTATGTACGTATTTATATTTCATAATGAAATATGCTTCTCGCAGGTACATAGGTACCTATGTAAGCTTTTCCTTTGTAAATACATTTATGCATCTATGTAATAGTTACAAGTGGATGTATTTAAATTACATTTTCTTTGTGCTTCTCCTTCTTCTTTTCCAAGAAGCTAATTTCTTCCTGGTATCAGGAAACACCTGAATACCACGAACTGCTCTCTCTCTCTCTCTCCTCTCCTCTCTCTCTCTCTCTCTCTCTCTCCCTCTCTCCCTCTCTCTCTCCCTCTCTCACTCCCTCTCTCCCTCTCTCTGTCTTCCTTTATCTGCCACACTTCAACACAGTATTCTTTTTCCATTTTTCCATCCGCACTAGATTCAATTATTTCCTTCTCTTCCTCTCCCTTTCAAACTCCGTCTCTCCCTTTTTTTCCCCTCTCTTTCTCTTCCTTTCCCACAGTGCCTCTCTTTCTACTGCTTTAGACACTCAATCAAATTTCTCCTTCTCTCTTTTCCTCTCTATCTCCTTTTACTTTTCGTTGATTTCTGCTTTCTTTCTCTCTCTCTCTCTCTCTCTCTCTCTCCCCCCCCTCCCCTCTCTCTCTCTCTCTCTCTCTCTCTCTCTCTCTCTCCCCTCTCTCTCTCTCTCTCTCTCTCTCTCTCTCTCTCTCTCTCTATGAGTTCCTCCTTTTACTTTCCTTTAAATTCTCCCTCAACCTTCTCCCTCAACCTTCCACCTCCTTTCCTTCCTCTCTAAGCCTCTTCTCTGAAATGCAATTTAAAATTCAATCCCAATTAACCTTTTCAACATACATCCTACATAGTTGCTTATACTAACACATTATAACACATTCTGAATGCATTACAGCTGTTACAAGAGAATAGGTATGCTGGTTGGTGACAAGTAGGCAATACAGCGACCCAGGTTCGATCCCCGCGTGTAACTGGAAATACCTCAATCAAAATTTGATTTGCTAGTGTAAAAGTGGGACCACCATCAAAATTTGAAAGAAAATTTTAAATGAAATTGTTGACACCCAACTTTTCGATTAAAGAGATTTGACATTTTCGGACACCGTTTTAGTATGTCTGTATAACCAGTATGCCTCAGGTAGAGAATTAGGAAAAACATAATGTAGGACCATGGCCCTAAATTAGGTTTTGGGAAATACATAAGTAATTTTAGAGGAACATACTTCGGGTCTAGAATAGGGTTAGGAAATGAAAGGTCGGTAGACAGCAATCTGAAACTGTATTTTCGGTCACAATACCATTCTGATTCATTGGAGAGTGTTCGCACTCTACAGGAACTCAATCAAACACCTCGGCCGAGGTGTGAAGAACGCCTATACAAAGAAAGAGACAGCCCGGCAGAGTGTAAGGTTACGCAAAACATAGTTCCCATGCATTTCATGTACTTTCAGCCAGCGAAAAGTGCAATATGAATTTCAAAAATCGCGATTTTTATTGCAGAAATGGGCTCTACGTTGAAAAATAAATTGATTTGACGTTTTGTTTGACTTCCTAGGCCACCGGGAACCCTATTTTCGAGACCCCCCAACAATCGTGAAAGACATGAAAAGATTCATAATTTTTTTTTTTTTTTTCCGTTTTTTTTTTCATACGGATCCTTTGAGACCCGACTTCGTGTCTTTAACTTGGCACTGAAGATTAAGTGAGGTGTCTAAAGTGATCAAGATATAATGGAGATGAGCCCGGACCAAAAAAAAATTCTAAATTATAAGCGGGCGGCCCATTTGGGCGGCCTCGGGTTTTGGGAGCCCAAATCGGGAATTGAAGGATAATACTAATCTTAAGTGGTATCAAATGAAAGATCTTGATGAGCAGATACCAAATTTATTGATTTTATTCCTTCATCCGGTCCACTGGGTGGCACCTGGTGGCCTTTTCATTTTCTTTGGCGGGTAGGTACCTTCGAATCCTTAACTTAGTGGTCAGATCTTGGCCAGTATGTATTTTTCGAGATGACCTCGCTCTCTCACTGCAAAATTTTAATGTTTAAGTTTCCAAGTATTAATTTGGTTAGTTTATTTTCCGTCCGTTTCTTTAGAAGATAACTTTGTCTATTGGTAGAATGCTCGACCTGCCACCCAGTCAGCATGGGTTCGAATCCTGGCGGGGACGAAATTTTTTAGCTCTATATTTTCAATTTGGGCTTAACGTTGTTTTGTTTTTCCGATCTTTATATTTGATCTTCATGACGACCCCATTACCCTCGTGAGGAAAATTTTAGTAGTTGCAGAATTGGCCAAATGACCTGTGGCGGCATTACGAGATTGATTTAGGACAATCATGGTTGGATGGAGATAAAATTTGATGAAATAGCTCTCATAATGTCGATGCTACTCACTAAAAGTTGTGACAAAGTAGTGACTTTGGCCAAGTGGGTAGCATACTAGGCTTGCACGCACGATGACTTGGGTTCGATCCCCTTCAGGGATGTTTTTTTTCTCTGTCCATTATGTGCGGGGTACACTCATACCTCGTGAGGTATTGATAAGGGACGTCACCACCGAGTTCTCTCCTGCTCATGGTTTTATCAACACCAAATTGTCTCCCGTCGCGTCGCTTGCATTTTTACCTGATTTTATACCTACATAGTTTAGGCCTAGCATAAAAATTATAATCGAAATACCTAGGAATCATTGATATAGACCTGAGGCATGGCCTTCTATGTATTTTACCTAACCCTATGATAAACCCAAGGCATGGCCTTCTATATATTTACCTAACCCTACTATAAACCCGAGGCATTGCCTTCTATGTATTATCCCTAACCCTACTATATTCCTGAGGCATGGCCTTCTATGTATTTTACCTAACTCTACTATACACTAAAGGCATTGCCTTTCATTAGTTAGAGATTTTAAAGATTTCTTTATAAAAGGCCGATCCTTATATAAAAATGATAATTTTATAGTTTTCATTTTCTTAAATACCTAATGTAAAAAAGCATGGTCTTATTTCCGGGAGAGGTACTCGTGGTGACCCCTGCAAGAAGCCGGAGAGAATTCGGGTAAGAAAAGGTCAACGGGAGAGAACTCATTACCTCACCTTGATAAGGTGATTACAAATTAATGTCTTTGGCATTTGTAAATCCAGGTGTTTTAGTGTCCCTCATAGGAGACTCCGAGGTCTATTTAGCATTGAAAGATAAACCTAATCATGTGGAGTATAGAATCAAAAGGTCTTGCATTGCAAATTTATATATTATTTACTCACTTTGGGGACTCAGGGGGCCAAATCTGTGATCCAAATACATATTGACCTTAGAAAAATTAAATACGTATTGCTAAAATTATATCTTAAAAAAAAGACAACTTGGTACATTTACATTTTCCCAGCTTATTTAGATACTTTTGTTATTCATAATGTTTCAGTAGTGTATGAACCTATACTTTCGTACAAAAAGAACTGATATCCCCCCAAAAACACCACTTCGTGGTTAAAAAAAAGAAGAACGCCTCACTCAAAAGAATGATTATAATTAGCTAAAAATAAATGATATCAAATTGAGAACACCTTACCACCTTTCTTTCTACATCTCTGCACTCCTCTCTGAATTTATTCCTCTTATGTTTATCTTTCTTTATCTTTTCTAGGGATCATCCCAAACTTGATTTCTCTTTAAATTTACTTGTTGCACGGCAATAAAAAATGGCGGTCGCGGTGTAATTTTCTCGTTTCAAATCAAATAAGTTCAGAAAAATCATACCGCGACCGCCATTTTTTATTGCCGTGCAACAAGTAAATTTAAAGAGAATCAAGTTTGGGATGATCCCTAGAAAAGATAAAGAAAGATAAACATAAGAGGAATAAATTCAGAGAGGAGTGCAGAGATGTAGAAAGAAAGGTGGTAAGGTGTTCTCAATTTGATATCATTTATTTTTAGCTAATTATAATCATTCTTTTGAGTGAGGCGTTCTTCTTTTTTTTAACCACGAAGTGTTGTTTTTGGGGGGATATTGTAATTCAGATTGATAAGTGAGAAAAATATATTTTTATTTATAATATTTACCGACCTCAGTAGCTTGATCGATAAGGCGGCGGACTTGCAACCTGGAGGTCGGTGGTTCAAGTCCCGGTTTCAGCAAAGATTTAGTAAAGCGAGTTAGAGTAGTTGTGATATCACGATTGTGATTAACACAAATATGATAAATAATTTATATTTCTTCAAAATCAAGTCGAGAAAGTAGTCGTTTTGTAAGCCAATATTATAACCGTCTACTTTTCTTACCGTAGAAAAACATTATTCATGTACATCTTGTCAATTGTATAAACACACATATACACACACCTACATACACACCCACACAGTAAACACACACCCACACAAACACCCACATACACATAGGTCACACAAACATACACAAACAAGAAAAAAATATTTATATTTTTTTTTTATATATAATCTCCTTATTTTGATACACACCATGAAAATATTATTATTAGCTCCAGAATCTTCTCGTCTTGTTTTATTTTTCTTGGAAACGGGGCGAGAAAAACAAGTTGTTTCCCGAATTCTAGGAATTGTTCAGAACACTCAATACTTGGGGAAGCAAGCGTGCGCACAGTCGGGTGAAATGAGAACACGAAATTCTGCTGATGAATGTGACAGAGCAGGGGATGACGGCATATGCCGGCGAAATGTTTTATCGCATCTCCCAATAGTCAGACGTGCGGTATTTCCAGGAATTGAAACACTAACCTCCAGTTTGCAAGGTTGCTATTGAACATATTTAATCTGGAACTGCATGAACAAAAGAAAAATTCTCACATGGAGGCATGTTCTAGCACAGTTTCGGCAATGACTAGATCGCGAAGCAGGTATAGTCGGGTGTTTGTATCACTTGCAACAGTTTTCTTTCTAAATTTTTAATGAGTTTGGTCTTTTTCTTCTTCCACTTATTTTATCGAAACTATTTTCTCATGGTGGGTACCAGTGTAACTAAGAAAATATATATCTCGTTAACATCTAGAATCTAGATAATCCAACACCGGAGTTTACACACCATTCGCAGGAAACTCAAAAACCAGCTCACCCAGCCTCACCCACCCAGCCTGGGTTGGGGCGGGAATAGTCAGCATCATGAGGGATCAAATTTGAAGGGTCACCCAATCAACTCCTAACAGCTCTGGACGTTGCCATGCATATGCCATAATAAATGACACTGGCTTCCCTTAATACGCTCTTCGCCGGAATAATCAGATTAATCAGACTTTTGTGTTGATAATTAAGTAATATTATTTACTCCGCTTTCTCATCACACGTGCTAGTCCGCTTGTGTATTAGTTTCAGCACGATAATCCTTAGCCCGATAGTCACCTAGATAGCAATCAGCTTGCCAGAGTAGCTGCTATGAACTTCCCAAGTAGTATAAGGAGATAAGGACTGTATAAGAAGGCATGTATTAATGAGCGAGCGAGGCATTACAATGGGCGGCCAGTCGGAACCGAATCCAGCCTTTCACTTTTTGCCTGGCTTGTGGGTGAGATGCCTGACCAGATATTATAACATCGAATAGGAATTTGTTCTGAATAGGATACTGCTATCGTGTGTATTGGTAGCGTATTATAACACGGGGTGTCTTTGAAATAGCAATGAATATATTATGTACGTATTTGATAAACCGCCTATGGAAATTTTAAAGTTTATTTTTTTGACATATTGTAAACTGTCTTCTTTTATCTATTTTTATACACACTTGATTACAGCATTCATATACTTTCAGGGGTAATCCAAGCCAAATTTGGTCTTGTTGATGAGCTGAGGCGAAATTATTAGACATTTTTGTTATACCTTTGTAGAGTTAAATCTAGATTATTTTAAATAGGTTAATACAAGTTCTGACTGAAACCTGTGATCTCTATTTTGTCGATTTCGCCTTAAATGTTAAGGAATGCCACATTTTCGGTTAATTCGGGTTCTTTTTGCATAGCGGTGAGTTCTAAATAATTTGAAATTTTCCTGGGCGTTACACTTAAATTACACGTAGCACATACTTTTCCATCTAAATTTTCAACATTTGTACCTAAATATAATTTTGTAAATCTTTATTACTTCATTAGGTTAACTTAATGTCAAGCAACATAAAGACAGTAGTGTTAAGGTTTTTTTTTTTTTTTTTTTGGAAGCCAGGAAAAAATGTTTTAAAGACATCCAGATCCATCTTAACCTGGGGTGTGGGATTTCCACCCACTAAAAATCCACCCTCTCTAAAAGCTAACCGGTTTGGTTGTCTGATGCTATTTTTCTGAGTCACCCTGTATATATTTAATGATACACAGTGCTGTCCGTCCACTTTTAATCGGTCCCCGCGTAGCTAGTTGTTCTAGTTTGGCTAGAAACTCTCTTGTTAGGAGGTTGCTTGATCTCAGGACTCCACTGCGATCAAGCACAATGGAATGTCGAAACACGACGGGAACCGATCTAACAACTTAATTAGAGTAATGCTGCCACGACGAACAATTATAAAAAATCTTTTTTTTTTTAGAGCAACGTAGAACAAGAGTTCTACGTTGGCATGATTGGTTGTATGTATAATGTCAGAGGTTATTTGAGAATGGCTATCTGGACGTGGTCCACGACATTCACAACTGAAAAAGTTGAAACATACCAGCTGTACCTCCTAGAACTTGGACCACCTTGCCTAGCCGTGTAGTTCAGCTCGTTAGTAACGTATCCCTGTCAGCTCTCCGGCTTTCTATGGGTATTAGACATAAATGGGCAATCGGACATGTATGTTATTATACAATAATGTTGAATTTATACACTCGTATACAATGTATACTGTATACATAATGCGGATCAATGCGCCTTGCGTCTGCATAAAACTTATCTTTGTTTTTGAATAAATTGGTGAAAAGATCACGTAGGTTCCTATTAAATAAAACACAATCAATATCCTTGGACCTGACGGAATCGAACCAGGAACCTCTGCCGTACATGACCTGATACCCATACTAATATTTATTACTATTATAATAAAAATATCACCTTCTTTACACTGGAGGATAAGGACCAATGAGCACTATTATTCCAGCAGTAAGCCAAAGAGTTATTGTTATGAAATAATACATCCTCCCAGATGGGAGTTATGTCCAGTTTAAGTTTCAAACCCACGACTTCTGATTTCCTAGACGACACCTAAACAATTGAGCTACAGGTACTGTTGTCCCAGGACAGCAAATTTATTGACCTTCCAGGGTCAATGACCTGTTATGCAAGTATTTCCACAGCGGCATGGGAGCCCGTGACTAGACCAGAATGCCAGGAATCGCAATGTCCTCGTGACCTATGGTGCTGTGCTGGTTTGTAATATCAAATGCAGAATGAAATGAGGCTTCTACGATCCAACTATTATTTACTAGGATTACTAGAGTTGATCTATAACCTTTGAACTACTCTCTTGGTTAGTTCCAGGACCGTGCTCATAATATAATAATATTAATATTTAGTGGAAGGTAACCATGCATGGCAACGTCCAGAGAGGTTAGGAGTTGGTTGGGTGACCATTCAAATTTGAACCCTCATGATGCTGACTATTCCCGCCCCAACCCAGGCTGGGTGAGGACTTTTCGATAAGGCAGCGGAATTGTAACCGGAGGTCGGTGGTTCAAGTCCCGGTTTCAGCGTGGATTTAGTAAAGCGAGTTTGAGTAGTTGTGATATCACGAAAGTGAATAACAGAAATATGAAACTTTTTTTTACTTGATTTGAATATCAGAAACTTATTTGTGAGTACGCTCTTCTCTCTGAAAATGCCCCTGACTTGTGGCTTTGCTAACTCCTCGTGGGACTGAAGTACAAAACTTTATCCAAGTTTCATTGCTGGTTAGTCCTTGGTGACCGTTGGCCAATACTTGTGGTAACCTGGTCTCAATAGATCCACCAGGTATCAATTGCAATTGAGGTAGGTTACTGGCTGGTTTCAAAAACATGGTCATTTGTACGGTTGTTTTGTCAATTTCACGAGGTTAAACTTTTAACTATACCCATGCAGGTATAGTAGGTATTACTTAATTGTTATTTGAAAATCTCAGCGGAATCTCAGAGTAATTTATTTGATGTCCAGTGTGGAATTCTACTGTTGATTTGCATAGGTAGGCACTCGTATTCTCGTATTGTGCAGTATAGGACGTATAGGCACAGACCACTTAATTGGGTCGCGGACTCATAATTCAAGATACAAATGCAGCAAATTTAAATCAAGACGGGTTCGAATAATATTGTTCCATCACTCCTGTGAAGCAACTGTAAAAAAAAATGTCACTCAAAATGAAATAATGAGCCAGCGTCGATGACACGTTGAATACACCAGTTCTCATTCGGTCACTAAAGATATGCAACTTTCAGTGAGGACTTGGATTGGTGACTATTCAAATTAGAACCCTCGTGATAGTGACCATTTCCAGCCCAACTCAGGCTCGATAAGGTTGATGGAAGGTAACCCTCGTGTTAAGTGGCGTAGGAAGGGGGGGGGGGAGTTTGGGGACAAAAACCCCCCCGAAATTTTCAAGAAACCCCTGTAAAATGAATACGATGGAATATACGTAGTCTCTTCCGTCCTCAAACCCCCCCCCCCCCCCCCCCCCCCCCCCGAAATGTAGGTATAGCTACGCCATTGCTCGTGTTATGTCGTTAAACAAAAAAGCGACGTAAAAATAAACCTGGGATAAAATGTTGGTCTGGATAGAAGAAAGTCATCCGACCCGACATCAAATACTCTGTCAGAAGAATTTGTCCCCTGCGCCTCAATCGAACCTACGATCTAGTGGTCCAGCGGTATGTTGTCCTCTGAGCCAACTATAGGCGGGCAGGATCAGTGATGACATCGACCGCAATCAGTCGCATGATGCGTCCATTCACATCGTTCAACAACCCTGATGTTATCATACTATCCTACTGATGATTCTAGGTCTCTTTTCCTGCTCACAGATATTATGATTACAAGCTTACGTGGGATCTTTCACAAGCACTATCTGGATGACCTAAGAGTAAATAGCTTACTGGTGAGTAATCCTTACACAATAAACCATCTGGTAGTTTGCAGTATTGTTATTGGTGTACAATATCTGCATAATGTATACATTATAATTATTTTAGGTATTCCTGAAACAAAGTACCTATCGCGCTCGCAATACAGCGCGGCAACGCGGCTAGTATCTTAGGAGCCCTGCCTGAAGGAAAGGAGTTAACCGAGTTATTTTTTTATTTAAAATAAATATATCATCGTAGTATACCAGAAAAAAATAGAATTGAATGTCAAGAATGTCCATGGATAGAAATGTCAAAGTCTCAAAAATGAGTTTCAAATGTTTCAATGTCCGACATGTACGAGATTTCAATGTTTAGTATATTTTCCTGGAATTCCAGGAGAATCTGGGGAATATAATTAGTCATGAACGAAGATTAACTTACCATAAAGTAATAAAATAAATTCTTGGAATTAGATTACACACCTTCAGACCACGAATGCCTTTCTATGCGTATTAATTGTTCATTTCTGCTCCTGATTAAATATCAAAAAAAGATTTATTTATTTTATGTTGTTGCAGTTTGTGGGTCGTTCGATGACCTTATATGTTCAGAAATTTGTTTATGAGTCATTCGTTCTGATTAAACGAATCCTCGTCCAAGAAAGCGCCCTATTCGGACTTGTAAGTTTACCAGTGAGAATCCATTTAAATATAATCATTCCGTGATTACATTTTCCAAAAATGAAATACTGCTACTAAAAAAAAAGAAAAAAAAAACTAAAAGTTTAAAAAAGTTATCATATTTGTGTTAATCACTAACGTAATAATCATAACAACTACTCTAACTCGCTTTACTAAATAAACGCTGAATCCGGGACTTGAACCACCGACCTCCAGGTTACAAGTCTGTCGCCTTATCGATCAAGCTATACTGAGATTGTTTATTGCTGGAATAATGGGACTTTAGTAGTCTTAATCGGGTAATATAAATAAGGCGATATTATTATTATTATTACTATCTATTATTTTTACATTGAAGGCAACACAGTGACACAATTTCCACAGAACCAGCCTGTTCATTCATTACCCTTACGCCGAAACTGCTGACCTCAGCTCTCATAGAGAACAACATGCAAACAATTCTATGCAGTTACCTCACGCTAATGCTATGCACATTATGCATGATTATGCACTTTCACATGACATAGACCTTCATTCATTTCAGGCCGCCCCTCTCTTATCCGTTTTGGGATCAAAGTCACACATTGGGGTAGAATTATCTATAATAATGGGTACTCGAAAAAATTCCGAGAAGAAAGTTTTTCATCAGGCAGCATGTTAAATCGTTTAGGCATGGGTTTAAGCAGCATGTAAAATCGTTCACGCCGGTCTCACGTCAGAGTATCATAATTATAAGAGTAGAGATTTTTATGAAGATTTTACCTACTCATACTTACATTGTTTTTAGTTAGGATTTGAAAAGGGTTGGGTGGAAGAGATTGCCACAGCCAATAACCCCGCCCTTTAGGTAGGACATTAACTTCATTGTTCTTGTATCTTTGCTCAATCTTTTTGTTTTTTCTTTATAATTTCATTGTATTTTACTGTATATATTTTTGTTCTACCTAATAAAGCTTACTATAATAATAATAGTGCACAAAACACATAACCTCTAACTATGTCGTTCTACAACTTGGTACAGCGGGGTGCGCCATCAACAGCTGTGGTGTGGTCATTTGGCGCGTTGGCCTAGCGATAGTCTAGGTATTTGTCAAACGTGCGACAACACTGGCTTAGGGAGTACCAATCCTTACAGCTAGACCAGCTTGAAAAGGGCCAGGATGCTATCAGAAACATTTATGACAACTTTAAAGTTGTTGTTAAAGAAACGTTGGAAATTACCGAACAATAATATAATTTTGAAGCAAAATTTATTTTTACCAACGATCATCTCCCCAGTTGTCCACAGCAAAACATAAAAATATAGCGGAAAATCAACAACTCCTGTTATTTATATTAATTACTCTCTCATTTCCTAACAAAACAACGCTATTATTTATATATAGAACTCATTCATTTGACTAAAAACAAATTCCCCCTTGCTAAAAATAACTTGAAATTGCGAATAAAATAATTCTTCGTATACAATATACATAGATATATTATCTCTTAGACGAATATATACATAATGGTCATTGTATATTTTGTTATGTAGGTGTCACACGTCATAGATCTTGCGACACCCACCTCTCTCACACATGGGTATTTTCTCATTTCATCATACAAGAACGTCATTGAATTAATTGAAAGTAGGTACATAAAGTATTTTTATTTCAATTCTGGAAAGTCAGCAATCCGACATTAATACAAGACTTGCACGGGTTTCCGGTCAAAATTATCGCGAATCTCTACGTTCACTTTATAGTTTTGTTTTCACAGAAGAAATGTTTGTTTTCAAAGAAGAATGTTTTCATAGAAGAAATAATTTTGTTTTCTTTATTTGTGATTTCAATGACTTTACCGGCTAATTTCTGACGTAGCTAAGGTCAAGTAATTTGGTTTCTAAATAATTATGGAGTTCGATTCTATGAAGCATCGAGATTGGAGAAATATTGATCAAGTATAAAATTCTAAGAAGTAGGTATATCTGACCTATTTTTTGTTGTTTGTCAAGTGAAATGTGCACGTACTTTTGACTGCTATCAACTTGTTGAATTGAGGTGTTGGTGATATCATTACGTATTGTACTACTTCTACAACTGATTTGTACAATAAAATCGTCTTTTGAAGTAAGGCTGACGAAATAGGGCTACTTTTGGTTAGTATAAACTAAATAATAGAGGTTTCCAGTGACTCAACGTTACACCCGCCGTTGATAAAAGGAGACTAGTTACTCGGAAGTATCATAATTATTCATAACAATAGATACCTTGTCTACAGAAAACAATGAAATTTTAGCAATTGTTCGACAGTTTATTATGATGAGTTTTACCTACTGTGTGAACAACCGTAAAAAGTATATTTGAATGAGCGCACGAATAGCTCGGTGGTTAAGCACACGCTTGACACGCGGAAGGTCCCGGGTTTGATCCCCATACCAACAAAAAAATTATATTCTTAATTTGGTTACAGTTGTTTGTAAGGGATACCTTCCGGTGGGCTCGTGTTGACCCAGCACCCAAATGGGAAGTATTATGTCACTTCTCGCCCATAAGAAGGGAGGCATACTACGGGATGGGCATGGGCAAGCTACAACACAGACCACAAGCGTCTACAGTAGCTCCTGTTTCATGGCTCCGAACTAAAAAGGCTGTGAAACACTCATCTTTATTATTATCTGACCTGGTTGCAGGGTTTTCAGTGAATTAACACTGTGACCTAATTAGATCTATTGTGACAAGTTGATTCTGTTCGATTTTAACGTCCTGATTTGAGATAGTCAGGACGGGGGTTTTACCCTCCATTCGCTGGGAATCGTACCAGCTACCCACATTAACCTCACCCAGCCTGGGTAGGGCCGGAAATGCCAGCCTCACGTGTTTGGAAGGGACAGAATTTTCTTCGAAAAGTCTGCCCCAACCGGGAGTCGAACTCGAGACCTCTGGACCACGGGCAGTAGTCACAACCATTACGCCACGGAAGCTGGCCATCTCATCTTAAAAAAAAAAATATATTTCCTCTCAGATTTTAACAGTGTTTCTGATAATGAACCTCTAGCTAGAGCACCTACTACTTCTCATGCTGCATGTGAAACCAACTACCTCTCATGCTGCATGTGAAACCAACTACTTCTCATGCTGCATGTGAAACCAACTACCTCTCATGCTGCATGTGAATACAGCACCAAACACGCCACAGGAAATCAGCAATATTGAACAGATTGTGAGCTCGTGCTTCTCTTTCCCAAAAGCTGCGACTTCCCTGTTTCCAGGAACTCAAAGCAATTACCTGTTTGTTCCAGGAATCTACCGCCATGTTGAGGAATAACAGGGTTCCTGGTAGACATAATAATTATATTAATTATTTATTTATACCTACATATCATACAGGTATTATCTCGAGGTACGATATGTGCTTTAGGTGACACAAGTCGAAAGTCAACATACAGCGTGAGAAAAAGGTGACAGATATTTTTAGGGGAAATGGAGAGAGAGAGATATTTTAGTGGAAATGGAGACAGAGATATTTTATTGAAATGGAGAGAGATATTTTAGTGGAAATGGAGATAGAAAGATATTTTAATGGAGAAATGGAGAGAGAGACATTTTACTGGAAATTGAGATAGAGATATTTTAGTGGAAATGGAGGGAGAGATATTTTAGTGGAAATCGAGACAGATATTTTAGTGGTGAGTAGCTTTTTTTCTCTTTTTTTTTACAGGAGAGGAAAATTTGCATCAAACACCAACGTAACCTACCTAATGCCTGTGAGCCGGTGAGAGGGTTTTTTACCGTCCAAAAACCTCTTCTTGGTTATGTTTTTGTTGTGTGTTGCCCTGGGACCCCCGTGTGGCATTTCTTCAGGGACGTAGTACACATTATATGTTCCATAAAATTCCAAAAAAAAAAAAAAAAAAAATGACCAGCAATCTATACCAGAAATAGATCATTATTAAGTTGCGCAGCAGTGAACTATGTCCTTAAATTTGTATGCCTTATGGTCTCTCTAACCGGGTAGAGGTTTCTTACCATAACATTGCCGACCTCCGGTCTAGACGGAAAGCACAGATTCATCAACCCACCTGGTGAAACAAGACTTCATCTTAAAGACTCATTAAAAATCAGACGACCGGAATATTTCTTAAATGGTTTCACGAGAACTGGACAAGGACTTATTGTAATTTGGCTCCTCGAATTCTGCGAGCTCACCGTACCACAGGCCCCACATTTCTCCAAGCCTTAAGAGCGAGAGAGCCGGGAGTTCTTGGTAAAAATAATCGCTGATCCCAGACGAGTTGGTTCCAGGAATCCCGATCCATTCTCCTCGTGGGACGCAACAAACCGGTTTGAAAAAGAAACACGCCAAGTCTCGCTCTGCTGAGCGAATTGACTTCTCTAAACCTGAGTCCACATAAACCCAGGTAAATATAACTTTGAATGTAGGTAAATGGTTCCGTCTTAGAATTACACTCGCACCTGGATATAAGAGAATTCAAGAGGTTATTTTCCCTTACATAGAGGTAAATTTGACCTGGAATTGGTTCTCTTATATTCAGGTTCGACTGCAATAATTATAATCATCAATCATTCTTATTAGGTAAAATTTTCGATGCAACTCCCAGGGAAATGACTTATTCATATTTTTCATCTAGCTCTGAGATGGATAAACCTAGAACATTACTTTATAGTAACATTCCTCTGGACGTTATAAAAATGGAAAAAATACTAATTTCAACGCCTTCCAAAATTTTGACATCTGTTACCGTTTTGCTGTGTTATTGGCAACAGACAGCTTCCAAATGGATAGATAGATATAGATAATAGATAGGCACAGATATGATATGTGTCAATAGATATTATTATCTATTGATGTTTTACAGGAATCGAATGATGTAAAGAAGGTCAACCTTGAACCCTGAAAAACAAATCAAGCAAAGCATCGTAAATCAAGCCTCACAAAAACACAATTTGTCCTCCGAGACAAAGCGGTTTCGTTTGACCTAGTTTTGTTGGCGTTCTGCAGAACAACAGTAGAGGTCAGAGTATTTTGATTCATTTCTCGTTATCTGTCTCTCTCCCTTTGTGTAACTTCAAGTCCCCTGCACACGATGCGTTAAATATCATGATCACAGCAAAGCAGCTGTGTACTGTGTAGGTATATCAACTTGACTATGAATTTTCGCAGAAAAAAATCTGATATATGCTGAAAACTCAAACTTACCTGAGCGATTAGAAAAAAAAAAAAATATTTTTAATATGAAATCTGGTTGGCTGATTCCTCTCTGTAAATTACAAATAACCTTCTTGTTTAGCTTAAAATTTCCTAAGATCATGATTAGCCGAATGATAAGGAAGCGGAACCCACTCTGTACAGACATGTGCTGTGCGTGGGCTAGATTCAATTTGTGGTGGTTACTATAGCTAGCTCAGAGCATTACTATAGCTAGCTCGTCTGATCCACTGTTTTTTCTTCAAAAAAATTGCCAACATCGATATACCTGACAGAATTTTCTGCTCTTAGTGCAATTTTACTTAAAATCCTTATAACTATTTGGCGATTATTCAGGTGGTCCAGTTGCTGCTGTATGACTATAATCATTTTATTAAAAAATACTAATTATTATTATTATTATTTAATAAAGAAACGAAAATTTTGATAAAACTGATGACCCTAGTAGTACTTCTCTCTCAGCTTAAAGGACACAACATGTCACCTTCCAAAAAAGTTCGTTTAGATGAAGTTTAGTGGTCTAAATCGGTCCAGGACATTGGCGAAATAGTGTCGAGTTAACAAATGTTCACTCTGATTAACCCATTCATGAATTCGTTGCCAAAGCTATCTTTCCAATAATCCATCATATTTAAAAGTTATAAAGGCCGAATTTTAACACTGGATTAACTTGAACATAAGCTAGGCTGTCCCTAATGTCGGATTATGGCGCGTAGTGATTGGTTGATGCTTCGACTTGAGGAAAGATATGACGAATGTATCTTAAATTGAATCCTGTTTGATAATTTGACCCATAGAAGGCATATTATATTTTAAATCCATGCATCCTGTGAAAAGAACTTCTTCTGTATGGTGTGTAACGTACCTTAACAAAATATTCTCTTTATATTTTTTCCTTCGAATTCTGTTTTATTTTATCTTTGTTCTTTTATGATAGTAAAATTGAATAGAGTTCCTAGTAGGACAGGGGAGATTCTTGGGAATTCATACTTGAATCTTGCTTTTCATTTCTATTCAATGTGTTCGTTCCGTATGCTATGCCTTGCTTTGGTAACTACGGTCTTCAGTTGCTAAGCTGTACTCTGTCTGAGCTCTAGCGTGAGGCATCAGTTGTGAATTTACCTCGCGAAATATTTTCGTGATAAGCGCAAAAATACGCGCGTTGAATATTGGCCGTTATAATTTAATTTTTCGCATAGAAAATTTTGTGCTTTTGGTTTATTATTTTTTCGTAAAGTGTGTGTCTGTGTAATAAGTTTCCTGTGTGCCAGTGTTTGGGCAAATATTTATTTTATTCTATAGTTTTTTTTTGAAGAATTTGTTTTATTACATCAATAAGTTTTATTCAGACTTACTTTACCCTTACAATATTTTGATAGTGACTGGTTGAAAAATTTGCTTTCCCATGGACATTTTGGATTACAATGGATTTCCCGAGATATCTGTTCTTCTTAGGGATTGAATAGGTAAGTTGATATAACTGTATATTATGTCTGTGACAACAGGTGGTGATTTTTGCATCCATGCAGACAAAGGCTTCGCCGTCGTGGATTCTGGACGTCGCCGTCCTGAAAAAAATCCCTGGGTTTCCAAAAGCTTGCTGTCTGGTACAAGGTTACATTTTGACAGATGCATTAAGTTGGCAGCCCACCAGAACGGATTTTCATGATGCCTTTACCAAAGTTTTGCACAAGTGCGGTTTCGGAGATACAGAACCCTCTAATTGGGCTGCTAACTTAAGTTTGTAGCCCACCTCGAAAAATATTGACCGATTTGGTCGCAACCAATTTTTGACTCAATGTAGGTATTGTAGGGATCATTATTCATTATTATTATTAAGATAAAGCCCCATCCATCGGATGAACTCTTACAACACACAATCTTCTTTTTCATCAATAATTTAGGAATTGCTGAACTCTATAATTCCCTGATACCAGTGGAATTCAGATTAGGGCTACATGCCTCTCTGTCTGGTAGGGGTGTCTCCCGCCAGCATAGAATGGTAATCTATAGATTCTCTAGTTCTGTTATCAGATAAGGATACATACCTCGGGGAATGAACTTGTTATTTGCCTTGAATATGGAAACTTACTTAGTAGACGGCAAGACTCTCATCACCCACATTCAATGGTAGGACTAGTGATCACATAGGCTGCATTTTATAAGAATTTTCATAATTGATAATAAAAAAAAATCCTCATAGTTCGACACTAATCGATTTGTCTTGATTAAGATTATGCTATGAAACTTCTGATTCATATGTGATAGAATATGGCCGAAGTTAGTGTTATCCCAGTCTAGATGTCGATAATATTACTCGCCTTACTTAATTTTTATCGTTGTTGAAACTGAACCACCGTTCTTTAGGTTAGAAGTGCGCCGCCTTATCGATCAAGCTAATTTTCATGTTGGACGAGAGATAAAGATTAAAATAGAATCATAATTAGGTTGGGAAAATCATAAATAGTGAGCTCGATTGGGAAATTTCTCAAGGATTAGTGGACATTTCCCATTAGTTAACGTCATGCTTCAAGCAATTAACTGACCTCCATTGGTTCCATTGCCTCTGTAGCTGAACCGTGAAGTCGTATCCTGGAGGTCGGAGGTTCGATTCCAAAGTTCGGCTGAATTCAATAGGACGCGTTTGAGTAACTATTCGTGATCTACTCAAATATATTAACCTACTGACAGTGCAATAATAAGTGTACTTTCTGTACTTATTGTACTTAATCTCCCCCAATCTCGCATCAGCTGATCACAGATTAAGGATTTCTCCTCACGGCTTGTTCTTATTTCTCCTCCAATCTTAACCCGACGTTTTCGTCAGATCGAGATCAACGCCATTTTGAAATCAAGTTGACTTTGAGGTTGACCTTCAGCAGATCTTTATTATTTGTTTATGTTTTCATAAATTTTCATTAAATAAACTTTTTTGATTTTCTATCGATGACTAGGTTACTTTAACTAGTTTAGGTATAAGGTTCTAGTTTTAATTTTGAGCCAGATTTAAGATTAGGAATTGTACAGGTATCAAAGTTCATTGTTGATATTGAAAGTACCTTTTATTAACATCCTCAATTTACATATTTCGCCGAGAATGAATGCATAATGTACAGAATGCTAGCTCGAGTTTCCCCTTTGCATTACCTTTATTAATCTCAAGTGTACATTTGTTCTACATCTGGAAAGCAAGACGCTGTGTAGTAAGGACAATCACGTCTGAGAAATTCTCATGAAAAAAATCAAGGCAGTTTTCAATTTACAAGAGAGCACTGGTTCAAGCTGCAGTGATCGTTAACTCTGCTGTTTGTTGAATGCACCAAATTTTCTGAACAGTCTATGGAATAGTAACTTGATTTACATCAAAATTTGAGAAAAAGTAGGTAATGAAACTCTCGCAGAAATCTATATAGTCATAATAAGGTATTCAGATAGTTCAAATTTCCAATTCTATGAAATATTCTTATCAATCCTTATCAGTAATCTTTATTTACATTTCACTGTGAGAAGCTCCCCCTAATTTAAGTTTCTCTGATTATCGCTAGAGCGCGTCGAGGCGTTCTGATCTCTACAGATTGGGGGAGATTAAGTACAGAAAATACACTTATTCTCTTTATCTCTCCCAATGAAAAAGTAATGGACCCACCTCAAACTTCAATTCACTACATTGAACCGATTACACGAACAATAGATAACTGGTTTTTTACAATAATTACAGGATAGTTTTACTGAAATAAAGTTTCTGAAATTCTTCAGGATTATGTGAATAACCTCGTAGTATTAATATAATTCCTCAGAGGTTATATCAGGTTTACATTCAGTTTGAATTCTATTTTTAGCAATCGCACTATTGAAATACGAGGGTCGGAATGACCTCAATATAGCTGTTAACCGTTACGATTTTGATTCTAAGAGACTATTGCCCTCTTTGTACACAAATATCCTTAACCTCAATATCTTGGTTGAATTAACCTTCAGGTTCGGGTAGAAAAGAATAACGTGTCCTAGCTAGAGTCATTGTGGAGGTGCCAAATTTTTGCCCTTGAGTAATTATTGGGCGCCCCGAATACTGTTTCCGCCTCATGGACCTCATGATTCCTTTATTCTATATCCTTAGTCCTTACATACCTTCTTTCTACATTAAATTTATATACTGTACCTATACTATTATTTTCACCTTGGAAGGAACTCAAGAACATAATATTCAATGTTTGGAGGTCCCTTGGGAAGACCGTGAATTATATGTCTTCATTTTTATACATATACCTATCAATCATTAGTTTGATTGATATACAAAGTTCATTACATCATCTTGATTCTATAGGCCCAGGGCATCTATACGTAATAATTATCATCAATAGGTACATTCTATTTATGAATAGCAATTAAAATCTTTCAGACCAACCTATTATATATTATGTATGTAGAGTACATGACGGCTACAAATTGACCAGTTGCGGATTGAGAGACTTTCCCATTTCCCAACTGATGCCAGAATAAGGTACGGCATATTAATGTATGATTCTGATGACGTCACAAACCAACGCCACCGTACTCTACTTCATCTGTGGATCAGAAATCATAACATTTCATAAACATAAATACCTTACAAGGTCCTTGAAGTTCAGATTTATTGCACGGGTGGACACGTTACGGTCTTTCCGTATCAATTACCGTCGGTACAAAGTATATTAGAGCAGCTGTTACCAGGATTACCTTCTAAGGATTGGTAGCTTGTTCAAGGAGAGCCTATTAAAGTCTTGTGAATTAGAATGAAATTTAAATATTGTATAAGGTATTCACAGAAAACAGTATTTTCTACCCACGGCAAGAAATTCCGCGTAAAAATAAAATTTCAATTTTAAATTATGTACCCATGTTCGTGGAACGAATTTCCTCCAGTGGAATATGGCCACGTTATCTCTTTCGTGTAGACGTTCCGTATTTGGTGTTCACGGAATTCGAGTAACATTTCTTGGAATTGGAGCGAACCTCACTCGGATAGTTTTGGTAACATACTGGCTGGCTCTTACCTAATTATGGCTCAAATGTTGATATACATACACACATACATACATATATTCATTTGTTCATACTCAAGGTGATTCTGAGAAGTTTGGACCGGCTCAGGTTTGGCTGCGCCACACGCGTGTGTAGGTTCAGTGATAATTAATTCTAGGTACTGTTAGTGTTAGTGGATGTAACATCTGCACTCTTCACTCATGAACCTGAGTTGAGTTTCATTTCGACAGAGAACTTTATTCCCACGTTAGTAGATATAATTATGTTTCTTCATCCCTTTTTTTGTATTCTATTGTCTTGTACTCTATTTCATTCATCATGCAATACTTGTTTCCGGCCCTGCCCAGGCTGGGTGAGGTTAATGTGGATAGTGGTAGCCTGGTACAAGTCCCAGCGAATGGAGGGTAAAAGCGCCCGCCCAAATCCAGGACGTTAAATCAAATAGAATCGTTTGCGTTGTAGGGGCATCAGCCTTTGAATGGATGAGGAGTCCCAGAACCAAACAACCTCAACTATAAGGAAGAGGTTGGCAATACCAACTCGAAGTAGGTTTGAGAAAAAGTGAAGTGAAAGAAGAGGAAAAAGCAAATTAGACAATGTGCTTCAATCAGCTTTTAATTAAAAAAACGCTTAAAAACGAGGTTAACTTTTCCTTCCTGAGCTTTACAAGTTTGTCTCTGTGCATAGGCTGCTATTATTGAGTTTTCCAAGTACATACATACACGAGTGAAATGATTATTTAGATAATGGTTTAGGCTTTTAAAATAAATTTGATTGGATTTTGTCACCTGGGTTATATGTTACACTACGTTTGCCCGTGCTTTGCAACGGAACTAATTCAATTTCTAAGCATGGCCGATGCGGGACAGCATGCCTTTTAAACTTTAATTTGGACAAAGCGATATGGTTTTGGGGTCATTTGAACATTTTCGCTATCTCTACCGTTGCTAAACACTCCGCAAAAACAAACATGTAGTAGTAGTAGTATCCTTTTTCTGTTTATTTAGGATATCCCACTGCAGAACACTTAATTACACCCTCTTCCCTCTCCCAAATTAGGCTAAATTCGTTATTGCAGGAAGCATAACCACGGACGCGACATCCCTCACGTGCAAAACACTCGCGAGAGATAAAATTCAATTAAAATAAATGTCGGAACCAAACCATAATTGGTAATTCCTGGAAACTCTGCTACCGATATATGTTCTTGGTGTGGGAAACTCGCAAATTGATTCCGTGAAACTAGCATCACTATTACACGGTGGAACTGTGACCGGACTCCGCGATGTGATAGTAAGTGATGACCCTGTGTTCCGAGAATACGAACGCCAATTTGCAGCTGTGGAAAATTGATTAGAATTTGATTGCTGTTTTTTACTGACAGTGTAATTTTCGTGCTCACGAGATAGTGCGAGAAAAGCGCCGACATCAGGTTTAAAAAGATAACTGATTTTGTTATCATATTTATATTTTTTTTATTGTGGACAAAGGTGAGATTTCAAGTTTGAAATTAAGTTTATTGTAATCACAGTCATAAGGTAACCAGTAGCTTGTATTTTGGAGGTCGCGGTTTCAAGTCCCAAGTTCAGCAAAAATTTAGTAGAGCGAGTTTTAAGGTAGTTGTGAATACACAAAATATGATAAATTGATAACAGTCATTAGCGAACCCGGAGAAATCGCACCACCCTTGGTATAGTTTTTAGAACTCGTAAAAATATCAGCACCGACGCGCGACGATAGAACTCCTGTAAACAACAGCTTTCACAATTACTACAAACACAATAATAATATTGCAAAACTCATTATCTTTCGCAATTTTACGAGTCTTTTGTTCGCCATTTCAGCTTGCAAAAGTTAAGTGCACTTTTCATTTAAGGCTATCGCTAAGCTCATTTATGATTCCTATGGTATCCATATCTTCATTTTGAAATCAAATGATCAACTTTCTATTTTGCATTATTGTAGATTTCGTCTTGCTATGTACACTTGCATTTCGCCTCGTCTCAAATTAGGAATCGCCATTAGCAAGTTCAATTCACATCGAACTTTTATCTTTTTGCACAGGTGAATAAATAGGTACCAAGAATCCCATAATTCTTCTTCTAACACAGCATGTATAGATTGTGTACATAGCATCTGGTCTATTTATACACATGTGTGTTCTGCGGTGCAAATAGGACATTGCCATTTTCAGCCTATGAAAGCAATCAAGCGGTGCCTACCTACTTTCATTTCTTCTCGCTTGAGTGCTCCAAACAGCGGGAGAGTTTTATTATTTGAGTCCTACATACATGTGACCTCAGGCCGTTTTATTTTCACTAATGAACTGCGAGATGAGAGCGGAGATAGAGCTCAATGATTTATCGATTAAATCCACAGGCCAATTTGTTCGAATTTGGTATTCGATACGTAGGAGAGAAGGGATACTCTAATTAAGTCGGTATGAACGATTACATCAGGCCTGTTTTTAGATAGCTCGTTAAGACCGCAGCCCTAAAACTTTAATCTACGCCAAAAATTGTTAAGGTGTAATCCGCTTTTTGAACGGCATGCGAAAAAACGTTCAATTTATTTTATATCCGAAATTTTATTCGGCGAAATTCAATGAGAATGTGAAAGTATCTAAATGTAATTCGCACAATGCAGACTAGTAGGCGCTTTTTTATGTAAAAAAATAAATAAGAGAATGAATGATTGGTTTATTGATGCAAATAGGAGGACCATTCGAATTAATAAACTATGATAATACCTACATATATAAAAAGTAGAAAAAATGATAAATATAAATTAATATTACATCGAAAGAGGACGAATACTTATGACTAAAAAAGAAGAAGAAAAGTGTGGTCCGACACATGCATTTTTGCACAAGAGGACCACATCAACTTACCATTTCATATAAACAAAATTTTTTTGTAAATATGTGTGTGATAAAATAAATTAAGTACTTAAAAAAATAAAGTACCTAACATTCTATATAATAAATTATAACAGTTTCCTAAGTATGCTTTCAAATCACTAGGAAGCATGGTAAAAAATATTCCAATGTACATTTATTATAAATTTATATTATATTAAAAATGCAGGAGTACCCTCAAGGGACACCACTAAAAAGCAAGCACTCATAAGTTCGGGCCTGGGTGTCAACATCACAAACAGGTACTTATTTGCAACAGACCATCAATGCAGTTTTCGAATTAAAATCTGTACCAGCTGAAGCGAGTGCCCATTATTCAGATTAATACACTGGAGTTTGCTTGTCCTTTACATCAAAGTTGATTTACTATGGGTGTGTGTGATTTTGACCTTTGTTCAAAATGTATTCAGACTGAACTTTAAATACATTCGTTTGATGAATCGATATGTTATTATACTGTTCGTTTCTCTCTGGTACTTTTAATGTCCTTTTTGCCTTTTCAGTCGTTAGATTAATTAAGAATTTAAATCCTCATGATCATAAAAAATATGTTTGGAGTCATCATTAAACGGATTACATTATCGATGATTCGAATTTAGCGATAACTTTGTCGCAGTAATTCAAGCAACGGAAAACGCTTTCTCTTCCATATAATCCAATGTTTTTGATTATTACTTGTGAAATTTTTGTCTGTTATTTTTACGAGGTTTTGAGGCAATTCCTGATTAATGAGGAGTCCACAGCCGATGTTTTCTCTCTTGGTATTAAACATTCAGTACATTCACACCCGTATGTATAGGTTATAGCTACTATTATTAATATGATAATTTATTTTATTCTTCACATCAATCGAGTAATTTTAGAGAAGGAATTTATTTTATTTCATTTTGCATTTCTTCACTTAAAATTCTCTGAAAGTACAATATCTGTTGTACTTTTACTTTTTGGTTTCGACCAGTGTGATTATGATCACCACTGTGACATGATAGACACCTTTCCTAAAATAAAAATTTCCTGACTATCGGAGGTAAGCCATCTGCTTCGTGTGTCTGTTGTTGAAGTGATCCTGAAGCATGCTACTTGTTGCTTTAGTTTAGTGGGGTCATGGTCTGCCCTTGAATAAATTTCCAGCGAATATAAAAGAATTGATCATATAAAAGTTGTGTTCATCATTATTTAAAAAAAAAAGTTTTAAAGTTATCACATATTTGTGTTAATTATTTTCATAATATCACAACTACTCAAACTCACCTTATTAAAAATCACTGTTTGGACTCGATCCACCAACCTCCAGGTTACGAGTCCGCCGGCTGACCAGTCGAACCACTATAAGGTCCACTTGTAGTGAATGTATTAAAATTATGTACAAACTGCTCTGTCCTTTCTGTACTAGAAGGGAAATGAGGAAAGTTCAAGACCAACATATGCAATAATTACTATGGGACCTTCAATAATGTATCCTCCAGTGATTGCGGAGTATTTGTATAATATGCAGTGAGTAAGCTACCTGATAATTAATTACCTGTAATATTTTGTGCTCGTGACATTGCTAATATATTACTCAGAATATGACTTACTTGCAAGCTTTGTCGCATGCTTTGAAATAATTGCGTAAAAAAACCCCCCTTACGCCTACCTCAACTACCTATGGGTTGAAGTAATAATAGCATATTGTCTTATTCATACTGCCCAACAAAAAAATTTTCTATCAGAAAGCCCAAGACGTATTAGGTATTACCTATATGGTCAAAATCTCAACGGGAGGATAACTTGTCCTGTGTCCCTGCTGAGTTTTTTACTCGCGACCTTTGGCTTACCAGACCAACACCTTGACCACTGAGCTACCGGGACATAATTATGGGGCATGTAGGTCTGGACAAGGTAGAATGGAAGAAGAAGGTATGAACTTATAAAGCATAATAATAATATCGCCTTATTTATACTGCCCGATTAAGACTATTAAAGTCCCATTATTCCAGCAGTAAGCCCAAGACATATTATTATGTGGTAAAAATCCCAAATGGGAGGATAACTTGTCATGTCCCGGCTGGGTTTCGAACCCACGACATCTGGAGTCGTTGGATTCCCAGAGTGCTGCCTTTACCACTGAGCTACCGGGACAGACAACAATTTACAATTGAAACTCACTGTTTTCTCGCAACTCTCTCCATCCCTGGTCTCGACAGCTTCTTATCTCGGGTCACGCGATAAGGACACGTTTCTCACTTGACCTGCCCCACCCTGTATGATATAACAAGAGATAATAATTGCCGCATTATCAGTGAATTCTCATTACTATGAATGGGCAATAATTACGCGCTCTAGTGCCTCGGTAATGGGTGACTGATTACCTTGCTGATTTCTGCACGACCTTGGTGAAACTAGTAGACCGACAGGTTCACACCAGTCCTGATGCTGCTCACGGGAGGAAAGGCAACTTTTTATCAAAGTCAGTTTTAATTTGGTTTATCCTCATTGAAGTTACTGACATCGCAATTGACTGTTTCTTGGTAACAATAGAAAGTAATGGAATGTCTATTAAGTCGAACCAGCTCGATTCCAGGAAAGAGTTTTTACTTGTCATTGGCGTGAAATTTGGAATCGAGATGAATGCCTAGATCAAAGAGTAGATCTAGATAGGTAAAAAGGCCTCCTAAATGTAGGTAGGTAGGTGTACAAGTATTTCTGAGCTGTTCAGTCTATTAGATTTCGCTTTACATGTCAAGTAAATGAAGATTGTGTAATGTGAAGACCTGAAGACCTTTAACAAGTTTAACATCGAATAAGAAAAATGTACGAGTATTTTATTAATATAAAATTTATACATTGAAAATGAGCCAGAAATAGTTATCAGTCAGACTTTCATATTTTTTCTCCTAAAAATTGTGGGTTAACAGCATGCTAAAAATTTCAATAAATTTGGGCAGAAATCATTTTCATTATCATACCACAACCATTACAACAATAAATTATTTAATCAGATTACCTCACATTCTATAGTTCTATGTAATCTAACAATGGCTGAATGTTTGAAAACCCTAGGATTTTTGCAGAATCCACTTAAAGCTAAAAGCTGGCCGAGATTGCCAAGAATAGACCAGCATCCTTTATCCTTTGAGTTTCGTGGAATCGGATCGCCGCAGTGGCGAGCAATGCTCTGCCTATCCTGCCGGTACGGCGTGTGTAAACTTGTTGAAATTCAAACAATAACCTCACGTTAGCGTGGCATTGTTACCAGGAAACAGGAATTAAGTTGGATAATCGCTGAAACCAGGCTCGAAGCTACGCGGAGGCTCCTCTTCAGGATTTCAGGAAAACTCATTTTTATTATTATTATTATAGGTGTCTCGTACTGTACATGAAATCTGGTTTGTCTATTTCATCTAATAAATTTAGAACTTCCAATCAGTATAATATCTGAATACGCAAAGATTAATGTGTAAAATTCAAAGGAGCCTTCCCCAAAAAATGTTCGAAATTTTAAATGTACATTGTACATAGTTGCCACAGGATTTTCAGGACACTAAAGTTATTTCAATCTTCGTGGTTGTTGTCCTTCAACCCTCAGTGTACAGATTTCAGAAAACCAATCAAATGTATTATGCAGTTGACTTATTAAATCAGATCTAGGTAATACAAAAGAAAAAGTTGAACTTACACAATATAGGTATGATGAGTTTGATCAGTATTGAATAGTTCGATTTCAAAAGATGATTTCTATCAGCCCTAGAATTTTGGTTACATCACGTAGCTTCCCTCTGTATAACAGTAGATAGTTGAAAGCCTACACAGTGAGTTGAAATGAGCCCTTGTTGTACCTCGGCTGCCCCCCTTGTCACCTGAGTATTGGCCCTGCCCGCCGGTAGCTACTAAGGATTCTCTACTGGGAACCGAGTTTCCTTTCGATGTAATAATGGAAATAATGGAAGCTTAATTGCTTTCTGGGAAAAGTTGTCGCTCTGTGTGGCTCTTGCGAACAATTCCCTGGAATGTCATTCAGGCGTCCGACTTGATTTCAGAACTTCTTTCTCTCCTTGTGATCCTTGTCTCCGCTCATCTTGGTCTGAGTAATGACGGAGATTAAACTGGTAGTCAAGTGGTTAACGCGCTGGTGCTAGTCTGGTAATCCAGGTAGCGCAGGGATCCGTTGGTTCAAATCCCATCCAGTGCATGAATTTTCCTCATTAGTTTGAGTTTGTGACCACATAGTATTAAGACTCTGAGGGTTAGGTGGTAGAAAATGCTTTTAGCATTAACCTCGCATGGTGGTTACCTTCCACTAAAGAGTGTTATTATTATTATTATTAATAAATGTGATCTATGTAATGTGTTAGAATAGTAATATCGCAAAGTAATAATTAAGTAATCAATGTGATCTAGGTAGGTAGGTTGTTGTGTTTTTTGTCTAACCCACGATTTCGTAGTAGTGTTTGACGCACAGTATCTTCTCGTATCAGTAAGTAAAGTTAATGCGGGTTTTTAATATTTGATGATTGTTAAAGTTCATCATGTACTTTCATTATGAATTCTGATAGTTTTTTTGTAGTCAAATTAACTTAATAACTCCGAGAATATCTTGTATCTGATTGGAATTATTTTTTACAATTTATATGCCTTCACAAACCTCATAGGTAATTCTTGTCAAAAAATGTTTATTACTGTAATATAAATAAATATTGATATCCTGTCTGTGTATTATGTTAATAGTCTCTTTAGTTTTTATACTTCCGGATGAAATCAATACTTTCTTAATTCCTACTTTCGGTTGTATATGATTTCAAAAAAATGACCTTCTTATAATTTTATCATTATTTATAAGGTCTGCTTCTTCAACATCTTTTCTCCTATTAATAGTAGTGATGGTAGAATACGCGAGAGAACGGTGTGTTGTTCCTGGGTCACCCATTGAAATCCAATACACGCCCGAGTATTCTAATTCCAACGCAGTTTTTTCACAGACTGATGAATTGAATTCCTGGAATCACGAGGAGGGAATTGTGAAAAAACTCGAATAATAATGTGTAATGAGATTTGAATTCCATGAAATTTCATTTAGCTGGAGTTGTGTTCTGATAGAGAGGGGAGTTTTCCCCGGAGACATACACATACATACCTAATAGAGCTTCCTGCAGAGCGTTTTCTCTAGAATTATGCGACTGATATCATTTGGATTCTAATGTAATTTTATTTTCTCATTTTGTATGAAAAAAGAAATCCTCGAATAGGCAGGTTATATTTAAACACCTGTAAGTTTTATTATTATGTATTCCTATCCGACCTGGTTGCAGGCATTTCAGTGAAATACTTACAATTAACACTGCGAAACCGACCTCAGTAGCTTGATCGATAAGGCGGCCGACTTGTAACCTCGAGGTCGGAGGTTCAAGTCCTGGTTACAGCGTAGATTTAGTTAAGCAAATTTACTACACAATTTTAAAGTGGTCCTTGTCTTGATAACTCACGTGAGGTATAATCCCCATCAAGGCCGGGTGAGTCACTATCTGAGGCGTCTCTGTGTCTGAGAAAGAGCGCTGTATTGTTCATGCATTGATCGCTATCTATTGAGTCATTGAATTACCTCATGATCACAGATTAGCTATGGATTATAATGCAGACTATTAGAAGACTTACACGTATAATACCTAAGTGTACCTACCGGCCATACTCTACATTCTATACAAAATACAATAAGTAGGCACTGAAACGGCTTGTTCAATACATAGTGAATATAGAACCTCTAAAGCTTTAAATAAAAATTGTGAAAATAGAATGATTTAATCTAACTAATAAGTTATCTGCAAAAATTTCTGCAACGTCAAAAAACTTGAAACATAGGTTAGGTACAATATGAAGAAAATTTAATCATAATTTTGTCACTTGGAGGGCAAATGTTGCCACTAAGGCATCATTAACTGCTTTTTAGGATAGCTACTGCATAATTATGTTTACCAAGTGTATTGAAAGAAAAAAAAAAGAAAAAAAAAAACAGAAAAAAAAAATGGTGAGTAAATATTTTCCCCTGAAATGTCCTTATGAGCTTATGACACTGATTCCCTTTTGTCTACTTTGCAACAGCTGGGTCTAGCCTAGACCCTTGCGCCACTCGTGTGACCCTTTTCACTTTTCTCGTCCTATATCTCATCTGAATACCAGAATTCCAAGAAGGTCACCAACATCTGCTGACCGAGAGGGCAGCTTTTAATATTCTACCTGGAAATATTGAGTTCTACCAAAACATAATATTCATCATGGCCTCCGGATTAGTGGGGTGTTCTTGGGTCCTTATAATTTATTCTCACAAATCCAAATTTAATCAAAAAAGGAGAAAAGGGACGTTGCGATCCCTAATCGAGTATGCCATTGTGAAGGTTTTAGTGCAAGAGAAAGGGATTCAGAGAGCGGATTTTATACCAGGGACTTGATCAGAGTTGAATATTGCTTTTTTATCCCTTGATGAAACAAACTTGTGCTCAATATGTTAGGACTGTTGATATTTTGATGAATATAGTCTTTCCAGAAAAAGAAGGATCGGTTAGGATTTTATGTATGTTGAGATTGTTGAGTAATTTTAAAAGTTTAAAAATAAATGTAAGAAATATACATAGTTATCAGCCTTGGGTTTAGAAAATAATTACATATTATAATTATGTACTTTTGTAATACGTATATGGTCGTATTTCATGTATTGAACCTTAAAAAAAAAAAAAAAAAATGGTACCTATAAAACAGGTACCGATTTCATCATGAGATTTTAGAACAACTTTTTCTGCAGACAATTTATATGTCTTTAAAAAAATTATCTTTTTTTTTGACATAAAAAATGTGGCCAGTGAAATTCACGATTTAAATCAGTCCTTTGTGACAGTGCAATCCATAAGAAAACAATTTAATATTCCATCATCGAGAATTCTAAATGTTAACTAAATCTTTTTATTGTTCCAAAAATTATTACTCACGAATAAAGAGTTATTATTGAATACTAATTAATTTTCCAAGTGAGAAGAGTTTTAATTATGGGTGTTCCTCCTGCTAATGATCGACTTGAAATGATTCCTGGAAGTTAGAAGGAAAAAGGTCACCTTTTATTCTCCCTATCTCTCGCTCTCTCTCTCTCCTCTCTCTCCTCTCTCTTTTCTATGTCGTATGATAATAGGACAAATTTCCTAGAATTCCACACGGTTATTTATTCTATGAATAAGAGAGAGAGAGAGATAGAGAGAGAGAGAAGGAGAGAGAGAGACCGAGAGACAGATACGGAGTAGAACGAGAGAGAAGAAAGAGTTAAAAAGATTGAGAGAGAGAAAAAAAAAGAAGAGTCATTAAAACAAAAGTCAATGTGAAATAAAAAAGTCCACCAAAAGAAAGTCAACAAGGGAGAGATTGAGGAATGAAAGGAGAACAGAAGGAAATTTAGGAGATGAGATAAAACTAAACCAAATACTTTCAGATCTCTTATTCTTTAGCCAAAACCACCAAACGCCACGAAGTGGCGGTCAAAAGGCCGCCACTGGCGGCACCGATTTTTTTTCAAAAGTGTCGTGCTATGTCCTTTATATAATTATGACCTCTGTACCGAATATCAAGTCTCTAGCTTATGCCGTTCTTGAGATATTTTGTTTACAGACCGACAGACAGACACCGACCAATGCAATGATTGAAACTTTGGATTTAAGCTCTGGGGACCCTAAAACGTATTTTGGCACTTAAAAACTGACTATCGAAAATTTTGGGTGATTCCATTACTTTCTTTTCTATAAGGAAAGTAAAAATACCTATCCAGAAGACTGAAGAAGAGAATAAAATCTAATTCAAGGAGAAATGGTGTAGGAAAGACGAAACAGTAGAAGAGAGAAAGACAGTTGGTAGATAGAGAGGAGAGGAGATAGAGAGAGAGAACACAAATCAATTGAAAGGTGTTCCGAGAAAACAAGGCTTGACAGAATTCGAACATCGCTTTGTTCGGACCTCTGAGAAGTGAAGAATGGAAGAGAGATGGATTCATGGAACCAAGGCATGGTGGTTTGATTCCCCGAGGCGGCTTGTTATAACACTCGTTGTGGAAATACTACTTTTAAAATAATATTCACTGTAGTAAATATACATGTCCGATATTACGGACGCAATACTTCCTCGTGAATCGTACAATTGTGCAAGAAAAAATTCACATCTTATACAAAACGATTCGTCTATAATAATAAAAGTAACAATAACAACACTCCTTAGTGCGTTACCTTGCACTTATAATTAACATGATAGTAATTATGTTGGGTTTAGTGTAGTATTTCAACCTAACGTACACTTACTACACGATTACACGTGCTGGCGATGAGGACCGGGTCACTTCTCAGACCAACAAGATGTAGGCTTTCTCAACTTAGATCTGGCTTCTCAGAACTACCTAACTCTTATGTTAATATGATTGATTCAAATGTTTCCAATGAGAGTCCTCTTTGCCACCAATAATAATAGTAACACTATTTAGTGGAAGGTAACCACCAGGCGAGGTTAATGCTCAAAGCATTCTCTACCACCTAACCCTCAGAGTCTTATTTTTATGTGATCACAAACTCAAATTAATGAAGAGAAATTCATGCACTGGGTGGGATTCGAATCATCGTATCCCTACGCTACCTAGATTACCAGACTAGCCCGTTAACCACTTGACTACCAGTGCAAACAGAGTTTATGTGTTGTTGTAAAACTCAATTGCTTGACTTTACACCTTCCTCTATTTCCTGTAATTTGAAGGACGAAATCAAAGTATCAAATTTGCAAAACCTTAACCTTAAGGTCCGTTCTGTTGGCCCTGCCATATCGAAATTTTGTGTTCAAACGTTAGCACCCGGTAGATCTTCGTTCGTACCGATAAGTATCAAAAGTTCGTCGTTAGTAACGCTACCGTTCCCGAGAAAAACGGAATTTTCTGTGGCAGGGCCAACTTAACGGTAGCCCTGCCGTGTTGGAATTTCGTGTTCAAACGTTAGCACCCGGTAGATCTTCGGAATTAGGTAATACTACATGAGTGTTACCTTGTTAGCAGTCTCGTTAAGCGACTTGTGAGCCTAGCCGAGCGAAATGAATGGATTAGCCGGAATCCCATGTTGCATTTGGACGGTTTCCAAGAAGTAAGAGCTCGCAATTTCCTTGGAAGAGAACTAATGTACCCGGGAATCATTGAATGAGATTATCTCAAATTCCCAATGTGGATTAACACACAGAGTAACGAACGTGTAGTGAAGTCGTGTAACTCCTGAAGGAAATATCCTCTCTGCTTCTGCAATCTCCAGTGTTAGACCAGCTGCTGTGAATTGGTTGGTTTCAAGGTGGGGGTACAGTTTGATCATGCCAGAATGATTAGCTTCCATTTTTTTTTCTACAGGACCACGATGGTTTGAATTAGAGTTTTAAAGTGGTCACCCAATTAGTCCTGACCTGTATCCACGTTGCTTTAAGAGAATGATTAATTATTGAGAAATGCTGTATTCCACATGCAATATCCGCTATGATGTTGTATTTTTCAAATTCATGGATCAAATTTGTATTTTTAATGAATTTCGCAGAGGTTATGAAATAAAATGATTTTTTTATTGGTATTTCAGTACCCTGAAATCTAGATTTGAACCTACAGCAACGAAGGACGTCGATAAAATTGTGTCTCTGAGAAATATGTACAACTTGGACAGGGTTGCTAGCTCCTTACTTTTCCTGTTCAGTGTATAAGCTCCTCTCCCGTCTTCCTAGAATCCCCAGACCGCGTATAATATTATCGACACATGCATTGCTTTGAGTCCTTATGTCTGGCGTCCATGATGGGGTGTGGATGTCAGGCAATTGTCTAGGTAGCTGGAGGGCGCGGGTTCGATCCCCAGCTGCCTGCAGAAGTTCTAATTATTTGTTATCAGGTTCATATTAGAAATCCAAGTAATGTTAGGTATATGTAATATTAATATAAAACTATGGATCCTTTAAATTTTTACTCACTTTTCGACTTAAGTTTCGCCTAACTCGTAGGATTGATCACGATTACGAGTTAGGCGAAACGAGTGATCAAGCCTACGAGTTAGGCGAAACTTAAATCGAAAAGTGAGTAAAAATTTAAAGAATCCATAGTTTAATATTAATATTACATATACCTAAGAAAGTTCTAAGTCCTTGTGTGATGAAGATGTGTATATTTACCCAGCGTTGGGGCTAGGAAGCATTGGCTTATGCCCATTTGGTCAAGCGAGGGATTATCATTGTTATAAAACGGAGCTTTTGTGCTGGAAGTACGACACACAACAAGTCTTTGAAGTAAAAAAAAAACAAGGTGATAAATACTTATTAGAAATATTAGAATAATATAAACGTATCACTACTACCCGTTCAAATAAAATAGTGGTCTACTTCTTTATCTTTTGGCCACAAGTTATGTTCATATCCACATGATTCTCGTCTATCAAGCGAAGCGGTCGTTTCGCGGAGAACGCCTCCGAGAAACTGCAGTGCTTATAAATACCTACATGAAATAAAATTATTTATAATAGAATTCCTAGATGCTTCATTAATAGAAATAATGTTAGTGTATTTCTGTACGAACATCTTCTGCCACGAGTTATCACGACTGGTATGCAGAAATATTTCACCCCACACTATACGCGGCCATTACGTCATGACCACACTGTTGCAACATACAGGGTGTTTAGTAATCCACTGGTCGAGTGGTGAAGACGCTGGTCTGGTAATCCAATGAGCCTAGGTGTCTATTGGTTCGAATCTCATCCATTACATGAATTTCCTCTTTTATTCACATGATACTGTAAGTACCTAACCAAAACAACTGATGAATCTAAGGCACTTTTTAATCCTTTTAGGTCAGTCCAAATCTCCAAAAAATGTTGTTATTTTTACTCAATTTGTGCCGTTTAGTGCTAAATTTGTTATTCCACCATTGAATCGAGTGTCACCCTGATGTGTCAGATTTTAAGGAGACTATGTTGCTTGATGAAATTAGGTGATAATTGTCAAAATCATGTTGAGGTCATTTTTTAGGTGCTTCTGTTGTTTCCTTAAAATAGGAAGCCATAGTCAAAATCATGATTAGGTATTTTTTATTATCATTATATCAAGCTTTATTAGAAGGACAAAGTGTACAATATAAAATAGTTTGAAAATTAATAAATGATAAAATTGTTTGAAAATCAATAAATAATAATGAAGATAATAATAATGTCCTAACTAAAGGGCGGTGTTATTGTCTGCAACAATGAAAAGACAGTCATTTTTTATGAAAAGCAAGTCACGGGTGTAGGTCAAAGACAAAATAATCAATTGAAAAAGTCTTTAGAATAGTGCCAGTAATTCACCAGGAGATAGCTGGCTTTACAATGTTTTATTGCCTAACTGGTTGAAAAAAAGAAAATAAAGAAAGAAGAAGAAAAAAATCAACGAAAGGAAGAATTCCTTTTCATAGAAGATATTTTCCAAGAACATATTAACTGAAAAAAAAAGAATTTTGTTAAAAAAATATGCATACCTAGCTAATGGGTCAGTTCTTTCGAGGCATCCTGTTGGCAATATTTCATGCATGTCATAATTGTACACAATACTACTCTGTTTTGACCATTACGTCACGAATGCTTTTGCTTGCGTTCAGACAAGAGAGTATAAATATTTACCAGAAGATCAGCAGAATTCTCTTCTTAGTTTTCATTTCTGGTGTTCATTGTTATCTCTGTTGCATAACAAGTGGGAGTTTATCTTGAGGGTCTCGACACCTGGACTCTTCATAATGTAAAAAATAATTACTTCATTGTTTTTTTTTTCCTCAACCACTACATCTACCAAGGAGATACACTACCAATTATGGACACAATACTTCCTCGCGCATGGTTCATATTGTGGTCATCTACACTGGCTGGCAATAAAATTTCATCGACTTTCCATTATCGCTCTGTTCTGAGATTTTTAAGTAAAACACATGTACCTACAAAAATATTTAACTAAATCACAATACATGGATCGACATTTTATCAAGATTCACACCAAACGGTTCTAATGACAATGATTTCCCTTTATCTCTTCCAGATTGAACCGAACGCTCATTTCTTTCTCGGACCGGGTCCGCTAGACATGGAGATATGTTGACATCCGCCCTCTGTCCAAAATGCCACCATCAGCTCATTCTACCCTCGCCCAAGCCGTCCCCATTCTACCAGAACCTCCATCCCCCTGCCTCCCTCCCGACGCATGCGCCCTCCGACTGCCAGAATGTCGTTCTGAACGTGGCAGTCAACTTGAAGATAGAGTTACCGCAGCCGGGCCTCGCCGACAATGTCACTGTGGTGTCGAAGACACTCCAGTGCGGCGGAGGCATTGTGTTACCCCACACACCGTCGCCGGCGGACGATTTGAAAAATCCCGTCAGCGATCGCGACAGCCACTCGACAACCTGTTTAGAAAGAAATTCTTCAACCCCTCATGTGCGAAGCATAGAAAGCACTTATCCCATCGGGGTCGACGAAAGTCGAACCAGGAACCTCGCGTCTGCAGGACAGGACGCCGTCGGGATAAGACTGAACCAGCAGGCTGTGACCCTCAACATTCCACTCAGCAGGGAGATCTGCCAGAGGGACTTGGACACCCTCACAGCCACTGTCAGGGTTCTGCGCATGTCAGGTAACTAGACCTAACACTTCAACATTCACGGGTCCCTTATGTACGGCTATGTCTGTACTGTGCAGGCTATGTCTGTACTGTGTAGGCTATGTCTGTACTGTGCAGGCTATGTCTGTACTGTGCAAAACTTTTTGATTGAACGTACAAAACGGTAAAATCACTAAGCAAACCGTTCTTGACATAGTCACATTTGAGACTAAGTACCTACCAGACCTACCTATGTTTCTGTCATTTACATAATAATGTTCTGGTCATAATAATATTACCTAAATCAGCTTTGAACTCTTATATAGCTGTCGATGTCGGTAGGTTACCGACACAAACAATTAATTATTTTGCAAGCGCAATTATTTGCTAGTGAGTATTCTTTGTTTGGTTTATCCGCACGTAAACCTCTGTTGTGAGAGAAAATGCTGACAAGGCAGGACATGCACTCGTCTGCAGATGTGGACCTAACATATTATACTTGTGTCATGCGCCGTGGTTTTTTTACTTGCTAGCATGAACCGGCGGTATGGCGTCATTACAAAGAATGGTAGCCGAATGGTATGGACATTTCTTGTAAAACTTTGTTCTTGTCGCTTTGAGAGTAACAAAGTTGGGGCCATAATAATCACGACAAAACTCTACCGAAAGCATTTTCAGCGTGCTAGCACAAGAATCTGCTCCCTTGAGCTCAGGCTTGCTTGTATGAGAGAATATTCTCCTAGCAGTCACGAGAGGAAGTGCTTGCTTTTAGAGGGTGACATTTCTAAAAAGCACTTTGACACTGACAGTATATATTAGTGTAGACTAGTTATATCGTTGTGTTATTCACGATGTGATATCACAATTTCTGAAAATTGAAAAAAAAACTCACTACTAAATTTTTGCTGCTGACCTCCGGTTTCGAATCCGCCGCCTTATCAATCAAGCTTCCAAGGTAGGTGAGTGAAGAATTGTAGATAATATATCGCACAAAGTGCTGCAGAAACAATTTTACTGTAAAATATCTCGAAGCAATAGAAGTGCATTGGTAGTCAAGTGGTTAACACGCTAGTCTGGTAATCCAGGTAGCGTAGGGATCCGTTGGTTCGAATCCCACCCAGTGCATGAATTTTTCCTCATTCATTTGAGTTTCTGACCACATAATTATAAGACTCTGATGGTTAGGTGGTAGGAAATGCTTTGAGCAATAACCTCGCCTGGTGGTTATCTTCCACTAAAGAGTGTTATTATTATTATCATGCAGACGCAAGGCGCATTGATCCGCATTATGTGTACAGTATACATTGTATACAAGTGTAGAAATTCAACATTATTGTAGAATAACATGCATGTTCATTTATGTCTAATACCCATAGAAAGCCGGAGAGCTGACAGGGATACTGAAATATTCTGTAAAATTGCCCTCTTAACACCTCCCCTGTCTGCACCCCCAGGTTTCTACTACGAGTCCATCATGCAGCAGGAAGCCCTGGAACTGTTGGCCAACAAGTCACCAGGCACGTTCCTAGTTCGAAACTCTTCGAACCCTCAGCACATCTTCGCCCTCAGTGTACAGACCATGAAAGGTAAGAAGGCTGGGCCCTGATTCCGCCCCTGGGGAGATGTGAGGGACTTTGAGTACTGGATGTACCAACATAACGATTTTTTTTTTTTTTTTTGACATTGGTTATTCTCCTCATCATGGGAATTGCCATGCAGCCAATGAGATAACGACTTATGAGGGGTCAGAAGCCCAAGGGGACAATAGACAATTTTTTAATTACGATTATTTGAAATTCAAAGGTTAGTTTAGCGTGATTTATGAATTTCGAAGACCGCCAGCTGGCACGAACGACCTGTCTGTTGACAAGGTTAAAGCGCTTAGTAGAGAGAGAAAAAAAAAGAAGACTGCCAGCATCATCCATGATAGATTGAACTCACTAGTCAGATCATTGATTTTTTTTTTTAAAGGTAAGGTGTGCCCGGAACCGCTTTCGCATTACTTCAGGGCACTTTACCTTTATATCCATGCCATTCCGGAATCGGAAAATTTCGGTCGGAAATTTCCGCTCCGGCCGGGATTCGAACCCGCAACCTCCGGGTCAGTAACCAATGCTCTTAACCACTGAGCCACGGAGGTCGGCCAGACCATTGATTAAGTTTAGCAATATCTAGCGAGACCAGACTTGGTGTGTGACCACTCAAACTTAAACCCTCTTGATGCTGTGGCCATTCATGACTCAAGCCAGGTTGGTTGAGGGTAAAATAGGTTAAGTTTCACCCTGCCCGGTTTTCCATGTAGGCAGTGGCGGCTCCTGACTTCAAGACTAGGTGAAGACAAATTATACCCAGAAGTATTGAAAAAATAAAATTATTAATTTATCAGATCTTAGTTCTTATGGTCTCATAAACACAGCCCATTGTAAGTTATGGCTGTTTCCCTGCAGAGCATGATTTTCTCTCATACCAGTTTTGCATCATATAAGTTTTTATAGGTACTTTTTTGGAGAACACTTGGTACTTAATAAATAAACAAGGCCAGCAGAACAATTTGTCAACACTTGAGCTGGTACACAGCCATTCATTTTTCATAAGCCATTCAGGCTTGAACTGTATGGCTGTGGGGCAGGCATTTGCTTTACTTTTTTAGTGGTGGTTATAGTAATTGGAGATCCAGTAATCATAATATCTTTCTTATCCTCATTACTTCTTAATCTGAATGGGGTTACTTTTTATGTTTGAACCCCATGATTTTGTGGGGATCTCATTGTTTCTTTGAAATATTGTTATTAATTATTCATCATAATAAAAAATATTAACTAAAAGTTGGTAAAAAGGAATTAAAATAAAAAAATAGAATTATACCTCAGTAGTTAGAACTAGGAAGGAAAGAAAGTTAGTTGAAGACTAAAAATTACAATCCAAAACTGGAAGAAAATCCACCACCAGATTACAAAATAAATCTAAGAAAACATACTTACTACAAATATAAAATCAGCTTAAATTTGTGTTACCAATGATGTTTAAATGACTAGGTATTTAAGAAAAACACAGATATTGCCTTATAATTTTAAGTACTTCACTGGAAGCTGTGTGCTTAGCTACCTGCAACCTGCATAATTATAATGTTATTTCTGACACTGAAAGAAGTACATAGCTACTTCATATTCAACTTATTATGAAAAGCACAGGTCAGATCAGGTAGGAATAATGTTTCTATCCTGTATCAAATACTGGGAAATAACTTTATTAACTAGTTACACAAATTAAAAGTCACTTGATTACCGTTGAAAAGATTTGAAAATGGTCTAATAAAATTTAAAAAGTGCGCGACAAGTTTTGTTTACATTCTAAAGATAAGAGATACAATGTTGCCAAGTTAATTTCATTGCTAAATTTCTACAAACTTCAAGAGCTATATTTTAAATTTAAAGAAATCCCTCAAATCATGTAAGATGTATTTATTTATTTAAAAAAATAATACTACACCGCCTGAACAGAATTTTCTCTTGAGAATTTCATTTCAACACGTCTAATTTCATGATTTTTTTTAAAGTGGTTCCATAGTCAGGATCTTAAACAGGACCACCATTGTCCCTATTTAAAAACTTCTTGGAACAACTAGATACCAGATTATCTTATTTGGCTCAATTTCGGTACCTACATTAAATAATTATTTCCGAGATTTGACTTCAATCGAGATGTCCTTTTTAATACTACATATAGTTGACAAGATACATAAAATATAGTTAAAATTTATTGGTATCGGCTATCGTTTAGGAACTATGTACAAAACTAGAACCCAAAAAATGAGAAATAATATCCAAAATTCCTGACACAAAATCCTGCTTTCCTAGCGCCTACGTTATTATTATTATTTTTTTTTTTTTAATATTACAAGATTGTGCTAGATATGGGAGGCTAAATCATTGACTGGTTTCCTAGGTCTGGCATAATGCTACTGGCAACAATGTTAATATCAAAAACACATGACATCGCACATGGTATGTGGCTTCGTGACATTTCGTATGAGGTCGTGTAGATAATGTAAACTGAATACAACTGAAGACTGTCCTCAGTAGCATATTACATAGATATAGTTCTTGCCTAATATTTCATGATACCTACTTGGAAATACTCAACTCTGATTGGTTGATTCAAGGACAACTGAAGACAATTTCGAATTGTCTTCACATTTGGTGTTCTCCTTGGAAAGTAACATGAAATGTTAAGCAGCATTGATCTATTTTACACAAAGCTTACTCTTTTTTTTTTTTTTTCTTTGAGTTGGATCAATTGTGCCATGTTCAAGGGATTATGAGTAGTGTTTTCACTGTTCAAAATTAGGTGAAAATGTCTTCAGTGTCTTCACCCGACGAGCCGCCACTGCATGTAGGTCATGTAGGTGTAAAAAGTCAGTTGAACCCCTTGGCTTCTGTTCCATCAGGTGATATATACCCTTATACATAGATAAGTATGACAAAATTATTCAAACGATTCATAATTAATAAGTGATTATAAAAGAGAATTGAAATTGATATGAGTCAATGAACCAAGATACAAAACCTGCTTTTTCAAAACTGCCTATTCAAGTCTGAGATGAATTTTATTTTATTCATGGTGATGAGTCATATTGCACGTAAAGTTTAAACAGAGGATACAGGTATATAATTTTGACATATTCCAAAGCCAGTTTAGGACTCGCATGAGGCATGAGTCATACTTATTTTCCGTTATAATTATTCTGCAGTGTCTGGAGATCTGGAATTTCTTGGAAATAATCCTGCATCATCCGCAGTCTGTAGCAATAGATGATTCCAGGAAAATATTGATCAATATTCTGAGAGGTGTTTCACCTAGTTGTGTTTGTCATGGAATTAGTCTGGAATTAATGATTGGCCCGTAGCAACAGATACAGATAATTCTAGGAATTAGGTAACTTGTGTATATTCTCATCAGAGCTGTTTCGTCTGATTGTGATATGCTTGTGTAAGTTTTTGATACTATCAAGTGGCTGTTTTGGAACTAGACTGATCTCGTTTCAAGTGATGAAATGTTCTTATTATTAAATAATGAACCTATACATTGGACTCATGCCCAAAGAAATACAAAATGTTAAATAACAATAATACCACTTCAAATTATTGCACTACCCTAATACCAACAAGTATTTTCATTCAACAAGTAGATACTTCTATGGTCTAGGATACGATAAGCCTGAATGCGACCTTCGGGCAGATTGTTCACAATCCATTATTATTATTATATAACGCTTTATTAGGTATAAATGGACATTATGTACATATAAATAATTATTTTAACAATGGAAAAAATGGAAACAATATATATGTTAGCGGCAATGTTGATTCTCAGGCACAGTTGACTATGCCTAGGCATAGTATACCTACTATGCCTAAAATGAGCAGGCAAAGTTGATTTGAAAAAATATAATCAGCTTTGCCTAGGCATAGTCAACTATGCCTAACTCAAATCAGGCAAAGTTGATTATTTACAAAAGATAAGATCAGCTTTGCCTAGGCATAGTCCACTATGCCTAACATTCTTCAGTCAAAGTTGATTATGATTATGCGCGCGCACCCTTTTGTTTTGATTTGTTAGTTTTTAAATATTCATGCAGCAGTCATTTGTTTTGTGCCATTTGTTTCTGTAAGATTTTTTTTTTATTTAATTTACCTAAATGTTTTTTTTTCTTTTTGGTTAAAGTAGTTTCATCATGTCCCAATCTAACGCAGACATTTTCAAAGTGTCATGGATCATTACCGTGCGGTAATAAAAAGTGCGGCTGACAAATTTTAACCAAATAAATAATAATTCACATTATTTTTCGATTATTCACTTTTGTATATTATTCTTATTATTTTTGGTAAATAAACTTTGACACATTAATTGTAGACATAGTTAACTATGACTAGTCAATGTAGATTAAGATTATCATTTTTAATTTTAAATCAACTTTGCCTAACTTATGCCAGGCATAGTTGACTTTACCTAGACATAGTCAACTATGACTAGTCTTTGTTAAATAAAAAATGTGATTTTTCATTTTTAATCAACTTTGCCTAAAACGAGCAGGCATAGTTGACTCTGCCTAGGCACAGTCAACTTTGCCTGAAGAATCAACATTGCCGCTAACATAATATACAATAAAAATGAAAAAGAATAGAAAATATATAAGAACATAAGTCCTAACTGAAGGGCGGGGTTATTTCCTATGGCAATCTCTTCCACCCAACCCAATCCATTAACCCTTCTCCTCCTCTCTGTCCCCCCAGGGCCCACCAGTGTTCGCCTAAACTACCTGAACGGCTTCTTCTACTTTGACTGCGAGGACCACCTGACCGACCGCATCGCCAAGTTCCCCTGCGTCCTGCAACTCATCGAGCACTACATCAAAACTGCGGCCGAAACTGCGGCCAGTTCGGCCACCAAGCAGCAGGTCTGGCTGGACTACTTTACCCGGAAGTACTACAGCCGCATTCTGCTCGTCAAGCCGCACAGGAGAGAGATGCCCAAGCTTCAGCAGCTGTGCAGGAGCGCTGTCTACAGGCATAGCGTCCCTGTGCCCAGCAACAGCATCCCCTTCTCTCTCATCTGCTACCTGAAGGCGTACCCGTACTCGCTCTGAGGTCACTCACCTTGGGTTCAAGTACTCTCCCTGAGGTCACTCATCTTGGGTTCGAATCCCATGGTCAAGTCCTAGGAGGTTACAGGCTCCATAAACCACTAACACCTGCTCGAGTAAAGGGACTTTTTAGTCTTACCTCGGCAGTATAAACAAGGTATATTCTATTCTATTCTATATTCTAACACTCTTCTAATTCCCAAATCTCCCTTTCAACCATCACACAACGCACTCTGATTGGTCAATTTGAACGAAATAGCCAATCAGAGTGCGTTTTGTGACGGTTGAAAGGGAGAACTGAGGATTAGAAGCGTGTGAGAGCTTTCTGGAATAATGGTATCATTTGAGCCGGAATCCCAGTGAGCGCATCATTTGGTAAAACATGTTGCAGCATATTGTGTCGAATATTGAATGGGAACTGTTGCAGAAGCATTGGGAAGTTGGTGGGATTTGGTCTTATTAGATTTTAAAGGCAGAGCATGAAACGTTTCAAAACGCAACAATGCGAAACAATTTGCTGCGCTAATTGGAATACTGGCCTCCCTGTGAGCAGTGGCGGCTCCTGACTTCAAGACTAGGTGAAGACAAATTATACCCAGAAGTATTGAAAAAATAAAATTATTAATTTATCAGATCTTAGTTCTTATGGTCTCATAAACACAGCCCATTGTAAGTTATGGCTGTTTCCCTGCAGAGCATGATTTTCTCTCATACCAGTTTTGCATCATATAAGTTTTTATAGGTACTTTTTTTGGAGAACACTTGGTACTTAATAAATAAACAAGGCCAGCAGAACAATTTGTCAACACTTGAGCTGGTACACAGCCATTCATTTTTCATAAGCCATTCAGGCTTGAACTGTATGGCTGTGAGGCAGGCATTTGCTTTACTTTTTTAGTGGTGGTTATAGTAATTGGAGAAATTGGAGATCCAGTAATCATAATATCTTTCTTATCCTCATTACTTCTTAATCTGAATGGGGTTACTTTTAATGTTTGAACCCCATGATTTTGTGGGGATCTCATTGTTTCTTTGAAATATTGTTATTAATTATTCATCTTAATAAAAAATATTTATTCATCTTAATAAAAAATATTAACTAAAAGTTGGTAAAAAGGAATTAAAATAAAAATATTAGGATTATACCTCAGTAGTTAGAACTAGGAAGGAAAGAAAGTTAGTTGAAGACTAAAAATTACAATCCAAAACTGGAAGAAAATCCACCACCAGATTACAAAATAAATCTAAGAAAACATACTTACTACAAATATAAAATCAGCTTAAATTTGTGTTACCATTGATGTTTAAATGACTAGGTATTTAAGAAAAACACAGATATTGCCTTATAATTTTAAGTTCTTCACTGGAAGCTGTGTGCTTAGCTACCTGCAACCTGCATAATTATAATGTTATTTCTGACACTGAAAGAAGTACATAGCTACTTCATATTCAACTTATTATGAAAAACACAGGTCAGATCAGGTAGGAATAATGTTTCTATCCTGTATCAAATACTGGGAAATAACCTTATTAACTAGTTACACCAATTAAAAGTCACTTGATTACCGTTGAAAAGATTTGTTTACATTCTAAAGATAAGAGATACAATGTTGCCAAGTTAATTTCATTGCTAAATTTCTACAAACTTCAAGAGCTATATTTTAAATTTAAAGAAATCCCTCAAATCATGTAAGACGTATTTATTTATTTAAAAAAATAATACTACACCGCCTGAACAGAATTTTCTCTTGAGAATTTCATTTCAACACGTCTAATTTCATGATTTTTTTTAAAGTGGTTCCATAGTCAGGATCTTAAACAGGACCACCATTGTCCCTATTTAAAAACTTCTTGGAACAACTAGATACCAGATTATCTTATTTGGCTCAATTTCGGTACCTACATTAAATAATTATTTCCGAGATTTGACTTCAATCGAGATGTCCTTTTTAATACTATATATAGTTGACAAGATACATAAAATATAGTTAAAATTTATTGGTATCGGCTATCGTTTAGGAACTATGTACAAAACTAGAACCCAAAAAATGAGAAATAATATCCAAAATTCCTGACACAAAATCCTGCTTTCCTAGCGCCTACGTTATTATTATTATTATTTTTTTTTTTTTTTTAATATTACAAGATTGTGCTAGATATGGGAGGCTAAATCATTGACTGGTTTCCTAGGTCTGGCATAATGCTACTGGCAACAATGTTAATATCAAAAACACATGACATCGCACATGGTATGTGGCTTCGTGACATTTCGTATGAGGTCGTGTAGATAATGTAAACTGAATACAACTGAAGACTGTCCTCAGTAGCATATTACATAGATATAGTTCTTGCCTAATATTTCATGATACCTACTTGGAAATACTCAACTCTGATTGGTTGATTCAAGGACAACTGAAGACAATTTCGAATTGTCTTCACATTTGGTGTTCTCCTTGGAAAGTAACATGAAATGTTAAGCAGCATTGATCTATTTTACACAAAGCTTACTCTTTTTTTTTTTTTTTTTCTTTGAGTTGGATCAATTGTGCCATGTTCAAGGGATTATGAGTAGTGTTTTCACTGTTCAAAATTAGGTGAAAATGTCTTCAGTGTCTTCACCCGACGAGCCGCCACTGCCTGTGAGTGATCCAACCATGTAGGCTGACCTTGAACATTTTCTGAAACGGTTGTGGAACGTCCTGTAAGGTTTTTCGATGTTTGATTTAAAGCTCCAATGTAGCGTAAAAAAGTAAATTATTGTTTGGTAGAGTACCTTGTATGAGATCACTCATTTGTAAATAGATCCTAAGTATCCACATGCAACGTCGCTTTTGATTACATAGTCATTCTACATAATAATTATGTATGTATGATGTTTATTATGAATACTCGTAGATATCATTTTAATCAACGATAGATGTCTTGTCCCACCAACCTCAGTAGCTTGATCGATAAGGCGGCGGACTTATCACCTGGAGGTCGGTGGTTCAAGTCCTGGTTTCAGCG